>OZ014524.1:85622620-86165120 GCA_963966055.1 Lathyrus aphaca
AATGGGTTTAGAGATCTTGTGAGAAAGCTTGTTGAGGTGTCTGAGATAGTTATCTCTATCAGAAGATGAAGAGTCGGCAGAGGTTTTATCCATCACACTATACAAAACACACTCTTTGGGTTTTTGATATTTGGGATTTCTCTCTCTAATCTCTTATGAGTGAGGGTTTGTTTGTGTGTGTGGTGGGTTTTCTCTTATCTCAGAGACGGGTAGGGACAGAGAGAGAAGATTATATAGAATATTAGTGTGTGCTTAGTTTTTCAAGGGTTTAAATATGAGTGGGGAATAGTCACACTCACTCAACCCAAAAAACAAATAAATGAAAGCTTTAAAAGCTTTAAAAATAAATAAATACTCTTAATACTAGATAACTACGAGTACTACTAGTATGTCAATTGAGGTGAGGTAGTCAATAGTTTTCATCAAGATATGTGTGTTTGGTATTGCAAGTAATTCTCAAGTCTATATATAAGATTTATAAAAAAAATTATTTAGTTCATATTTTTTACATTTATAAAGAAAAATTATATTTTTCTATTTTTAAAAAATGTTTTATAGAAAAATATAAAATAAGTTATAATTGTTTGTTATTTAGGAAAGAAAAAAAACTCTCTAAATCCAAACTTGTTTAGAAAAAAATACATATTTAGTATATATTTTATGGGAAAATGGAAAAATAATTTTAATTGATTGTTGTTTATGGAAAAAAGTTAGAGAAAGTAAATTAAATATAATTTATTTTTAATTTTTACTTTAAAAATGTATTTTTTTAAATACTTAAATAAAATAAAATATATATAATTTATAGTAAGAAAAATGTGTGTTTTTTATTTATAAATTATTATAGAAAGAATAAAAAAGTGATCTTATTTATGTTAGAGGGTTAACATATCATTAAAATGATTTCATAGTATCTTCTATTTTTCTTATCAATTAAGAAAATGAGTTGTAAATGAGCGTTTTAGTTCTAAAAAGTTAGGAGGCATGTGTTGAATCAATTTAGAAATTAAAATATATATTTTTCATATCTAAAATATAATTATTAATAATCATATTAACATTATAAATATGATAAAATTGATAAATTAATGAGTTTTAATGTAAAATATAACTAAAATAAACATTATAAAATGATAATAATTGATTATATTTTAATATTTTAATTAATTTGAAGTTTTTTAAAATAATAAAATATAATGAATTTTATTTTATAAATATTGTTAAAATTAAAAATTAAAAAATATATTATATCAATTATATAATAACATAAATATTAAATTATACACAAGTTTGGATTTAGTTTAGTTTTTAAAAGAGAAATTGAAAATTCACTTAACTCGAACTACTCTCCCAAAACAACACTTCAATACAATTCAGCTTTTTTATTTTACTTAAATTGTTTACAATTGTATTTTTGATCGATTTATAGAGATTTTTTTATTGGATTGGGGCTTTAGTACATTCTGGAACAATTATAAAAATAAAAATAAGATATTGTCTGTATCCTGTGCTCTTTAGTTTGGTGCATCTCTTTCACTTCTTTTAATATTGTTTTCTAGAATAGGCTAAAGAAGAAAAAATAAGAAGATTAGGACAGACAAGAATCACAAAAGAAGGAAAGTCGTTGCACTCCAGTTTTCTTTTTTCCTTTTTTTTTTCTTTAGCTGCATATAGTAAAAATAAAATAAAAAACTTATAAAATTTAATTTGCTATTATCTGCTACTTGTAAATTAGATTTTAATATTAATTTTATTAGGTTTTTCAATTTACGTTTCTTAAAATATGTGTAGTTTTTATTTTCAATTTAATATTACAAAATTTAATATTTTCAATTTAATTTTAGAAATTTTCAAATTTAAAATAAATTACTTTTGAAGTTTGGAAAACAATAGCCCATTTTAAATTTGTTAAAAATAAAATAATTAAATAATGATTTTTAGAATAAAATAATTAAATAGATAAAATAAAATGTTTTAGCTTATAATTTATGACAAGAAAAAAGTATACTTTCTTCTCACATTACTTGTTATTCTCTTTGTGATTTGGCCGTTAGAGTGTAAACATTTCAGATCAACCACATTTTCACCATAGAGCAATCTATGGGAATCAACTCATGATTCATGCTATCACATCCTAAATTTTATCCCTAACTTTTCGCACCATGCATTCATTTCATCATTTACATGCTTGATGCATTTTAGAGCATTTTGGGATTTACAGCGGATTTCAGAAGTTTGTCCCCATAAATTGTACAACGAGGGCTTCCCCTTTTGGATTCATTGCTTATTTCTTCAAGATTCTTATTTATTTAATTTTTCTTTTTAAGTTTTCAATTTCTAAATTTTTATTTCAATTCTTATTTCTGATTTTTAATTCACTTTTGAGTTTCTATTCCCTTTTATTTTCCATCTCAATCCAATTTCAAATCCTATTTCCAAAATTTAATTCATCATAGTTTCAAGTTTACTTTCAAAGTAAATACAAGGTTCATTTCCAAAGTTAACGTTTTCAAGTCATGTTGACACGGTCGGTATCAAGCTTTGTATTGGTTAGTTTCAAGAGGGTGTAGTTTGTTTCCAAGTCGTGAAGGATTTTTGTGTGAGTGGATGAACCAAGTTTTGTTGTTGGAAATTGCATAATTTTGATTAATTAAGGCTTAAGCTTATTACAAGCTAAGAACAATGAGTTGTAGGACGTGTGATCATATGAATGCATTTACAACAACAATTTAGGTGTCCGTTTCAATCAGAGAAAATCTTCATAAGACTTTTGAATCTCCATGGGCAGAAGAATCAGCTAAGGGTAATCCAGAGTTTAATGTGCCACAGTGTTATTATGTCGAACAACCATTTGCTCTACACTTAGGTTATTTTTCAAAGTTTATAATGGAAACATTATTTTACAAATTTTACAGTATGCCCAAAGACAAAGCACAATTATGTGTTGCAATTGAACTTAACAATAGAGGTTGGTTTTACCACAAAGAGTATTACAGACTGTGGTTTACAAGACCACCCAACATGGAGCCGCTGGTGAAAACAAACACATACGAGAGAGGAACTTATCACTGTTTCGAGCCATGTTCATTTGAAACGACCCGCAAGGATAATGCTGGTTTCAACTTGGGGGGAACATATTTATCCCATCGTCCCCAATAGCAACAACATAATCCTTCGGTCAAGCATTGGCAGTGTATCGTTCTCATCGGTAAATAACCAGGATCAGTCCATCAACAACGACAAGAAGGGAAGATCATCTTCAGATGCCAAACCAACCTTGAAACAAAGTTATTCTGAGATAGACGAAGACGAGCCTCCCAAGGCCAAGGAAAAGCCTGTCACTGGAGCCAGAAGCGGAAGAAGCAACAAAAGCCACACCTCTCTCCCATCATTATCCCAAGCACCTCATACTTGATAAAATAAAAGGGATTAGCATTCATTTACCAATATATCACATCACAATTCAAAATATCATTCAAAGTTCATAATCCAAATACATTCAATTTTAAGCATCATCATTCAAGTTCATGTTAATCCAAAGAAGCAATCACACTTCATTCAATAGTTAAATCCATCATACATACATTTCGCACATAATCAAAAACAAATTCATCATTTATCAATCCTTCAGCATAAACCATGTTGCATCACATTAGCATAGTGTCACAAACCTTTAAAAAGTCAAGTTTCACAAAGTATAGCAAAATAAGAGAAAGTACAATTGCAGAAAAAAATAATATAATGTAAGGAAAGGCAAGGCAAGAGTAGGTGTACAACATTTTCTTTCGTATTAAGGCCAAGCATGTATCAGAAGAAAAAAAACTGTCATTAAACAGGCATTTTTGAAATCAAAATATGGAAAAGAGAAAGGTTCAGACCTGCTGCAGAAAAGCAGGATCCGTAGGAGGCTATTTCAGTCCACTCCATAAGCTAATTGGTGTTTCTGTAGTCCACTACAAGCCTGCAAAACTCAGCCCTTACACCAAAGTATGAAAAGACTCTCTCCCATGAGCAAAACCTGCAATGGAAAAGGACAAAACATCAAAAACAAACAAAGCTTCTGATATTATAAACTTAATCAACAAGTTATATCAATTTGAAATTCAAGCCAAACCCTAATGTTATCCCTATATAAGAATTGTTATCAGTCAAGAAGAACAGGAAATAACATCAAAAAAAAAATAGCCACACCTCAAACCAACATAAAAAGAATAGTGAGAATATGAGGATTGAAAAGAGGAGAAATTGAATAAAAAGAAGCAAACACAAAGCTCGAACAGGGAATAACCTTCGACAACCTCATTTTCTTGTATCAACACCAATAACCCCAAACTCAAAAAAAATTCGACCCACCAAAAGCAAACACAAGCCCCCAAATCTGAGAGGACCAAAATCGAGACAAAAACCTTGCCGTCGTGAATGAATCGCACCACCACCCTCAACCTTCTTCTTTAAACCATTTGTCTCTGCCATAAATCGCAACACCTTCGCCTCCTTTGACCATAAATCTTCAGAGTATCATTAAAGCAAGTAATTAAGACCGAGTGAGGGAAAAGAATAGTACAAAGCAAAGAAATCCGAAAAGGAGTAGAAAAGGATTGCGGCACGGAAGGAAAAGAGCGAAAGCGAGTTACCTGAACAATATCCAAAAGCGTCCTGAAGAGTTCTTCAAGAGGTACCATTTTTGAGCTTTGTTTAGCTTCGATTTGAGCATTACCATCTTCTTTTTTTCCGATCGCATAATATTTCATGAAATCGGGGCTAGGTTTTTATGATTTGGGATACGTTTTCTTTGTGTTTCATTTTCGATTTCTCTGGGCATTTAGTGTGCAACCGATAGAGTTTGTTGATACGACGAGCTCCTTGTTTGGAAAACATTAAATGAGTTGAGAAAGATAACTGAGCGATTTGAGAGAAACATTCACGCGAGAGAGGGAAACGAGTGGTGATCGTGTTTACAAAGTTGGAGATTTATTTTTTCCGTTCTGTTGTTTTTTTAGGAAATATATTGAAGGGGTTGCATTCTTGAACCCAAGGTTTTTCCCCTTTTAGTGAAACCCACCGAACCGGATCCGGGTCAGACCCGACCCGGCCGGTCACAACCCAATGGCCTGCTGGGCCTTTCTTAATACACCCGACTTTTAGACCCAACCCATTTTTATTTCTATATTTAGTTTATCTTTTTTATTAAATTCTGTTTTCTTAGTATTATTGACTCATTTTTTTTAATATATTATTCCATAAATACTAAAATATTTATGATTATTCTAAATAATTTTTTTTATTTAGTTTGATTAATTGATTTATTAGTTAATTTTATTAGATAATTCTATTTATTTTAGTTAATTTATCTCGTGATTGGTTTTATGGCGTATGATTATATTTCGCATCCATCACTTAATCGATTGATCATGTATGACTCGTTTGAATTCAAATGTTATTCTCGCATGACGATGATAAGTTATCAAGTAAAAATAAACGTAATTACTTCAAGGATAATTGTTAAAAAATAAATAAGGTCTCTTGGTCCAACGCCAAGTAAACAATTCATACGCCTACATTTCACACACACGTAAGTCGGTCACTATGTGATCGCCATCTGCACGACCTTACGCGTCTTAATTAATTAACAAGGAACTGAACTTCGGAATCTAGCATTCTGCGGGTTCTTTAATGAATCACTCTTGAGGCTAGCCTTCGAGCTGTGTTTCGTTTACTCCTTCGTTTCAAACATTAAAACCTAAATAATTTAAAAAAAAATACCAAACTTTATCAAACCTTTTTAACAAAGAGTACGAAAGAATTAAACTCAGGAATCTAGCATTCCTCGGGTTTTTGAATTGATTTACTCTTGAGGCTAGCCCTCGAGCTGTAATTCATCCGCCCTTTCATTTTCAAAACATCTAAATCTCAAATTAAAATCGCGAAGAGACTAAACTCAGTAATCTAGCATTCCTCAGGTTTTTTAATTGAATTACTCTTGGGGCTAGCCCTCGAGTTGTACTTCGTTCGCCCCTTTCTCATTAAAAGAATACAACTTAAGACTTACCAACCAATACAAATCATTTTATAATTAATCAACGAAGAACTAAACTCAGGAGTCTAGCATTCCTCGGGTTTTTGAATTGAACTACTCTTGAGGCTAGCCCTCGAGTTGTGCTTCATTCGCTCTTTCGTTTAAAACACCTTGATAAAGGTCAAACACCTTTTCTTTAAACGAACATTGTTTAAATCTTTCTATCTCGCAAACAAGCCAGCGCTTCAGCCTCCGCCGCGAGTAAAAGCCAACGCTTAGCAGTTAGAATGCGTTTTATACAATCGTTCAATAAAAATCACAAACCGTAGTTGCACGAACTACGAAGCTCTGACTTTCCCATTGCACAAGGGAATACGTAGGCACAGGGATTTTAATCATTCGCGAGCACAATAATAAAAAATTCAATCATTTTTCCGTCACAATAATAAAAAACTTAATCTTTCTCCATAATAATTTTCTTTTCAATTAGAACAAACATATTAATAACCATTTAGAAGACAGACAATCAACATTTAATCGCATAGTTAACTAAGAGGTTCCCGTTGAGTACAACGGACGTGAGGGGTGCTAATACCTTCCCCTTGCATAACCGACTCCCAAACTTATAATTTGGTTTTGTAAACCATTTCTTATCCTTTATTAGGTTGTATCTATATCTCCCTTTTATCTCGTAGAATAAATAGATTTAGGTGGCGACTCTGTTGTTTCTTTCCGCGTTCCATCGCGAGGATCGTATTTTTTGAGGTACGACAGCTTGTCAACTCTGTTGGGGACTAGCTCCATGCTAGAGAGGGTCGAACCTAACTTAGCTTTGGTGTTTATTTGTTTGATCTTATCTTTTTGTCTTCTCTATTGTTTGTTATTTATTCCTTTCTTATTTGTTCTTTTATTCGCTTTCTCTTACTGCTTATTATTATACTTGTCTGTGGAATCTTGGGGTTACATCGCCAGTAAAAAATGAGTTATGGAAAAAGAAGAGGGAACACCTAGGTTAGAATTGGTAGTCATTAGTGTTAGTCTCCAAGAACTCGCTTCTTGAGGGCCTAGCATGAAAGCTCCCCCAGATAATTAGACTTCTCGTAGATCTTGTCACAACGCAACTAGCCTGTCGCGTGACCTGATTCATGAAAGGGCTGTGATTTTGGGATCCACTGTTAAGAACCAGTTTCTATATTGGTAGTTGTGTAGTGTTAGTCTCCAAGGGCTCTCCTCTTGAGGGCCTAGCATGAGAACTCCACTCAAGGTAGACCTTATCGTTATTATTGTCAAAATACAGCTAGCCTGCGGCGGGGCATTAATACGATAAACGTCTGTGACCTTGAGTTTCCTTAAACCATCACCGTAGAAACTATCCTGTGAGTCGGATTTATGGGTAGAAAAATGTAGAACCAATCTCTTACAGCACACCTATTAAGAAGTTTTCGGATTTACTTGTGACACCTTGCATCCCTGCATCTTTGCATCTCAACATCATATGCATCATTTTAACAAGGTCTTCAAGGAACAAAGAAATGTCTATTGCAAATATCCTAATTTTACCACGAATGGACTTCAATTTAGTACTTTTTCAAAAAAATAAAAAGTTTTGTCCATCCTGGTGTTTGCAATAACTTCTTATGTTCCTTGAAACTGTCATACCCTAATTTTTGACCCTAAGTTTTCTTCGCATTCTCATCTACATCTTGCATACAAACAAGATCGCGCACTGGTTCATTTATCCTTCTCGGGTGCAGGTTTATGCCTCACAGGGGATCACTGTTTTTTTATTTACTTTATTTGTTTATGTTTACTAACCATTAATCAAAATCCAAAAATATTTTTTTGTTTCCTTTTACTAACTTTTTTTCCCGGAAGAGGAACCTTTGAAAATGCCAAAAATAGCAGTCATGCAGCTCGAGCGAAATTTCACAGACAAAAAGTCGAAGTTTATCCGCAAATAATTCAAATTTATCTGATCAAGGATACCCCCAAGTTAATTGATTCATTCAAAGGATTTCCAAGGTTCATGTGTTTACTTCTTCGATGTACAAGAAAAATGGGGCCACAACAACCAAGCAACCTCATTTGAATAAAATATTCAAATTTTGGCTTGGTTAACCGGTTAACCAGTGCGGAATTTGAATTTTTTATTCAAATTTAGCACCATTAAATCATTAATATATTTGGAAAATTCTAGATCCATTGGTCTTTGATTTCTCTACATCACTTTGATCATTTCCTACCATAAACCCTCACTAATCACCACTCTTTTCCATTTCCCACCAAATTTTCAATTACCAAATCTAATTTGAATTACCAAAGCAAGCTCCACTCCACCAAATTCACATACCTGAAGTCTTTAAATAGGACCATAATTTCATTCATTCACCAAGCTTTAGAGAGCCAAATTCACATTGCAAAATTTTTTTACAAGCTTTTGATAGCCACAAAACCTCTTGCAAAATACTCCCCAAACACCAAAATTCTCAAAAGCTCACTTTTTTTCTTTTGAAGTTATCAAGAATTCACATTGAATTCTTGATTAACTTGAGCTAAACCTTCATCCTTTCATTCTTTTGTTCATCAATTTCAGTAGATCTTAGCTTGTGTTGGTCCAATTTAAAAAGAGCTTTTAGTAATTCATCTTCCTCCATAAACCCATATTCACCATCAACATTCAAGATGTAGATCTTTGGTGTTTTTGTTTCTAGATCCTTTGGATCTTTATTTGTTATTTGATTGCAGGGATTCCACTGTATTTTGGTTTTAAAATTCGTGCAAATTCAGATCATGATCATCCAATGTTTGAGAAAAGGTTTCAAAATGGATCATGCTGAATTTTCTGCATTTTTCAGCTTCTGGTACATCGTTAACCGGTTAACCATTTGGTTAACCGGTTAACCATCTTCAAAACAGCGCAGATTATTCAAAATCTGCTTGCGTTAACCGATTAACCAATTGGTTAACCGGTTAACACAAGTCAGAATGGTGTTTTTGGCTTGTTTCAAGCCCCTTTTTGGTTCCTCTTTCTTCTTCTTCTTCCTCCTTTTTATTTTTACCTTGGGAAGCATTTTTGGGAGTGATTTCTCCTTAATTTCAATGAACTTTGGGTGTAGATTAGAGTAGTTAATGTTCATTAATTCAAAACTACCTTTAAGTGGATTATTCAATTCATTTAAGGTACTTTGCATTAGTGATACATTTTCATGCTTGAATCCACTAAGAAAAGTGATTGAACTTAAGGATGGAAGAATACCATAAGTGCGGCTCATTTTGGTATTCACCTTTAGCTTTGTGCGGCATCGCGTCCAGATAACGATTTACATATCGATTATCTCGCATGCATTAGCACTAACATTATGCACCTTAATTGGTGGTGGCCGGCCTCATTTGTAGGGTAATTACTTCGTAAATTACTCGGCGATTGCTTAACATAGACATAAATGTGTCCCGACTTCGGAATAAAAATCTAAGTGGATACTTGCACTTTTGTGGACCAGATCTCATGTTGATCGCGTAATCCCAAAGCGGTTAATCATATTGCATTAAGAATCGAGACTTATGAATGTTTGATGCGTAGGTGCTTTAGGTCTCCCAATCGCCTTTCAAATTTCATTGAATTCGGTTCGGTTTACCTTGATTAATCGCTATAGTGTAAGATGCTAAGCGGATCCGGTTGCCTTCGATTTTGGTCACTCTTTCTCTTTTGGTTGTGGTTGATTAAGTTCATCATACCATTATTATGTAAATATTATTATACTACTACTACTATTAATATTTTAGATTTTTGCACTTTAATTTCTTTTGCTACTAACATTTAAATTCTTGCACTTTTATTTGCTTTTATTTTATTTTGCTTTACTATGCTTTATTCATCCATTATCATGCTTATTATTATTTGCTCTTATTTTTTTGTTTGTTATGTTGATTTCCCTTTTGTCCATTTGGACACAAAAATATTAATAAAGGATTAAACTTCTAAAAGACTTGTGACTTTAATTTTGGACTATGGCCACTATCCTTAGCATTGGACTTGGAGTTTTGGACTTAGATTTTAGGATCTTTCCCTTTGATTGAGTTATTATGGATTGAAGACTTTAGCCGATTTAGTCCATTTGTTTTTGAAGATGGAATTCCTATTGTTTCGAAGAAGGTTCGCCATACGGTTTGATCGTTCTTCCCTTAATTTTTACTTTAAAGTCTTAGGATAGTCACTTCATCTCCTCCCCTTTCTTAAATTTTCAAATCTTCTCCCTATTTCAAAAATCTTATTTGTTTTTAAACTTCAAACTCCTTTCATAATCAAACCTTGACTTAGGTCAAGCGATTTTACCTTTTCATCTTTTGTTTCTTAATAAATGATAAACCACATAAGCATATAGAAACTTTCTTTTCAAAACACTTTAAAAAATTCAAACTCATTCAATTGTTTTTGTGCCTGATCAGTGCATTTTAATGCACATTCTACCATGTTTGCACTTAAGTATTTCTTTGGTTTTCTTTGTTTATTTTTATATTTTAATTTGTTTTTCTATTTTACTTTATTTTTGGCTTAATTTAATTTTCGTACTTAATTTCCAGCTTTAACAGCTTTTACGGAAATGATCATAACCGAAATTCCAGGAATCTGATTGAGGCGTTCTACCAGTCGATGGAGATTGAGGCATTCTACCAGTCGATGGAAAGCTAAGAGAGAGAGCTACAACATTTATGTTGGAGTCGAAGTCAGATTAAGAATCATATTTTCCAGAATTTTGTTTGAAGCTGCTGCATTAGTTTTATTTAGTTTCGGGTCATTTAGAATTGGGCCTGGATTATGTATTTGACCCAGTTGGGTTGTAAACGAGTTTTTTAGGTTTTTCTATTTAACCTAGGAGCCGCAACTGTTCAATGGACACTTTTTACGATTTTATTTTATTTTTCTTACGCTTGAAAGAACCGGAATGAAGAACTAATTCCAAGGCAAAATCCTGTTGATTACAGGTTCCATCATACTTTGAGGTTATTATAATTTTCAATCCAAATTCTATTCCTTTTAATATTATGATATGTGATCATTGTTTGATTAATTCGATTATCATATATTAGTGTTGATTTAATTTGATTTTTGTATGATCCTTGATCGTAGTCACGTTAGCGTTTGCTTAATTCGTTATCGTGTTTGATTAAACCGTGTTTGCTTAATTCACGAGAGCTTAAATCCGTTTGCTTAATTCGGATAATAGTAACATACATCACATAAAACCAGTTGCGCTTGTAAATGAATTTTATAATCAAATAGGAATAGATAATCCACTTAGGAGGTTGAAATTATAATAACCAATGATAAGTTGGAACCCAAATCAGTAGGATTAGCCGTCTTAGCTTATTTAGTAATCACTTTTTATTTTAATTTCTTTTTCTTCAAAATAAAATCAACCCCCATTAATCGTTACTATCGTTAGTTAATAAGATCAAGAATCCTTGTGAGATGATACTCGAGTTGTCGTTACCGTAACTACATTTTTAAATCACTCGTTTTTGATCCGTGCGCGACATGCGGATCAGTGCCCTCATGCACTTTTCATTTCATATGTTTAGATATGATTCATTCTTTCTAGCAGAAGTATTCGCTAAAGAATGACGACTTATCTTTACATTCTAAAATCAAAATTCAACACATTGTTTCTTTTCACATTTTTTACCACGAACTACGAGGTTTTGATCTCGCGTTGCACTTTGTGGGTACGTAGGCATGAGACAATCGTTTCTTCAAACACAAAAATCTTAAAAAACATTTCTCTTCTCATCTCTTTAATCTCTTTTCAAACAAACCATTTTCAAACCAAAAAAGCAATAAATATTTCAAAGGGCTCCCGTGGAGTACCACAAACATTTTGGGTGCGTAAAACCTTCCCAATTTGTAACCTATCCCCTTACCCGTTCTCTGTTCGATTCTTTTAGCTTTTTGATTTTAGATTCATTAGGTTTTATTCGCTCTTTTTCCCTTTTCCATTTGGAATAAAATAAAAGCGCGGTGGAGACTCTGTTTACTTTGAGTTAAGTTAATCAATAACCTACACTCATGATTTTACCACTACAGAAAAGTGGCGACTCTGCTGAGGAGTAAATCTCTAAGTGGATTCAGCCTACTTTGATTTTTTTACTCCTTTGGTTTGATTTGTTTGTTATTTGTTTGTTCTGTTTCGGTTTTGGTGATCCTCTGTGAGTGAGATAGATTCTAACCCGAATCTGAGTTGAACTTATGATAGGACGACGATATTCGAAGCGATACGCAATGGAGTAGTCCAAAGCGATATCAATTTGATAATCTCCACTCGGTTAGGCTCTCATGGATTATCAATGTTATGACGAGTAATCGTACGTGGCATTATCTTCCAAACTTGAGCTGATCATATTGAGGACCGTAGAACTCTTAACCCATCCAAGCCAATTTAGGAATGTAGTGCGGAAACTATCCGGGTGTAAACCTAAGGTGGTTGTCACGCGATACTACACTCGGACGAGGTCTATTTTAAGAATGTTATCGGTTGGGGAGTAATCCAACATACCGATAATATTCTAAAGATGGTTGTTAACTCTGGGAACATCTGTTAGCATCCTTTTGGTTTTTTGCAGGTACAATGAAGACAAACCTTAGTATATGTCTTTGGGGGTTGTTGGTTCTTATCCCTTAACTCCATGCTCGTGATCCGAACCTTTGAACCTGTGTGCTTTGCGTGATCTTGTTTGTGGTTATTGCATCTACATATTCATCACGATCATCCTCACAACCATTTTTCAAGGAAAACAATTTCAATTATTGCAAATATTGGAAAAAGTAAATATTCCTTTTTGTCAAGATTTTTCATGACCGTATTCTCGATGTTGACCATGTTTGCAAAAATCGAGTTGTTTTTCTAAAAATGGAAATGAACATTGCATATCATTGCATCCTCGCATATTCTTGCGATCATCCGAGTTGTGTGAGAACTCATCCCGGTTGTTTCTTTCTTCAGTTGTCTATTGATCCGTCAAGTTGTCTCCTCACCACAGATACGGTACTAGAGCTGCTAGAAGATTAAGAGCTATCAGATTAAGAATGGAAAACCAAGAACAACATAACTTGGAAGTCAGGATGGAGATTGATGAGTTGAAGGTCAGTATTACCAGGCTCACTAAAATGATGCAAGTTCTGATTGCTCGAAGTGAACCACCTCAAAGGACTGTTATCTCTGAAGTTTTTATTGTTGTTGTTGACCCTCCTGTGATTCAGCAACCGGCTTCAACTTAGCCAGAATTTGGGTTACCTCCGGATTACGTGCCAACTGCTGCTACTGCTCAAATGGGTGGTCCATCTGTTGTGCCAGTATTTTCAACTCCGGTTTTTGTCAAACTTCAACCTGTTGTGCACACTACTGCTCAAACTACTTATCAAATTTCTCTTTTTTTGTACCAGGCTGCTGGTCCACAAGCTGAAAGTCAGGGTGAACCTGGATATATGGATGAAGTTAGAGAGCAATGTTTGACTCTTGAGAAGAGGGTAAGAGGTCTAGAAGGAAAATATGTCTTCGGTGCTGCTGCGATAGACATGTGTTTGGTTTCCGACTTGGTTCTTCCTGATAAGTTCAAGGTTCCTGTATTCGAGAAATACAATGGGCATACTTGTCCAAAGATTCATCTACTAATGTATTGTCGCAAAATGGCTGCACATGCCAAGGATGACAAGCTTCTTATTCATTGTTTTCAAGATAGTCTGAGTGGTGCTTCTATGAAGTGGTATGTTGGACTTGAAAAGAGTCACATCCGAAGCTGGAAGGATTTATCTGATGCTTTCGTAAGACAGTATAAGTACAATCTGGACATGGCGCCTGACCGTCGTCAACTTCAAAACATGTCACAGAAAGAGAAAGAATCGTTCAAAGAGTACGCTCAGCGTTGGAGAGAGTTAGCTGCTCAAGTAGAGCCACCTTTGGCCGAAAAAGAACTAACTGGTTTGTTCATGGACACTCTTCAACCGTTCTTTTGGGAGAAGATGGTAGGAAGTGTTTCATCTGGTTTTTCTGACCTAGTCACTATTCGAGAAAGACTAGAGGAAGGTATCAAGAAGGGTAAGATTACCAATGCTGAATCTTCTAATGCTGTAAGAAAGTCTCATGGGAACTTTCAAAAGAGAAGAGATGGTGATGCTTATGTTGTTTCAACTGAGAGGAAGCCTTATCGCCCGCAACAATGATATGTTCAACCATATGTAGCTGCAGTAGCTCCTGTTGTCAAAGCTCAACCAGCTAAAGCTCAAGTTCAAGTTCGAGCTCGACTAGTTCAAGCTCAAGTTCAAGTTCGAGCTCAAGCTCAGGCTCCTCATCCTGCTGCTGGACAAAATCAGTATCGCAATAGGCCAAACTTTGATCATATCCCGATGACTTACACTGATTTGTATCCTTCCTTGATAAAGAGTGGTATAATTACTACTAGGCCTCCGCCTATTGTTCCAGATCCTCTTCCAACTAACTATAGATCGGATCTTCGCTGCGAGTTTCATCAAGGTGGAACAGGTCATGACTTGGAACATTGCTTTGCACTGAAAGCTAAAGTGCAAGAACTTATCAGGGACAACATCCTTTCCTTTCATGATATGAATCCTAATGTTGTCAACAATCCTTTACCGAAGCATGAGAAGTGAATCTTTACACGACTTCAACTGTCAGATTGTCTTCAAGGCCAGAATCTCAGACGGGACAACTCATCCTTGTTGCTGATGGATCACTAGGCCATTATTTCTTTATGTTTGCAATTTTCTTCAATTGTATTGACTTGTTTGTTTTTAAACTGTGTTTGTACTTTCATGTTGATTTTATTGAAATGAGCATTGCTTTGTTTTGATTCAATTTCATTTACCATTTGCATCTTTATGTTTTACATTTCAAGTTCATTTATCTTTTCTCAAGCTTTTACAATGATTAAAGGGAGAATGATGAAAACAAGATACCCATAATTGTTGTTGGTATGCTTGAAGGAAAATTGCGATCTAAACGCAGCGGAAAACAAAAATTTTCCTTTAGTGATCCTTACGAATGAGCATGGTCAGTGATAGAATCGTTACCTCTTTGTGGCGATTCAGATCTTTGATGCAGCGATCACAAGCGTTGATGAAGTGCAACGCCTCTACTCAGTCCACACGAACAGCTTCCGGTCACAGTGCTAGCTGCTTACGAACGGAATTATTTGAGTGAGAATCAAAAACGAAATTGCATCAAGTAAAAGCTTCATCACAAGGGTTCCTTTTATAGACTCTCTTGTGGGCTGCGGGCTAAAAGCCCAATTCACATGATCCATAATAATATTATATATTATTATAATAACTATTATTATAATAAATATATTTATTTTATTATTATTTTATAACCATTATAAAATAACAATAATTATTATTATATTATCCGAATTTCTATTTTTCACTTAAGTGCACCGTACCTTACGGTGTTCCTTTGATTTCTCTATCTCTCATCAAACTGTCCTTATGTGTGTGACCCTGTAGGATTTCGTAACGTTGGTAATTATATTAAATTATATATTTAACATAATAAACAGTGAGCGGTATCTAGCAACACATCACTGCTACCCAAGTCACGAAAATGTCATGTGATCTGACAAAACCTTTTTCGTGATAATATATGTTTGTACAATTACCCTTTTGCCCCTATGTCTATATTGAACACAAGGCATACACTGTGTCATCCTTGTCCAGTTCAATATTGGGCCCTTAGACATTTCTCCTGTTATGCAGGATTGGCAAATTCCATCTAGGACACTCATGTCCCTCAGCATGCTTCGTGGAGTGCCCATCAACTGTCTTTATGATCATCCAGTTACGGATAATGTTTGATCAGCAATAAAGCACCCGACTCTACATCTAGGGTCCATAGTGGTTTCAGGTCGAAGGGTGGTAATACACCATTATCACCATGAGAATAACTTATGACACTTTGCATAACATACTATGTAGTATTCTCATAGCGGGTCAATCCGGTATAAATATTACTCCTAATATTTATACCTATGTCAAGACTTGATAACCCTTTATCCATGATCCATGAGATGTGATCATCAGTCTATCTTCATAATAGTCTCAATGCTTTAATGTTATCCCACTTTGCAATAAAGCTTGACTACGGATATTTTAAGAATAATGTCTTTATGTTTAATGGGATCTCATGATTAAGTCACACTTAACATTTCATTAAACAGACTAACTATTCTAGGGACTTTATTATTCTGAAAGACAAACATAATAAAGAAATGCCTTTTATTATTAAACGAATAATCCGATACAAGTACCAAAAAGTATTGGCCTCTAGGGCTTACACCAACAATCTCCCACTAGCACTAGAGCCAATTAGGCATACCATTAATACCCATAGATCTAGTATGACCATCATGCTTCTGTTGCGCAAGAGGCTTTGTTAATGGGTCAGCGATATTGTCAAGTGTAGGTACTCTGCATATCTTCACATCTCCCCGATCGATTATCTCTCGAATGAGGTGATAACGCCTAAGTATGTGTTTGGATCGTTGGTGAGATCTAGGCTCCTTAGCTTGTGCGATAGCACCATTGTTATCACAATATAAACCAATGGGATCCACAATGCTAGGGACTATGCCAAGTTCACTAATGAACTTCTTGATCCAAACAGCTTCCTTTGCTGCATTTGAGGCAGCAATATACTCGGCCTCAGTTGTAGAATCAGCAACTGTTTCCTGCTTTGAACTTTTCCAGCTCACAGCGCCACCATTGAGACAGAACACATAACCAGATTGTGATCTAAAATCATCCTTATCTGTCTGGAAGCTAGCATCAGTGTAACCAATTACATCAAGCTCTTCCTGACCTCCATATATCAAGAATGAATCCTTAGTCCTTCTCAAGTACTTAAGGATATTCTTGACAGCTACCCAGTGAGCATCACCGGGATCAGATTGGTACCTACTCGTTGCACTTAATGCATACGAGACATCTGGTCGAGTACATAACATGGCATACATGATAGATCCTATTGCAGATGCATATGGAATCTTATTCATGCGATCCCTTTCTTCCTTAGTTGAAGGGGATTGTGTTTTTGATAAACACAGACCATGTTGCATAGGTATGAATCCTTTCTTGGAATCATGCATATTAAAGCGTCTCAACACTTTATCTATGTATGTACTCTGACTTAGGCCAAGCAGTTTTTGTGATCTATCTCTATAGATCCTAATTCCTAATATATAGGCTGCTTCACCTAGGTCTTTCATAGAAAAACAATTCCCTAACCAAGTCTTCACTTGTTGCAAGGTAGGGACATCGTTTCCAATGAGTAATATGTCATCTACATATAATACCAGAAACACGATCATGCTCCCACTAACCTTCTTGTAGACACAAGGTTCATCCTCATTTTTGATGAATCCATATTGTTTTACGGTTTCATCAAAACGAAGATTCCAGCTTCTGGAAGCTTGCTTTAATCCATAGATTGATCGCTGTAACTTGCATATCTTTTGGGCATCTTGTGGTATGTCAAATCCTTCAGGTTGTGTCATGTACACATCCTCAAGAAGATTCCCATTAAGGAAACCAGTTTTGACATCCATCTGCCATATTTCATAATCATGATATGCAGCGATGGCAAGTAAAATCCGAACAGATTTAAGCATTGCAACTGGTGAAAAGGTTTCATCATAGTCAACCCCATGAATTTGTTTATAGCCTTTTGCAACCAGTCTTGCTTTATAGGTATGTACCTTACCATCCATGTCAGTCTTCTTCTTGAAGACCCACTTGCATCCTATAGGGTTAACTCCTATAGGAGGTTCTACCAAGGTCCAAACCTGGTTTGTGTACATGGAATCCATTTCAGATTTCATGGCTTCTAGCCACTTCTCAGACTCAGGACCAGTTATGGCCTCTTTGTAGGTCACAGGCTCATCTTGATCCATGAGTAATACATCACCCTGATCACTTATGAGATATCCATATCTCTCAGGTTGGTGACGTGTCCTGCTTGACCTACGCTGGTCTTGTTCTACTTGAGCAGGTTGCTCTTCCACAACTACTTGTGTTTCCTGCTCTAGTTCCTCCATAGGTGTTTCAATGTTTTGTGATTCTTGAATTTCTTCAAGCTCTATTTTCCTCCCACTGTTTCCTTTGGAAATAAAATCCCTTTCCAGAAAGACTCCAGTTCGAGCGACAAACACTTTGCCCTCAGAAGGATTGTAGAAGTAATATCCTCTTGTTTCTTTAGGATATCCCACAAATAAGCATTTGTCAGATTTGGGCTCAAGCTTGGTTGAAATTTGTCGTTTGACGTAAACTTCGCAACCCCAAATCTTCATGTAAGACATATGTGGTTTCTTACCACTCCATATCTCATATGGTGTCTTATCAACCTTTTTGGATGGAACACGGTTAAGTGTGTAAGCTGCTGTTAATAATGCATGTCCCCAAAAGGAGTTTGGAAGATCGGCGTGACTCATCATGGATCGGACCATGTCTAACAAGGTTCGATTTCTTCTCTCAGATACACCATTCCATTGTGGTGTTCCAGGAGGAGTAAGTTGGGATAGAATCCCATACTCTTTTAGATGGTCATCAAATTCTAGGCTTAAATATTCACCGCCTCGATCTGATCGAAGAACTTTAATATTCTTCCCTAGTTGGTTTTGTACTTCATTCTTGAATTCCTTGAACTTTTCAAAGGACTCAGATTTGTGTTTCATTAAATACACATATCCGTATCTACTGAAGTCATCAGTGAAAGTGATGAAGTACTGAAAACCTCCTCTGGCTGGTATGTTCAGTGGTCCACATACATCAGTATGTATGAGTGCCAAAAGATCATTAGCCCTTTCACCTTTTCCTGTGAATGGGGACTTTGTCATCTTTCCAATTAAACAAGATCTGCATGTGTCATATGATTCATAATCAAAAGAGTCCAAGAGTCCATCTTTATGGAGTTTGGAAATGCGTTTCTCATTTATGTGGCCTAATCGACAGTGCCAAAGGTAAGTTGGATTCAACTCATTAGGTTTCAACCTTTTAGTATTAATGTTATAAATTGGCATTTCAAGATCAAGGACATATAGTCCATTATTCATTTTTGCAGTAGCATAGAATATATCATTCAAATAAATGGAGCAACAATTGTTCTTTATTATGAATGAAAAACCAAACTTGTCCAAACAAGAAACGGAAATAATATTCCTGCTAATTGCAGGTACATAATAACAGTTCTCTAACTGAATTATTAAACCACTAGGTAAAGTTAAAACATAAGTTCCTACAGCTAAAGCAGCAACCTTTGCTCCATTGCCAACTCGTAGGTCAACTTCACCTTTTGCCAAATCTCTACTCCTTTTTAGCCCCTGCACATTAGTACAAATGTGAGAACCGCATCCAGTATCTAATACCCATGATGCAGAAGTAGATAAATTAATTTCAATAACAAAAATACCTGAATTTGAAGTCTCTACTCCATTTTTCTTATCTTCCAGGTACTTTGGGCAATTTCTCTTCCAATGTCCGGTCTTACCGCAATGGAAGCAAGTGCCCTCCTTTGCTATTCCTCCACTAGGCTTCAAAACAGGAGGAGTGGGTTTGGGTTTGGCAACTTCCTTGCCTTTCCCTCTACCACCCTGTTTGATGGGCCTCTTGTTCTGTTTCTTTCCATTACTGACCATCAGAATAGATTTCCCTTTTGTCTTCATATTCTGCTCAGCAGTTCTCAACATGCCTAGCAGTTCTGGAAGGCTTTTGTCCAAGTCATTCATATTGAAATTCAGGATAAACTGACTGAAGCTCTCTGGCAACGATTGCAAGATCAGATCAATCGCAAGTTCTTTTCCAAGGGGAAACCCTAATCTGTCAAGGTTCTCCACATACCCAATCATCTTGAGTACATGGGGACTTACAGGGGCTCCCTCAGCTAACTTGCTGTTAAAAAGGGACTTTGAAACCTGAAACCTCTCATTTCTTGCTTGCTCTTGATAAAGCATTTTCAGATGTCCGATCATATCGAACGCAGACATGTTCTCGTGTTGCTTTTGCAACTCAGAGTTCATGGTAGCAAGCATGAGGCAAGCGGTTTCATTGGCATCATCGAAATGCTTCTTATAAGCATCTCTTTCTGCCTTTGATGCAGAACTAGGAGGTTCCTCCTCAGGAACTGGTGTCTCCAAGACATACAGCTTCTTATCGTGCTTGAGGACAATCCTCAGATTACGGTGCCAATCCAGGAAATTTGTCCCAGACAATTTTTCCTTATCTAGGATGGATCGCAAAATATTGTTCGATGTGTTTGTTGTCATGGTAATCTACAAGAGAAATATGAAAATATAAGTATCATTAAAACAACATATTTAATTAGGCCTTTAATCAAATATGCTCCCACTATTTTATTCAAAACAAATGACCCTCATCATTTGATTCGGAAAATCCCGTTGGAAGACTTTCTAGTGGGTCGAGATCCATGTTTCACTTTGTTTTAAGTCAGCGTTAGGCTGATTACACAAAACTAAGTTATTTAGGTAGGAACTCCTTCCAATTGTATCTCATACAACTCTCGAATATTTTCAATTGGGTGAATAACTCCTTATTCTGATCCATCACATGAATCATTCCCAATTCTTGCTTCTAAACATGTATAATCTTATTATAATTTGTTTAGTTAAGTTTGACCCATTGTTTTAGCAATTGGATATTACAATTATCCCATCACACCTTACTAATATAGAACATGCACCTCGCGTAGGCGAAACCTACAATGCTCGATACTAGTCTTGATGAGTGCTAAAAATTGGAAAGCATAAACTTAATATTTAATTTTGAGGGAATTTGTTATTAGTTTGATCTCACCGGCTTAACATGCAAAACGTCTCTCACATGCATCAACATACAATTACATGCATCAACATACATATAAAAAGATACAATTATGGCCCCTAACGCAATTGTTCTCTCAAGCCAATGAGAGAACCTAAGCTAACCTAATAACGATCTAAGCTTCTCCAAGCATGATCTCCAAGGTTATCCTCCTTTAATATTGAATACTTCCTTTTTCTTCATAACATAATATTACATTACATATAAGAATACTCGTTTTACATACGAGGGAGTGAGATGAGAAAAGAAGTTACATAAAGAGATTGAGAGAGAGGCACGACTCGCAGGCCGTATTTAAAAATCCCAAAACAATAATAAAGGATAAACTAAGGCCATAACTGATCACCACAAATAAATAATAATAAACACACTTTTATTATTAGTTTAAAAATTCCGATAATTAAATAAACTAAATTAAATTTCGGCTGATTGATCACACTTTGCAGACTTAGCCGGGGGTTCCGCTGCCCGGTCAGCGGACGGTGGTTCCGCTGACCGTTCAGCGGACGGGGGTCAAGGGGGCAGCGCCTCCTTGCGGGGTTGTCAGGGGCAGCGCCCCGGCGAAAAATTTTATGAACACTTCATTGTATTTCACGTCGTTTCCTGCACAACTTTTGTGCATTTACAACCCCAACCGGAAAAGTCTGCGGCAATACAACACTTGTACTGCCATTAATCCTAATGCAACAATTTCATGCCGTCAAACACAACTCGATTGATAACTCAATATGATAGATCAACATGTCATTGCTTCACCATACTAACGTCGGATTCCGAAGCGAATGAAAATGATGATCTTTCAAAAGAATTACAATCCTTATGTGATTGAATGGATGAAATCAAAACAGTATATCCCATATACCATCTTTGCATCAGAATTTCTTATATCTTATATAAAAGTGATCGATCTAATTGTGTAACCTATGGATGATCAATGTATCGCACAACTTCACCATACTAATGTCGGATTCCGAAGCATAATCAACATCAATCATCCAAATCGTACACAACAGATGCCAAATTTAATTAATCGTTTATTGTTAAATTCGTTCTGTGTTTTAATCGAATCAAATACAGAAAAAAAACGGAAATTTAACAGCTATCAGATCCATGGTTTCGTAAGTGGCTCTGATACCACTGAAGGAAAATTGCGATCTAAACGCAGCGGAAAACAAAAATTTTCCTTTAGTGATCCTTACGAATGAGCATGGTCAGTGATAGAATCGTTACCTCTTTGTGGCGATTCAGATCTTTGATGCAGCGATCACAAGCGTTGATGAAGTGCAACGCCTCTACTCAGTCCACACGAACAGCTTCCGGTCACAGTGCTAGCTGCTTACGAACGGAATTATTTGAGTGAGAATCAAAAACGAAATTGCATCAAGTAAAAGCTTCATCACAAGGGTTCCTTTTATAGACTCTCTTGTGGGCTGCGGGCTAAAAGCCCAATTCACATGATCCATAATAATATTATATATTATTATAATAACTATTATTATAATAAATATATTTATTTTATTATTATTTTATAACCATTATAAAATAACAATAATTATTATTATATTATCCGAATTTCTATTTTTCACTTAAGTGCACCGTACCTTACGGTGTTCCTTTGATTTCTCTATCTCTCATCAAACTGTCCTTATGTGTGTGACCCTGTAGGATTTCGTAACGTTGGTAATTATATTAAATTATATATTTAACATAATAAACAGTGAGCGGTATCTAGCAACACATCACTGCTACCCAAGTCACGAAAATGTCATGTGATCTGACAAAACCTTTTTCGTGATAATATATGTTTGTACAATTACCCTTTTGCCCCTATGTCTATATTGAACACAAGGCATACACTGTGTCATCCTTGTCCAGTTCAATATTGGGCCCTTAGACATTTCTCCTGTTATGCAGGATTGGCAAATTCCATCTAGGACACTCATGTCCCTCAGCATGCTTCGTGGAGTGCCCATCAACTGTCTTTATGATCATCCAGTTACGGATAATGTTTGATCAGCAATAAAGCACCCGACTCTACATCTAGGGTCCATAGTGGTTTCAGGTCGAAGGGTGGTAATACACCATTATCACCATGAGAATAACTTATGACACTTTGCATAACATACTATGTAGTATTCTCATAGCGGGTCAATCCGGTATAAATATTACTCCTAATATTTATACCTATGTCAAGACTTGATAACCCTTTATCCATGATCCATGAGATGTGATCATCAGTCTATCTTCATAATAGTCTCAATGCTTTAATGTTATCCCACTTTGCAATAAAGCTTGACTACGGATATTTTAAGAATAATGTCTTTATGTTTAATGGGATCTCATGATTAAGTCACACTTAACATTTCATTAAACAGACTAACTATTCTAGGGACTTTATTATTCTGAAAGACAAACATAATAAAGAAATGCCTTTTATTATTAAACGAATAATCCGATACAAGTACCAAAAAGTATTGGCCTCTAGGGCTTACACCAACAATGCTTTCAATTGAGACTTGGATGATGATATACAGGCATTGTTTCAAATCCCAAACACTGGAGAAATAAGGAAGTTAATCCTTTGTCAACCCCTTTGAGCCTTGAAGTTGGAGTTTCTTTCTATTCGAAAAAACCCTCAATTTTTACCGGGGATGGGTAGTTCTCAATTAATTCAAATGTTCATTCAAGTACAAGATAATCATTCAAGACGCCTTTCAATAAAGGTTGCAATCTCAAGTTTTCCTTTGCACACATCAAGAAGTGTCGAAGATGTCTCTCAATTCAAAAGCCAATGATGGTTCATCGTAATCATTAAGCCAGACAGTCATTATCTTTCAAAGAAAAACTTGATATTGAAAAAATGATGAAAAAAATCAAATCCCGCTAAGTCAAAACCTATGAAGGAGACTTAGGCAAGTTCAAATGACACAGCTCAGGCAAAAGTTAGGGACAATAAAAAGAAAGATTTGTCAAGGGGTCATCAAAATCCTCAACAAAAACAAGATGAGTGGACCAAAGTCCTCACCAGAAATAACAAAAGGAAGATGTGACTGCTATCTCAAAATCTCTTGGCTTATGAGCCATCTTCATCTGTGCAATCCCAAATGTCTTGGAACTTGAATGCATAGGTTGATTTAATTTAATGTAGGATTGGAGTTCATCACGAAGTTGAGTTGGTGTAAACACCCCAAATTTTCCCTCACTAATTCCACACCATGGCTTGTGATCTTTCATGTTTGCATAAACATAAGCATACCATCTCATATTGCATTTTTGTTTCATCTGCATAGTTCAAGTTCATCTGCATCTAAATTTGTGATCTGAGCAATCCAAGGATCCATCTGAGCCACTCCAAAGGTATCCAATTGTTCCAAGAGGGTCCATGTGTGTTCTATCTCATATTATATCCCTCAAAGTTCAAGGAAGTCAAGAAATCACAAGAACTGGCAAGACATGGAAGCAGAGCTAGGGTTTTCACTACACAGATGACCAAAATTAGGGTTTTGGTTTCAGAGGCCTTAACTCCAAACTTTTGGGCCATTATTGTTTCTAATGTTCTTAATATGTTATAAGGATCATGTGTACCAAGTTTGATGAAGAAATTCATTGTAGAAGTCATCTGTTCACTGGGTAACTTCTTGAGCAAGTCAGAGCAAAATCAGGGCATCTGAGGCCCCCAACAATGGAACCAAAGGGGTATTTTCATCAAATTGAAGTTATATGATCTTTATTTGATCATTTAAGTGCTTGGAAGTTCACAAAATTAAAGAAAATTTGAGCTAAACCAAAAGTTGCCAAAAATAGAAATGACTTGTAATGGAAACTTTCCATTTTGGGAAAGTTTTTCAACCTCCTCTTTCTCAACCAAAAATGCTTCAAATGAAAAATTCTTAGTCATGAAAGTTGTAGATTGGGTCTTTCCCTTTTCAAAAAGTACAAGAACATGTTCTAATTCATTATGGAACTCAAGTTATGATCCTTCAAAGTTGGCAAAAATCCTATAATTTTCAAGAATGCACCAAAAAGGATTTTTTGCAAAACCACTTGCCAAGCCATTTCATGACCTCTAATGCATCTCTAAACATCATACTATCATAGTACAACTCATTTTTATCAGAATTGGCCCAAGAATCATACACTTTCATGCCTTGAACTTTAAGAAATCTTAAAAGGGCCAAAGCTTCTCAAATTTGCAAAATGGTACAAATCTTTCCATACACTTGCATCAGCATACCAAATCTAATCCACAATCTTCCCTTGATCTCTGCTCAACCAAGCCATGCCCAAATCCAGACCTGCCATGTGCCCATACCTCAAGTACAACCAACCTTGACTTTTTTGCAAAATCATCCATACCAATCAGCATAGCCCACACCAACTATTTTGACCTATCACAGCTTCATATACATGCCTTAAGGGACTCATTTCATGCAATACATTACCCTGAATCATACCACAACTCAAGAATACAAAAATCCTCAAGAAGCTTTCCCTCTTCGAAACTCAGAAACCAACCATCAAAACTTCAAACAAACTTCACCATTCAACTCAACATCACTCATAGAACACTTCCCACCCTCCATTATAGCCTGAAACATCACAAAACCAAAACACGATTTCTCTCATTTCAAAACTGAAACTTCAAAACAGCCCAAATAAATTCATTCTAAGCATCAAAGCATACTCAGGAGGTCCATTGTGGTTGATTGACACCAAGGAAAGGCCTAGATAGCTCAAACTGAGAAAGCTCAAGCTCAGTTATCATCAAGAACTTTTTTCCATAAATGTATTTTTGAGTTCCTAAATGATTCTTCATGCTTCACTGATCATGCTGATGTAATTTGTTTCGAAAATGGTTGAGTATTAAGCATGTATTGAGTTTCTGAAATTTCTGTTCAATTTCACGTTTTGCTTCGAATCTCATGATTGATGAATGATAAATGTGTTTTGAGGGTAGATTCATGTTTAGGAAGGTTAGGGGATAGTTTCTGGAGATTTAGAGGCTTTGATTTGGCCTAGGGAAGACGATAGAGTGAAGGTCTCGCCGGAGAAGATGTCCAGAGCACTGTTTCGGTCATCTGAATGTAATTAGGGTTTAGGGTCAGTTTGAATGTCAGCCCTTGGATGGCCTTTCCCGCGCGCGTTTGGACGGTTGAGATTAGGTCATTAAGTTTTAATCAGGATTAATTAATTTAATTAATTGGAATTAGCTAGGAAAGAATCCCAACCATTGAATCACACGCCATTCAACCCTGTCCCCCTGACTTTGAATCCTAACCCTTAGATTGACATACTTTCCCTTTATTTTATTTTTATTTCATTTTCTTTGTATTTTATATCATATATTTATTAAAAATAGCAAAAATGATTTAAAAAATCTGAAATTTTTTATCAAGACTTTTATTAATTTTCAGAAACCAAAAATATTTTTATTTTTATTTTTTGCATTAAAAAAGTATTTTTAAATCATTTAAATGTTTTATTTAATTAGTTAATTGATTTTAATTAATTAAAAATACATTTAAGTATTTAAAAATCACCAAAAAAATCAGAGAACATTCTTAGACATTTAGAAACATTTACAAACTCACATACAAATTTCTTTTTGGTTTTGATCATGCTTTGACATTTTTCAATGAATTAGGGTTCTTAAAATTGTTCATTTTCTAACCCTAACTTCAAAAATTCATAACTTTTAAACCAAGTTGAGTTTGTGAATGGTTATTTTTGCATTGTTCTATGCATGGCTTCTAGCATCCAAAAACATTTTTGTTTCATTTTTATCTTGCATTTTCAAATTATTTGGCATTTTACATTGAGGATCACCCAAAAACCCCTAGAAACTTAGGAAATTCATAACTCCATCTAGGTTTAGCTTATGACCCCCCCCTTTGGATGGTAACCTAGTATAGGTTTAGGGTTCCTTTGAGTGCATTTTCAATTTTTTATCATGTCATTTGCTTCTGTCTTTGCCATTTGCATCTCATCCATTCATAAAACCCTAATTTCACATGTCCATTTGCATCCATCTTGCATATGCATCCATACATGAACTTGCCATGACATTTCATGCATTCATATGTCACCTTAGACATCTTAGGACATGTTTGAATCATTTTTGATAATTTCTTCATTCATTCGCCATGATTTGCATTCATTTTCTTTCATTAACTTTCATGAACTTTCAAACTTCAAAGCATGCCTACATGACATCTCATTCTTTGTATGATCATTCATATACACTCTGTATGCTTTTGCATCATGTCATAGCATCATTTGCATCATGTGTATGCTTCTGGTTTTGGTCTTTGTATTTGCATATGCATCATTCCATTTCATTTCTTTCCTTATGCATCTTGTGCTAACATTTTCAAGTGGTAAGTTACTTTGAGAAGTGGATTTGCCTTCACTTCTCACTTCTTCTCATCTTTTCATATTGCATCTTTGCTGCATTTTTTTTATTTGTCTTTGAGTGGGCTTGCTCACTTGTGTTCATTCCTTCTCACTTTCTTTCTTTAAGTTACTTATCTTCTTCAATGAAGTAAGTAACTTATTTCTTCTGCTTCTTCCTTCTTTCATCTGCTTCTTCCATTGATGGCTTCCTTGAAGATCTTTCTCAAGCCTTACAAACCATAGGAACATCCAAGCATGATAATAATTAGGGTTGTGATTAGTCCCCCTTAGTTTTTACCTTTGATTCTTCTTTGTGTCTCTCCTCTCATCTCATCATTAGAGACTAAACCTTTAAGGTTTTAGGACTTTGGAATTAGGGTTATGCTGCATCCTTCTCTTAGGATGGAGTGTATAACTTTAATCCTAAGTGTTAAACCCTTAATTTGTTTAAACCTCTTAATCAATCCATCTAATAATCACTAAGACATTAACTTGTAACTTGGGCCTTACATTAGGGTT
Organism: Lathyrus aphaca; assembly: GCA_963966055.1. Lineage (NCBI taxonomy): Eukaryota > Viridiplantae > Streptophyta > Magnoliopsida > Fabales > Fabaceae > Lathyrus > Lathyrus aphaca. The sequence continues at coordinate 85,650,448 of OZ014524.1, forward strand.
CTAATTCTTCCTTTATGGTTAAGAAGGACTAACCCTAGTGTTTAATGGACAAGTCCCCCTCAAGTTGTCTTACAAATCATAAAACTCACTTCTTAATTTCATCCTTAATTAAAATCCATTTAATAAAGGCTTTGTTTTGTCATGAATTTAATCCCTAATCATGGATTAAGTTGAGGTATCTTCCTCAGCTTAAGTGCTCTCATCTATTATCCTTCTATTAGGTTGGTGTAACGAGTTCACTAATCCTTGATTATGGCTTAAACTCATTACTTAACACTAAACAAAAACCCAAAAAACATCTAAATAATCACAAGTTGGTTAATGATCTTAATCCTACATCATCATGGTAATTAAGTTGAGATGTTTATCTCATACTTGAAGTATTCTCATTATCCCTAATCAGGGAGGATATAATGAGTCTACAAACCTTTGATTTAGGCTTAAGCTCATTAACTTATGACAAACTCCAAAAACAATAAAAGACTGAAAACACAAAAAGAAACAATAATCGTCTCCTTCGGGATTCTTTTCTCATCACATTAATTCACAAGCGAGAACTTGCTTCTTCCGTCTAATGCAAGACAGTTAGCACTTGAACCAGACAAGTCATACACTTGAGCATAGACAAGCAGGCAGTTCACAGTCAACTTATCTTTCAGTCTCTTTGAGTCGAACTATGGTGTTCTGACTTCCTCATTGCACGAGAGGATACGTAGGCATAACTTAACTGTTATCGAACAAAAGTCTATGTGTCTTCCCCCTCTTTCAGAATTCTCTTTTAAGCCTCAGTTCCTGAGCATTTCACTTCCCTTTTGCACTGACATTTGTATATTCTTTTCCAGCTTTTGCACACAGATAACACATACATCTACCCCTTTAAACACAATCTTTTAAGCGTGGATCCCGTCGAGTACGACGGACAATCTGGGTGCTAATACCTTCCCAGGTTGTAACCAACCTCCTTTCTTAGTTTCTCTGGTTCACGACCGTCTTACCCATATCTTTCTAGGTTTATGCAACATTACCTCTCCTTCGGGATAAAAATGCCTAGCTGGCGACTCTATTCCCTTCATCTTCATCTTCTCCTTTCGCCAACCGTTCGCATCTGTACCCTATCTGACCAGGTGTCTTTTCGGGGGAGCGACAGTTGGGTACAAATAAACTTTGAGCCTATATCCTTTGTTTCATAAACCGTGAACCAGACCTCGTTACAACCTTCAAAAGTCCTAATTGAATCCAGGTTTCTTTTGGAAAGCATACTACAACGAGGTTGCGTAAACTGACTCCCAAGTTCGTTACCAATCATTTGTTTTCTTAACTTTGCTTATCTTTCATTTTCATCTTAATCGTCGTGTTTTGACAATGTTTTCATTTGCTTTACCTCAATAAATTTCATTCCAAAAATGAATTTTGATTTCAAACTTTGCATTAAAATTACCAGGTTTGTACAAACACTTTTTATTTGCAAATAAAATTTCCTCATCAAGGAATTTTCAAACAATTAAGAAACTTGGTCAATGATCTTATCAGGGGCAAGTTCTTCCCATGTCATATGATTCAAGAGTTGTTGCTTAGTGCGAGTTGTTCTCAGACTTGGTTAACCAGAAAAATCCTTGCAAGATTCATATTGGGTTTATTTTCTCAACATTCATTTCAAGAACTGAAGCCATGATCAGTCTATTTTTCTCAACAGTTACCTCAAAGATTTGATCATATTTTCTCCGACAGTAGTCAAGAACTGAATCCATTATCAGTTTACCTTCATCAGTCATTGAACTTGGGGCAATCTTCTTCAAGAATCTCCAAGCGGCATTTCATGACTTTTTGCAAAAGATTTTCAAGTTGATACAGTTTACTGGTGTGACCGAGATTTGTTCAAGAATTGTAGCATCTCTAATCTCTGAGCAGAATGGCAGTGATCTCCGTGTCGAGGAATCAATCTTCCATCCTTTTCCACTCCTCTAAGAGTCTAAACTGGATGTCAGCATTTTCTCTCATATTATCTCCTTGGGTGTGTTATTCCCCATTCTTGTTAACCTTTGCATATTTGAGTGTGTTATTCCTCCTTATGCGTTTTCTTGGGTGTGTTATTCCCCATTTTCGTAAACGTTTGCATATTTGAGTGTGTTATTCCTCATTATGCGTTTTCTTGGGTGTGTTATTCCCCAGTTTTGTTTACGTTTGCATATTTGAGTGTGTTAGTCCTCATTATGCGTGTTCTTGGGTGGGTTAGTCCCCATTTTCGTAAATGTCTGCATATTGAGTGTTTTAGTTCTCATATGCATTTCTCGAGGTCCTGTTGTTTTCAACTTCTTACCTTGTGATCAAATTCCAACTTACTTGGCATTTATATTTGCCTCTCCAGAACCTTTTCGTCACCTACTTGTTATTTCTTCTCAGATTATTACACCTTTTTCCGATGCCATTCTCGAATGTCCATAGTGAAGTCATCATTGATTTGATGTACTGTCCCAGACTTTTTCCCATTCTCATTCAGTTCTGTTACTGAATGTTGTGATTCACTTTTTTATCTGATTGATATTCTCAGACGTTGTGATCACTTTCCTTCCGATTGCTATTCTCGGATTCCCATGTTGGAGTCATCATTAATTTGATTACTTTCCATAACTTTTCCCATCTCATTTAATTCTGTTCCTGAATGTTGTGATTCACATTTTTATCTGATTGCTATTCTCAGATGTTGTGATTACCTTTTTCTGATTGCCATTCTCGGATATCCCTAGTAAAGTCAGTAATGTCATCCTTGGATGCTTCTAGTGTACTTTTTCGGGACTTGTCTCACTTCATTCAGTGCCATTCTTGGAGGTTGTGATCCTTTTGTCCAATTGCCACTCTTGGACATTTTCGCCTCAGTTGAGCCATGTGTTGGTCTCTAGCATGCTGCTTTTCCCCATCGGAGTCTTATGCTCCTTATCCCCAGCGTTTTTTCTTTTTTTCAGGTGTCATTTTGTTCCTCACAGATTTCTCTGCATTTCATATACATCTCATATTCTTTCATAACATTTTCATAGCATTTATTCATATTATGTCATATCGTTCGTGTCATTTCATTTCATTCCATTCCATATTTTGGTCTCTTAGGGCCAAAAATTGTGTTTTTGATATTCAAGTATCTTCCATTTGTCGAAGCGAAGGGTTCAATCTTCATTTTCTCTCGATTGAAGAAACTTAAATAGGGGCATCTGTCATACCCTAAATTTTCTTCGCATTCTCATCTACATCTTGCATAAAAACAAGATCACACACTGGTTCATTTATCCTTCTCGGGTCCAGGTTTATGTATCACATGGGATCACCGTTTTTTTACTTACTTTACTTGTTTATGTTTACTAACCATTAATCAAAATCCAAAAATATTTTTTTGTTTCCTTTTACTAACTTTTTTTCCAGGAAGAGGAACCTTTGAAAATGCCAAAAATAGCAGTCATGCTGCTCGAGCGAAATTTCACAGACAAAAAGTCGAAGTTGATCCGCAAATAATTCAAATTTATCTGATCAAGGATTTCCCATGTTAATTGATTCATTCAAAGGATTTCCAAGGTTCATGTGTTTACTTCTTCGACGTACAAGAAGAATCGGGCCACAACAACCAAGCAACCTCATTCGAATAAAATATTCAAATTTTGGCTTGGTTAACCGGTTAAAAATTTTGGTTAACCGGTTAACCAGTGCGAAATTTGAATTTTTTATTCAAATTCAGCACCATTAAATCATTAATATATTTGGAAAATTCTAGATCCATTGGTCTTTGATTTCTCTACATCACTTTGATCATTTCTTACCATAAACCCTCACTAATCACCACTCTTTTCCATTTCCCACCAAATTTTCAATTACCAAACCTAATTTGAATTACCAAAGCAAACTCCATTCCACCAAATTCCCTTCCATAAAATCTTTAAATAGTACCATAATTTCATCATTCACCAAGCTTTAGAGAGCCAAATTCACCTTGCAAAAAATTTCTACAAGCTTTTGATAGCCACAAAACCTCTTGCAAAATACTCCCCCAACACCAAAATTCTCAAAAGCTCAGTTTCTTTCGTTTGAAGTTATCAAGAATTCACATTTAATTCTTGATTAACTTGAGCTAAACCTTCATCCTTTCATTCTTTTGTTCATCAATTTCAGTAGATCTAAGCTTGTGTTGGTCCAATTTGAAGAAGAGCTTTTGGTAATTCATCTTCCTCCATAAACCCATATTCACCATCAACATTCAAGATGTAGATCTTTGGTGCTTTTGTTTCTAGATCCTTTGGATATTTATTTGTTATTTGATTGCAGGGATTCCACTGTATTTTGGTTTTAAAATTCTTGCAAATTCAGATCATGATCATCCAATGTTTGAGAAAAGGTTTCAAAATGGATCATGCTGAATTTTCTGCATTTTTCAGCTTCTGGTACAGCGTTAACCGGTTAACCATTTGGTTAACAGGTTAACCATCTTCAAAACAACGCAGATTATTCAAAATCTTCTTGCGTTAACCTATTAACCAATTGGTTAACCGGTTAACACAAGTCAGAATGGTGTTTTTGGCTTGTTTCAAGCCCCTTTTTGGTTCCTCTTTCTTCTTCTTCTTCCTCCTTTTTATTTTTACCTTGGGAAGCATTTTTAGGAGTGATTTCTCCTTAATTTCAATGAACTTTGGGTGTAGATTAGCGTAGTTAATGTTCATTAATTCAAAACTACCTTTAAGTGGATTATTCAATTCATTTAAGGTACTTTGCATTAGTGATACATTTTCATGCTTGAATCCACCAAGAAAAGTGATTGAACTTAAGGATGGAAGAATGCCATAAGTGCGGCTCAATTTGGTATTCACCTTTAGCTTTGTGCGACATCGCGTCCGGATAACGATTTACATATCAATTATCTCGCATGCATTAGCACTAACATTATGCACCTTAATTGGTGGTGGTCGGCCTCATTTGTAGGGTAATTACTTCGTAAATTACTCGGCGATTGCTTAACATAGACCTAAATGTGTCCCGACTTCGGAATAAAAATCTAATTGGATACTTGCACTTTCGTGGACCGGATCTCTTGTTGATTGCGTAATCCCAAAGCGGTTAATCATATTGCCTTAAGAATCGAGACTTATGAATGTTTGATGCGTAGGTGTTTTGGGTCTCCCAATCGCCTTTCAAATTTCATTGAATTTGGTTCGGTTTGCCTTGATTAATCGCTATAGTGTAAGGTGCTAAGCGGATCCAGTTGCCTTCGATTTTGGTCACTCTTTCTCTTTTGGTTGTGGTTGATTAAGTTCACCATACCATTATTATGTAAATATTATTATACTACTACTAATATTAATATTTTAGATTCTTGCACTTTAATTTCTTTTGCTACTAACATTTAAATTCTTGCACTTTTATTTTCTTTTATTTTATTTTGCTTTATTATGCTTTATTCATCCATTATCATGTTTATTATTTGCTCTTATTTTTTTTTTGTTATGTTGATTTCCCTTTTGTCCATTTGGACACAAAAACATTAATAAATGATTAATCTTCTAAAAGACTTGTGACTTTAATTTTGGGACTATGGCCACTATCCTCAACATTGGACTTGGAGTTTTGGACTTAGATTTTAGGATTTTGCCCTTTGCTTGAGTTATTATGGATTGGAGACTTTAGCCGATTTAGTCCATTTGTTTTTGAAGATGGAAGTCCTATTGTTTCGAAGAAGGTTCGCCATACACTTTGATCGTTCTTCCCTTATCTTTTACTTTAAAGTCTTAGGATAGTCACTTCATCTCCTCCCCTTTCTTAAATTTTCAAATCTTCTCCCTATTTCAAAAATCTTATTTGTTTTTAAACTTCAAACTCCTTTCATAATCAAACCTTGACTTAGGTCAAGCGGTTTTACCTTTTCATCTTTTGCTTCTTAATAAATGCTAAACCACATAAGCATATCGAAACTTTCTTTTCAAAACACTTTAAAAAATTCAAACTCATTCAATTGTTTTTGTGCCCTCGTGCATTTTTCTTTTCATATGTTTAGATATGATTCATTCTTTCTAGCGGAATTATTCACTAAAGAATGACGACTTATCTTTACATTTTGAAATCAAAATTCAATACATTGTTTCTTTTCACATTTTGTACCACGAACTACGAGGTTTTGATCTCGCATTACACTTTGTGGGTACGTAGGCATGAGACAATCGTCTATTCAAACACAAAAATCTTAAAAAACATTTCTCTTCTCATCTCTTCAATCTCTTTTCAAACAAACCATTTTCAAACCAAAAAAGCAATAAATATTTCAAAGGGCTCCCGTGGAGTACCACAGACATTTTGGGTGCGTAAAACCTTCCCAATTTGTAACCTATCCCCTTACCCGTTCTCAATTCGATTCTTTTAGCTTTTTGCTTTTAGATTCATTAGGTTTTATTCGCTATTTTTCCCTTTTCCATTTGGAATAAAATAAAAGCATGGTGGCGACTCTGTTTACTTTGAGTTAAGTTAATCAATAACTTACACTCATGATTTTACCGCTACAGAAAAGTGGCGACTCTACTGGGGAGTCAATCTCTAAGTGGATTCGGCCTACTTTGATTTGTTTACTCCTTTGGTTTGATTTGTTTGTTATTTGTTTGTTCTGTTTCGGTTTTGGTGATCCTCTGTGAGTGAGATAGATTCTAACCCGGATCTGAGTTGAACTTATGATAGGACGGCGATATTCGAAGCGATACGCGATGGAGTAGTCCAAAGCGATATCAATTTGATAATCTCCACTCGGTTAGGCTCTCTTGGATTATCAATGTCATGACGAGTAATCGTACGTGGCATTATCTTCCGACCTTGAGCTGATCATACTGAGGACCGTATAACCCTTAACCCATCCAAGCCAATTTAGGAACGTAGTGCGGAAACTATCCGGGTGTAAACCTAAGGTGGTTGTCACGCGATACTACAACAGTATGCCCATCCACCACAGTACGTTCAACATCCCTATGTAGCGGCAGTTCAACCATCATATAACCAACAGGTTTCAATGTATCGGCCAACTCAAGCAGTACCGATGTATCAACAAGCGGCTCCAGTGATTCCAGCCTATTAACCAGTGCTCAATACTCTAGGCTATCAACAAGCACCCATTGCTTCAGCCTACCAGTAGAGGACTCCAACTCCTCATCCAAATTCCAACTTTCAGAAAAGAAGACCAGGAGGAAGACCCCGTAATCCTCGGATCCCTATGACCTATACTGAATTATACCCCTCACTGCTGAAGAGAAGTTTGGTTACTCCAAGGCCTTTGGGTCCTCCACCAGATCCACTCCCACCAAGTTACAATCCAAGTGCCCACAGTTTATTCCATGAAGGTGCTACAGGGCACGATTTGGAAAGTTGTATTGCTTTGAAGAATGTTGTGAAAGATTTGATGGATAAAAATATATTGTCATTCGGAAATGCTGGTCCGAATGTCAAAGATAATCCTTTACCTAAACATGGGTCCATAAATGCCATTGTTTATGATTCTGACGAAGATTTGATTTTTGATGCCGCAAAGATCAAACCCCCGCTTAAGGACTTCCATGTGAAGTTAGTAGAGGTGGGTATGCTAAAAAATTGTCATAAGAAATGTGAGATTGTGTTGATAGTCCAAAGGGATGTGAACTGGTCTTGAGAGATGTTCAAGATTTGATTAATCATGGTGTCTTGCAAGTAAGCGGTTGTGTGAAGAAGAAAGAAGTGGCAATGATTCAACCTATTTTTAACTTGCTTGAGCCTGATTCCCCCATAACACCAGTGTTGAACATGCTTGAATCTTCAGGAGTTCAACCCATGTTCAATATTCCAGAATCTGTGGTATCAATTTTCAATTAGCCAGAACCGAGGATTGAGCAAAGGAGTAACCCTTTCCTTTATGAGACTACCAAAGCAGTTCCATGGAAGTATGATACAGGGGGAGTTCTTTAGAAGATTGAACAAGCTGGTCAGAAGGAAATTTTGAAAGTGGCGAGTGCTGACATAGCAGGTGCAAGCCGATTAACTCGCAGTGGTCATGTTTATACTTAGCAGAATTGGTCTTAGAAGAGGAGGATGCAGAATTTTTCAGAAGAGGAGGATGCATAATTTCTCAGATTCATTAAGAAGAGTGACTATAAGGTTATTGATCACCTACATCAAATGCCTTCCAAAATATTTATCTTGTCACTTCTTATGCATTCGCCGGCTCATCGAGGTGCTCTCCAGAAGTTGCTAGCTCAAGCACATGTTACGCATGATATAATTGTGAATCAGTTTGATAGTGTCATTGCCAATATCACTGCATGTAATAATCTCAGTTTCAGTTTGGAGGATCTTCCAAAAGATGGCTTAGACCATAACCGTGTTCTTCATATATCTGTGAAATGCCAGGAGGATACTTTAGCAAGAGTTCTTGTGGATACGGGATCTTCATAGAATGTTTTGCCGAAAAGAACTCTTGCTAAGTTATCATATCAAGGGGCAGAGATGAGGCCCAACACACTGATTGTGAAAGCTTTTGATTGGTCGATAAGGACTGTTATTGGAGAAGTGGACCTACCAATATTGATTGGACCACAGGTGTTCAAAGTCACTTCCCAGGTTATGGACATTAACCCTAATTACAGTTATTTGCTGGGAAGACCATGGATTCATGCCGCTGGGGCAGTCACTTCTACCCTACATCAGAAGATGAAGTTTGTGGTCGATAGCAAGCTGGTAACTATGTCTGGGGAAGAAGATATCATGGTTAGCAACCTTTCCTCCTTTAGCTATATTGAGGTTTATGAAGATGCTTTGGAAACTGCTTTCCAAGCTCTTGAGATAGTCAATGTTCTCCTTATGGAAGTAGAGGAACCAAAGGGGAAAGGTATTCCATCTTTTGCATCGCTGAAGAGTACCATTTCCACTATTGAAGAAGGAAGCCATGAAGGTTGGGGTGATGTTATTGAAGTCAAGCAGAAGTTGGATCGCTACGGGTTGGGTTACAAACCAACTCGTGTGAAGGAATGAGCATCAACCTCCGTTAAAGGACGTCCGAAGACCATTGAAGAGGTGTTTTCCAGTGCCGGTTATCAGATCAATGCAATTAATGGAGATTCTAAAGATGAATATATGGATCATTTGGTGTATCAGTGTGAAGCAGCTTTGGGCAATTGGGAAGCAGTTGAGATCCCAGAGATTTTTCCATTGTCAAAGTAATTTGTTGTTTTCTTTAAGTGTTTTCAAAGTTCCCTAGCTCTGCCTGGGGCTATGGGATCATTTTGTAGGGCCCCTTCTCATTTTCAAGTTATTTAATCAATGAAGGCATTTTGTTAAATTCTTGTTCTGTTTTATTGTCTGTTTTTCTGTTTTTCACTTTTAAAAGAAAATGGCAATCTTTCAAAACCAATAAAAAGGTTTTTCTTGCATCTCTCTATTTTCACTTTTAATAAAAGTAAATCATTCCCATATGCAAAACAAACGAAAACCCTGTTGAATCCACTGACTCTATATTCTCTGCTAACTTTGATTCACTCATTTACCAATTGGAAGATGAAAGTGAGGAAGATTGTGACGTTCCCGAAGAACTGGCAAGATTGGTTGAGTATGAGTACACAGATCTTCAGCCACATAAGGAGCAGGTAGAGACCATCAGCCTTGGCACCGATGATGACAAGAAAGAAGTCAAAATTGGTACAACACTTGGGGCAGATGTCAGAGAAAGATTGGTCAAGCTTCTCAGCGAGTATGTGGAGGTGTTTGCATGGTCGTATCAGGATATGCCCGGTTTAGACACAGACATATTGGTCCACAAGTTGCCTCTTTGACCGGATTGTCCTCCAGTAAAGAAAAAGCTCCGAAGAATAAGACCAGACATGGCTTTGAAGATTCGAGAAATGGTCAAAAGACAATTTGATGCTGGATTCCTTGCAGTTGCGAAATACCCTGAGTGGGTATCGAACATTGTGCCAATCCACAAAAAGGATGGCAAGGTTAGAATGTGCGTGGAATATAGGGATTTGCACAAAGCCATTCCAAAGGATGATTTCACTCTCCCTCATATTGATACTTTGGTTGACAACACTGTTAAGTTTGTTGTTTTCTCCTTCATGGATGGGTTTTCAGGATACAACCAGATCAAGATGGATCCTAACGATATGGAAAATACCACCTTTATCACACCATGGGGCACTTACTGTTACAAGGTTATGCCATTTGGTATCAGAAATGCAGGAGCCACCAATCAGAGGGCAATGGTCACCCTTTTCCATGATATGATGCATAAAGAGATAGAAGTTTACGTGGATGATATGATTGCCAAATCACAGAGTGAGGAGGATCATTTGAATCATCTCCTGAAGTTATTTGAGCGCCTCGGAAAGTTTCAAATGCGTCTGAATCCAGCTAAGTGTACCTTTGGTGTCCGATCAGGGAAGTTACTTGGTTTTATTGTTAGTCAGCAACGAATTGAGGTAGATCCAGACAAGGTCAGAGCAATTCAAGAGATGCCAGCTCCAAAAACAGAAAATCAAGTCAGAGGTTTCCTTGGAAGATTGAACTACATCTCCAGATTTATCTCCAACATGACAGCTGCCTGTGAGCCCTTATTCAAGTTGCTCCGAAAGGATCAAGAAATTGAGTGAAATCCCGATTGTCAACATGCTTTTGAGAAGATTAAGGTTTATCTACAGGAACCTCCTATCTTGATCCCGCCTACTCCAGGGAAGTCTCTCTTCATGTATCTGATTGTACTTAAGGGATCTATGGGTTGCATTTTAGGCCAATAGGACGAAACTGGTCGCAAGGAACATGCCATTTATTACTTAAGCAAGAAGTTTACAGATTGTGAAAGTAGATATTCACTTTTAGAGAAGACTTGTTGTGCTTTGGCATGGGCTGCCAGACGCCTCAGGCAGTATATGATTTGTCACACTACTTTGTTGATCTCGAAAATGGATCCAATAAAGTACATTTTTGAGAAGCCTGCCTTAACTGGAAGACTCGCCCGTTGGCACATGTTGTTATCTGAATATGACATCCAATATGTAACCCATAAGTCTAACAAGGGCAGTGTTTTGTCTGATTACCTTGCTGATCAACCTGTGGAGGATTATGAACCTTTGAAATTTGATTTCCCAGACGAGGACATTATGTTGATAAAGGACTATGAAGTTATAGGTCCAGATGAGGGGCCAGATCCAGGTTCTCGTTGGAAGATGATGTTTGGCGGTTCCTCTATTACATGGGGCATGGTGTGGGAGCTATTTTGATGAATCCTGATGGCGGTTATACTCCTTTCACAGCCAGATTATGTTTTGAATGTACAAACAACATTGCAGAGTATGAAGCATGTGTTTTGGGTATCGAAGCTGCAATTGATACCAAAATCAAAATCCTTGAAGTATATGGGGATTCGACTTTGGTGATTTACCAAGTCAAAGGTGAATGGGAGACCCGTGATGAGAAGTTGATCCCATACCGTGCCCACATTGTGGAATTGAACAAATAATTTGATGAAGTCACTTTCCATCATGTTCCAAGGGAAGAGAATTAAATAGCAGACGCCTTGGCTATGTTGGCGTCTATGTTTTAAGTTAGATTTCTTAATGAAGCTCCACTCATTACAATCGAGCGAAGAACTACATCAGCCTACTGTCTACTGGTCGAAAAAGAAATTGATGAGAAACCGTAGTTCTATGACATCAAGAACTACTTGCAAAATCAGGTGTACCCAGCGGATGCAACAACTTTAGACAAGAAAAATCTGAGTTTCCTCAGCAATAATGTGTTTTACAAGAGAAATCATGATATGGTTCTGCTCAGATGTGTGGACAAGCGCGAAGCAGACTTATTGATCAGAGAAATCCATGAAGTGTCATTTGGAACACATGCCAATGGACATGCCATGTCCAGGAAGATCTTGAGGGCTGGTTACTTCTGTTTGACCATGGAATCAGATTGTTTCAAATACGCCAGGAAGTGTCATAAATGCCAGATTTATATCGACAAGGTGCACGTACCTCCGACCCTTTTGAATGTTCTGTCATCGCCTTGGCCTTTCTCGATGTGGGGCATTGACATGATAGGGGCAATTGAGCCTAAAGTTTCCAATAGTCACCGGTTTATCTTGGTTGCGATCGATTACTTTACCAAGTGGTTGCCAGCTTTATCAAAAACCAAATTATCTACCGTTATGGAATCCCAAGCCGAATCATCACAGATAATGGGACCAATTTGAACAATAGAACGATGAAAGAGTTGTGTGAGACATTCAAAATTGAACATCATAACTCTTCTCTGTATCGTCCGAAGATGAATGGAGTTGTTGAAGATGCGAACAAGAACATCAAAAAGATTCTGCAAAGGATGGTGAAGACTTACAAAGACTGACACGAGATTTTACTGTATGCTTTACACGGATACAGAACATCAGTTCGCACTTCAACAGGGGCAACCCCTTTCTCTTTGGTGTATGGGATGAATGTAGTTTTCCCTATCGAAGTAGAGAAACCATCTTTGAGGATCTTGATGGAAACCAAACTGGAGGAAGTTGAGTGGGTCTAGAACAAATACGACTAATTGAACCTCATTGATGAAAAGATAATGACCGCCATGTGTCATGTCCAGTTGTACCAGAAGCGCATCAAGAGAGCATTTGACAAGAAAGTCCGCCTCTGAGAATTCAAAGAAGGAGACCTTGTACTCAAGAAAATCTTGCCAGTCCACAAAGACATGCGTGGAAAGTAGAGTCCTAACTATGAAGGCCCATATGTTGTGAAGGTGACATTCTCTGGAGGTTCCTTAATCCTCACAACTATGGATGGTGAACAGCTGAAGCACCCGGTGAATTCTGATGCAGTCAAAAAATATTATGCCTAAATAAAACCCGCTAGGTCGAAAATAAGAAATGGCGACCTAGGAAAAAATGGGTATCCTGGTGGATCAAAACCTATGAAGGAGATCCAGGAAAAAGTTAGGGATAAAAAAAAATGAGAGCTCGCTAAGTTGAAAACCCGAAAGGGCGACTTAGGCAAAAAAAAAGCGTCCCGATGGATTGAAAATCTGAAAGGGCGGTCCAGGCAAAAATTAGGGACAAAGACATTTGACTGTATCAGATGATGTTTACCATTACTGAAGAACCTTACTTGGAGACCAATCCAGTTGCTCTTGTCAGAAGCAAGGTGTTGGGCGGTCTTTGTTATTAGGGATTGTAGTGGTCGTTGGATTCAATATAGACCTTTCCCCATTGCCAATTTTCAAATTGTAATTTTCCATGGAGTTTTGCTATTGGCAAGCTACCATTCTTGAATGAAATACAACCTTTTGCCTATAAGCTTTGTCTCCCAGCTTCTTATTTTATTTTGTTATGCAAATGTCTTTACTGAATTATAATTTAACTCTGAAAATGACAAATATTTTAGAAATTGTTTTTTGAAAACATATGAATTTTTTTTTTAAATTTCTTTGAGTTTGGAAAGATTAAAAATCTTCCGTCTTCTCGAAAAACTCTGGCTTACAACAACACTATCATGCCATTATTACAAAAATCCCCATAAAGGATTAAAAACTAGTAGCACTCTTGGATGGATCCTCGGACCAAGTATTGAATTCCAAGTTCGAAGACATCTCCCCCAGCATCTTTATTGCTCGTCTAAGTATTGGCGTTGAGATCCTACTCTCCTTTGAGTCTTATCAAAATTCTCTATCTCCCCAAAGTCAGCATTTTCATATCATGATCATTCGCATCATGCTCAATCATATGCATTTGACATAATCATTTGCCTTTCCCCAGTTTGTCGTCTGTCTGACTCCAGGTCCAGATTATTGTCAACTTTGATTTTGAAATCCATCGTTGTTGGTACCCCAAAGTGTGGGTAACCAAAGTCTTCTTCCCAGTAACACTGGTATCCCTAGCAAAAGTCCATATAGTTGGTATTTGCCTTTATAACCAATATCTCTTCAAAGTCCAATTGTCATTGGCACAAATCTGTTACTCAGGTTGTAAAGCCCTTTGCTTACGATTTAAGGCCATTTAATTCAACACGCATCCGTGTTTCTCCTGATGGTTCCTGAAGGTCTTCTTTGAACTCTTCATTTAAGGGATTTCCAGAGGTTAGATGTCTATCTCGTTGAAAAATCCAACATTTATTCTTATCTACCAGCCGATCGCTTAGAGCCGTTTATTTATATTTGAGTACGTTGCTTTCTACTCCCAGTATCAGTTGGTCGCATAAAGACACTACCCAAACACTGTGTTCGTCTTCTTTATCCTCAGTATCAACAGTTACACTTGAACATATTGATTTACCACTTTGGATTATTTGAGTATTTATTTCCTCAACCGCCGTGTTGAATTATTTCCCGACCGCCGTGTCGATGCCTGTTATTTACCTTCCTCAACCACCATATTGAACTGCACTCCCAACCACCGTGTCGATGTCTATTTATTTAGTTCCTCAACCGCCGTGTTGAACTATTTTCCCGACCTCCGTGTTGATGTCTGTTATTTTATTTCCCGACTGCCGTTTCGAGGTCTAATTATTTATTTCCTCGACCGCCATGTTGAACTGTTTTCCCGACCGCCGTGTCGATGTCTGTTATTTATTTCCTTAGCCACCGTGTTGAATTGCTTTCCCGACCGCCATGTCGATGTCTTGAACTATTTTCCCGACCACTGTGTCGTTGTCTGTTATTTATTTCCTCAACCGTCGTGTTGAATTGCTTTCCCGACGGCCGGGTCAATGTCTTGAGTTTTGTTTTCCCGACCGTCGTGTCGATGTCTGTTATTTATTTCCTTAGCCGCCAGGTTAATTGCTTTCCCGACCTCCATGTTGATGTCTTGAGTTTTGTTTTCCCGACTACCGTGTCGATGTCTGTTATTTATTTCCTCGGCCGCCGTGTTCAGTTTTATTTTCCCGACCGCCGTGTCGATGTCTGTTATTTATTTCCTCAGTCGCCGTGTTGAATTGCTTTCCCGATCGTCGTGTCGATGTCTTGAGCTTTGTTTTCCCGACCGTCGTGTCGATGTCTATTATTTATTTCCTCAATCTCCGAGTTGAGTTTGTTTTCTCGACAGCCGGGCCGATGTCGTTTTAGTTATTTCCCTCAATCACTGAGTTGAGTTTGTTTTCCCGATCGCCGGGTCAATGTCGTTTCAACTACCTTTCTCAACTGCTGAATTGTTGTATTAGGATCCCCAATAGTCACCCTTGAACTTGCTTGCTCATCACTTCAGATAGTCTGTTCTAGTTCATAGTGTCAGTTGGTCGCATTAAGCCATTACATTTTACTTTGAATTATTTTCTTGCTATCATAAAGTGTAAGTCTGTTCATTAATCTTATGCTCTGGTTTTCTGTTTTGTTTCCCGTCTTTTGTTATTCTTAGTGCCAACAATTACACTTGAACTTGTTGATCTATCACTTTGAGTACTTCCTGTCTTCGTCTCGTGGTCCCCAGCATATTGTTATCCCCAGTGAGTCTTCACCCTCAGTTTCGTTTCTGTGGATCACCATTCGTATTTATCTTCATCATTTCCTGCATACCATATTCAACATATTCATTGTAAAAAAATCAGCATGCTAGGGTTTATTGCATCTTACATGTCCATCCCCAGCAAAACAAAGGAGTCCCTCATAAATTCATAAGCATGCCATTGCATTTAGGGGCAAAATTTCTAGTAATTTACATATTTAAATACCTTTCACTCCGATTTTACTAGGATTAGTATCACTCATTCTATCTGGTAAAGTTATTTAAATAGGGGCAACTGTCACACCCTAAATTTTACCCCTAACTTTTCGCACCATGCATTCATTTCATCATTTACATGCTTGGTACATTTTAGAGCATTTTGGTATTTGCAGCAGATTTCGGAAGTTTGTCCCCATAAGTTGTACAGCCAGGGTTTCCCCTTTTGGATTCATTGCTTATTTCTTCAAGATTCTTATTTATTTAATTTTTATTTTCTTTTTAAGTTTTCAATTTCTAAATTTTTATTTCAATTCTTATTTCTGATTTTTAATTCACTTTTGAGTTTTTATTCCCTTTTATTTTCCATCTCAATCCAATTTCAAATCCTATTTCCAAAATTTAATTCATCATTGTTTCAAGTTTACTTTCAAAGTGAATACAAGGTTCATTTCAAAAGTTAACGTTTTCAAGTCATGTTGACACGGTGTGTATCAAGCTTTGTATTGGTTAGTTTCAAGAGGGCGTAGTTTGTTTCCTAGTCGTGAAGGATTTTTGTGTGAGTGGATGAACCAAGTTTTGTTGTTGGAAATTGCATAATTTTGATTAATTAAGGCTTAAGCTTATTACAAGCTAAGAACAATGAGCTGCAGGACGTGTGATCATATGAATGCATTTACAACAACAATTTAGGTGTCCGTTTCAATCGGAGAAAATTTTCATAAGACTTTTAAATCTCCATGGGCAGAAGAATCAGCTAAGGGTGATCCAGAGTTTAATGTGCCACCGTGTTATTATTCCGAACAACCACCTTCTCTACACTTAGGTTATTTTTCAATGTTTACAATGGAAACATTATTTTACAAATTTTACAGTATGCCCAAAGACAAAGCACAATTATGTGTTGCAACTGAGCTTAACAATAGAGGTTGGTTTTACCACAAAGAGTATTACAGACTATGGTTTACAAGACCACCCAACATGGAGCCGCTGGTGAAAACAAACACATACGAAAGAGGAACTTATCACTGTTTCGAGCCAGGTTCATTTGAAACGATCTGCAAGGATAATGCTGGTTTCAGCTTGGGGGGAACATATTTATCCCATTGTCCCCAACAACAACAACATAATCCTTCGGTCAAGCAGTGTCAGTGTGTCTTTCTCATCGGTAAATAACCAGGATCAGTCTATCAATAATGACAGGAAGCAAAGTTCATCTTCAGATGCCAAACCAACCTTGAAACAAAGTTATTCTGAGACAGACGAAGACGAGCCTCCCAAGGCCAAGGAAAAGCCTGTCACCGGAACCAGAAGCGGAAGAAGCAACAAAATCCATGCCCCTCTCCCATCATCATCCCAAGCACCTCATACATGATAAAATAAAAGGGATTATCATTCATTTACCAATATATCACATCACAATTCAAAATATCATTCAAAGTTCATAATCCAAATACA
Organism: Lathyrus aphaca; assembly: GCA_963966055.1. Lineage (NCBI taxonomy): Eukaryota > Viridiplantae > Streptophyta > Magnoliopsida > Fabales > Fabaceae > Lathyrus > Lathyrus aphaca. The sequence continues at coordinate 85,667,573 of OZ014524.1, forward strand.
TTCAATTTTAAGCATCATCATTCAAGTTCATGTTAATCCAAAGAAGCAATCAAACTTCATTCAATAGTTAAATCCATTCATACATACATTTCGCACATAATCAAAAACAAATTCATCATTTATCAATCCTTCAGCATAAACCATGTTGCATCACATTAGCATAATGTCACAAACCTTTAAAAAGTCAAGTTTCACAAAGTACAGTAAAATAAGAGAAAGTACAATTGCAGAAAAAAATAATATAAGGTAAGGAAAGGATAGGCAGAGTAAGTGTACAACATTTTCTTTCGTGTCAAGGCCAAACATGTATCAGAAAAGAAACTGTCATTAAACAGGCATTTTTGAAATCAAAATATGGAAAAGAGAAAGGTTCAGACCTGCTGCAGAAAAGCAGGATCCGCAGGAGGCTATTTCAGTCCACTCCATAAGCTAATTGGTGTTTCTGCAGTCCACTACAAGCCTGCAAAACTCAGCCCTTACACCAAAGTATGAAAAGACTCTCTCCCATGAGAAAAACCTGCAATGGAAAGGGACATAACATAAAAAACAAACAAAGCTTCTGATATTATAAACTTAATCAAAAAGTTATATCAATTTGAAATTCAAGCCAAACCTTAATGCTATCCCTATATAAGAATGGTTATCAGTCATGAAGAACAGGGAACAACATAAAAAAAACAGCCACGCCTCAAACCAACATAAAAAAAACAGTGAGAATCTGAGGATTGAAAAGAGGAGAAACTGAATAAAAAGAAGCAAACACAAACCTCGAACAAGGAACAACCTTCGACACCCTCATTTTCTTGTATCAACACCAATAACCCCAAACTCAAAAAACTTTCGACCCACCAAAAGCAAACACAAGCCCCCAAATCTGAGAGGAAAGAAATCGAGACAAAAACCTTGTCGTCGTGAACGAATCGCACCACCACCCTCAACCTTCTTTTTCAAACCATTTGTCTCCGCCACAAATCGCAACACCTTCGCCTCCTTTGACCATAAATCTTCAGAGTATCATTAAAGCAATCAATTAAGACTGAGTGAGGGAAAAGAATAGTACAAAGCAAAGAAATTCGAAAAGGAGTAGAAAAAGATTGCGGCACAGAAGGAAGATAGCGAAAGCGAGTTACCTGAACAATATCCAAAAGCGTCCTGAAGAGTTCTTCAAGAGGTACCATTTTTAAGCTTTGTTTAGCTTCGATTTGAGCATTACCATCTTCTTTTTTTTCGATTGCATAGTATTTCATGAAATCGGGGCTAAGTTTTTTTGATTTGGGATACGTTTTCTTTGTGTTTCATTTTCGATTTCTATGGGCATTTAGTGTGCAACCGATAGAGTTTGTTGATACGACAAGCTCCTTGTTTGGAAAACATTTAATGAGTTGAGAAAGATAACTGAGCAATTTGAGAGAAACATTCACGCGATAGAGGGATACGAGTGGTGATCGTGTTTACAGATTTGGAGATTTATTTTTTCCGTTCTGTTGTTTTTTTAAGAAATATATTGAAGTGGTTGCATTCTTGAACCCTAGGTTTTTCCCCTTTTAGTGAAACCCACCGAACCGGATCCGGGTCAGACCCGACCCGGCCGGTCACAGCCCAATGGCCTGCTGGGCCTTTCTTTATACACCCGTTGTCTGACTTTTAGAACCAACCCATTTTTATTTCTTTATTTAGTTTATCTTTTTTACTAAATTCTGTTTTCTTTGTATTATTGACTCATTTCTTTATATATTATTCCATAAATACTAAAATATTTATGATTATTCTAAATATGTTTTTTATTTAGTTTGATTAATTGATTTATTAGTTAATTTTATTAGATAATTCTATTTATTTTAGTTAATTTATCTCGTGATGGGTTTTATGGCGTATGATTATATTTCACATCCATCACTAAACTAATTGATGGTGTATGAGTCGTTTGAATTCAAATGTTATTCTCGCATGACGACGATAAGTTATTAAGTAAAAATAAACGTAATTACTTCAAGGATAATCATTAAAAAATAAATAAGGTCTCTTAGTCCAACGCCAAGTAAACAATTCATATGCATACATTTCGCACACACGTAAGTCGATCACTATGTGATCGCCATCTGCACGACCTTACGCGTCTTAATTAATTAACGAGGAACTGAACTTCAGAATCTAGCATTCTGCGGGTTCTTTAATGAACCACTCTTGAGGCTAGCCTTCGAGTTGTGTTTCATTTACTCATTCGTTTCAAACATTAAACCCTAAATCATTTAAAAAAAAATACCAAACTTTATCAAACCTTTTTAACAAAGAGTACGAAAGAACTAAACTCAGGAATCTAGCATTCCTCGGGTTTTTGAATTGAATTACTCTTGAGGCTAGCCCTCGAGCTCTAAATCATTCGCCTTTTCATTTTCAAAACATATAAATCTCAAATTAAAATCACGAAGGAACTAAACTCAGGAATCTAGCATTCCTCAGGTTTTTGAATTGAATTACTCTTGGGGCAAGCCCTCGAGTTGTACTTTGTTCTCCCCTTTCGAATTAAAAGAATACAACTTAAAAATTACCAACCAATGCAAAGCAGTTTATAATTAATCAACGAAGAACTAAACTAAGGAGTCTAGCATTCCTCAGGTTTTTGAATTGAACTACTCTTGAGGCTAGCCCTCGAGTTGTGCTTCATTCGCTCTTTCGTTTAAAACACCTTAATAAAGGTCAAACACCTTTTCTTTAAACAGACATTCTTTAAATCTTTCTATCTCGCAAACAAGCTAGCGCTTCAGCCTCCGCCGCGAGTAAAAGCCAATGCTTAGCAGTTAGAATGCGTTTTAAATAATCGTTCAATAAAAAACACAAATCATAGTTGCACGAACTACGAAGCTCTGACCTTCCCATTGCACAAGGGAATACGTAGGCACAGGGATTTTAATCCTTCGCGGACACAATAATAAAAAATTCAATAATTTTTCCATCACAATAATAAAAAACTTAATCTTTCTCCATAATAATTTTCTTTTCCCTTAGAACAAACATATTAATAACCATTTAGAAGACAAAGACTTAAATCAACATTTAATCGCATAGTTAACTAAGAGGTTCCCGTTGAGTACAACAGACGTGAGGGGTGCTAATACCTTCCCCTTGTGTAACCGACTCCCGAACTTAGAACTTGGTTTCGTAAACTATTTCTTATCCTTTATTAGGTTGTATTTATATCTCCCTTTTCTCTCGTAGAATAAATAGAATTAGGTGGCGACTCTGTTGTTTCTTTCCGCGTTCCATCGTGGGGATCGTATTTTTTGAGGTACGACACATGCGAATTTCCACAATTAGATCTTTTGATTCAAGTCACGATTGATATAATAGTCACGCTAAGATGAAGAAATCAACTCTCATTATTGCTTCCCATATTACTTTTTGTCATTTTGACGTCAAAACGTTTCAAATCTTCGTCGTCAATTCTATCGGCCAAATACTACCAGGTTAGAAATAGTCTTTCACATAGCAGTATACAGATCGAGAAGTGACAAATAGATAGATCGGTGTTATGGTTTCAAGACTACGAGAAGGTGGACGAAACTCCGAACATGCCACTTCTACCGGTTGTAGCCCCCACCATAGCAAATCATTCGCTAGTTGGGATCCTCATTGATGACAAAAGCTCTTATGACCCCGTGTACCTCAATATCTTCAAGAAATTAGGGTTACACATTCAAGATCTAAAGTCATATAAAAGAAGGATCCATTTAGCATTCAATGACTCCTCAACTAAAAAATGTGGAATAATATATATGTTGACTTCCTTCGGCAGGGGGAGAATAGGAGAATTGTAAACATATTTTTATTTGTGGTTCCTTGTGCTAAATTCGTAAAAGATCATTCCTAGCAATGTTGGAAGTTTCTCTGGTGTATTTGAACATGAAATACCATATGATGTATGTTACCTAGTCCTTGATAAATTGGATATGCGTGGAACTCGTCTTCTATATGTGGTGATATTAATAAACTTATTAGTCTCTACCATCAACCTTGAGGAAAGGAAGGAAAATATTGATAAAATAAGTGTAAGATGAAAACCTTGAAGCTGATCTAAAACAAAGAGTTTAAAGTCATCCAACTAGATGATAACTCAATACTGTCAGTTTTAGTAGGCGCTGATTTACTAGCCATAGTAAAGAAAAGACTCATATAAGAGTGCCTGAAGGCCAATGATGACTTTATTTGCAATTTATCCTTATAAGGTGTCATGAATAAACCCACGTGTAGCATGTTAAGTATTGATCCATGTTCCAATATGTGTCCCTGCGTAGGAGGTGTCAATCACTTAAATTTTTTGAATCAACCATGAAAACAATTGAGGGCTTGCTCGACACCAACTTTATCTCTGAAGTTAAATAAATTGAATGGCTATACAATGTTATGTTAGTAGAGAAGCCTTCAATGAAGTGGAGGACATGCATTGATTATAAATATTTCACCTGAGCATGCCCCAAATACTCATACCCTCATCTAAATATAGACAGGTCGGTGGATAATTCACGTGGATATAAGCTTTTTTCATGGGAGTGTACTTTGGTTACAAACAGATTCCCATGTATGATTCTGATAAGGAGTAAACAACCTTCATGATTGAACAAGTCAACTACCAATACAATGTAATGCCTTTCGGCCTGAAAAACGCAGGAGCAACATGATAGAGAATGATGAACAAGGTCTTTGTGAGCTATTGGATCGAACTCTAGTTTTAGCTTGTCATTGAAGTTTGCTCACATGTTGATGTCAAAGTAATGCATGTTATAGTCGAAGTTTGTTTTAACATGCATTAGTCAATATTGCTAGATTTGTTAGCATGTTGATTGAGCCTTGCTTGTAAGCCCAACTATTTAAGTTAGCTTGTACCCTAAGTTTTCTAGTAATGTGTAATTGTTAAATAGCCCACTAGGTCAATATGTTAGTTTTCTTATAAATAGCATACTAGTATCTCATCTTTGCATAAGTAAAAATAGGAAGATAAAATCCAAATTAAAAAGTGAGAGGGTTATTTGTTATTCTTGTATACTTGTAATTTTGTTTAAAAAGAAAGGAAATAATATCAGTTTATAACCAAATACTTGTTGTTATCCTTGTTTTACCCTAAACCCTGACCCTTGTGAGTTTCTTGATCCTAAAGAAACCTATTATACTTTTTTTAGGGCATCCAATTCGCAACAAATTAGTGTGGTGAGTATGGAGATGATGCCTTCAACAAAGTATGAGATTTAAAATTTCATCGAGGTGAACGACTTCGGTCTGTGGCGCTTGAAGATGAAAGCCCTACTAGTTCAGCAGGCTTGTTTGGAAGCGTTGAAGAGAGCGGCAGCCATGAACGTTGCATTGATGGAAACTGAAAATACAACCATGATAGATAAATCCCACAACATAATATTGTTGAGCCTTGGTGATAAGGTTCTTCGAAGGGTATCAAAGGAGACGAATGCATCAAGGTAATGGTTAAAACTTAAAAGTTTGTATATGACATAATCGCTTGTGAATCGACTATACTTGAAGCAAGCTGTGTATTCATTCAAGATGAGTGAAGATAAAGTGTTGGCTGAGCAGTTTGATATGTTCAACAAGATGATTATTGATCTTGAAAATATTGATGTGAAAATAGATGATGAAGATCAAACTTTGTTGTTGTTTTGCGCTTTTCCCACATCACATGCTCACTTCAAAGAAACTCTCTTGTATGGAAGGGCGGCATTGACCTTTGAAGATGTTCAATCTTCCTTGTACTCTAAGGACTTTAACGAACGAAAGGAGAATAAACCTTCAACGGTTGGTGAAGGTTTAGCCGTTAAGGGGAAATTCTTGCGAAAGGATGGTAAGTTCGACAAGAAGGGTAGAAGTAAACATAAGTCTTATAATGGTCAGGCATCTGGTATTTGATGATATCATTGTAAGAAGGAGGGTCACACAAGAAAGTAGTGCCCTGAATTCCTGAAATATCATGGAGGTAAGGATAATGGCAACACAACCATTGTTCAAGATGATTTCGACTCATCTGATGTTCTTGTGGTTTCAAGTGGCGACTCAAGAAAATAGTGGATTATGGATTTAGGATGCACTTTACACATGACTCCAAACAAAGATTTGTTCAAGGAATTATGTGATCAAGATGGTGGATAGTGCTGCTAGGAAACAACTAAGCTTGCAAAATTTTAGGTATTGGATCTATGAGATTCAAGATCCAAGATGAGTCAATAAGGCTATTGACTGAAGTTAGGTATGTACCTGACTTGAATAGAAAATTGATTTCTCTTGATAAGTTCGATAAGAAAGGATATGTTTTTCAAGGATAGAAAAGTATCCTAAGAGTCATGAAGGGGTCGAAGGAAGTCTTGAGAGGCGTGAAGAAACAAGGCTTGTATACTCTTGAGGCTGAAGTCGTAAGTGGTTCAACAAATGTTGCATCCACAAAACTTTTGTCGAATACAAAATTATGGCACATGAGTCAAGAAAGGCTCGTCTAACCCCTTTGGTCATCTATTTTCCATGCTCAGTTCTTCATGCTTCGGAGAAAGCCATTCCGTATAAGAACTGATTAACAATCATGGAAGGAGGGAAGGAATTACCCCTACCATCTCCTGTCAGCATCACTGATATCAGTCGAGTCACTAGAAGTGGACGGATATTCAACCAAGGAGTTGAAGAAACTGCAAAGGGAAAGGAACCGTAAGCTGAGGTCATTAACCCGCTAGTGGGTCAGACAAATAATCCAGAGCCTTCAACAAAAGATAAGGATGAAATCCTTAGGCTCATCTAGAGAAGCGAGTACAACATTATGGATCAATTGCTCTGCTCAGAAGCTCACCGAGAAGCACTACAGAGGGTTCTGGAGCAAGCCTTTGTAGAACCAGACGTAACTGTGAACCATTTCGACGGTATCATCTCTAGTATTACTAATTTCAACAACTTGGGATTTAATGACAATGATCTTCCTGAAGAAGGTAGGAATCACCATATGGCATTAAATATTACTATCAATTGCAGTGACGATGCTCTAGCCAGCATACTCATAGACACAGGTTCATCTATGAACGTAATTCCAAGGTCCACTCTCACAAGACTGACTATTCAAGGTCCTCCTATGAGAAAAAATGAGGTCGTAGTCAAAGAATTTGATGGATCTCGAAAAGCAGTTATCGGCAAAATGGATCTTCCCATAACCATTGGACCTCACATTTTCCAAATTAAATTTCAAGTCATGGACATCCGTGCGACATACAGTTGTTTACTTGGTCGACCATGGATTCATGAAGCAGGGGAAGTGACCTCCACACTTCATCAAAAATTAAATTTTGTAAAGAATAACAAATTGGTAACAGTCTTCGGGGAAAGAACCCTGATTGTTAGCAATTTATCCTCATTCTCGTATTTAGAACCAGAAGACGTCGTTGGAACTCAATTCCAAGCTCTCTCTGTAAGCAACATGGTTTATTCAGAAACAAGAACTTCGATCTCACTTTCATAGCATCTAGCATATCATTTTCATACTTTGCACTATATTCATAGTATAGGAAAATGAAACATGACTTTCATAGTTGAAGCATATGGAACGTGGTCAGTGATTTGCAAAGATGTGATCAATTAAAGCCAAGGATTAAGATCCAAGGTTATTCTAAAAAGCCTCAAGGGTTTCTCATATCCCACACAATCTCATTTGGTGCCTCAAGTCACCAGAAGAGGTGATTCCATCTGGAAGCTAGCTCAGAGCTTCACCTCCTACACAAGTGGCCCAAATTAGGGTTTTGGTTCCAAGCAAGAAAACCTCAAGATTTTGGTTCCAACTTGTTCTCATTGTCTTCCATATAATATCAAGTGTTCATGGATGAAATTTTGTTCATTGGGTCCTTGTGGAAGGGTTTCAGTCAGACAGTTACTTGTGATCTAAGCAAAAGTCAAATGTGGAGAAGAAAAGTCAACTATGGAATTTTGAGGTCTAAATCATGATTTTCAAGTTCATATACCTTCCCATGGTCATAAAATTTCAATAATTTCATCATTCATCAAGAATCAAGGTTTAGGGCAAAAGTTACTAAAAATGGAAATGACTTGTAATGAAAGTTTCTATTTTTGGAAGCTTTATAAGTCACATTCAATTTGACTTTTCATCATAAAAAATGCTTCAAATGATTTTTTTTCCAAAAATGGAAGTTGAAGTTCGTTCTCTCCCCTTTCCAAAAAGTACAAGACCATCTCCATAGCCTTTATGGTTCACAAGCTATGATCAAAAGACCTCAAGGTTGTTTTTTGGGTTTTCATGCATACCAATTCTTCCACCTTTTGCGAAAAGTCATAAATTGGCTCATGCTTGATTCCAATTGTCAAATTCAGTCCACAATATCAAAGTAAACTCCATTTGGCACAAAATTAGTCTTTGAATCACTTGATTTCATGGTGTATTTCTCACTTATTTCATAAAGAACCAAATTGCAAAACCAATCAAAACTCTCAATTCATGCAACCACAAGGCATAAATCCAATTCAATTCTGATCAGAGGTTAAAATGAGAGCCATTCATGCACATTCCAAGCCACATGCACGTGGGAATTACTCCATCCACTTCAAAATGCAAAAATGCAAAATAAGTCATAACTTCTTAACCAAGGCTCCAATGGATCTTTAACCATGGTTATACATAAAATACATGATACATAAGCACTTAACTCCACTGGTTAGGGCTGGATACACTCACAATTCCTTATATTTTAAAAATTGCACTAAGCTTTCCTCACTTCGAAACTCTCAATCCTTAGGGTTTCAGTGAGATTTTTCTTCATATTCTTGATCAACATACTTCATAGAGCAAGAATCATCCATTGATTGAGGTTGAGAGCAAGATTTTCATCAATGTCACACCCCAAATTTTACCCTTATTTATTTTTATTTATTTTCTCACATCACACATTAAAAAAATTCAAGGCGTTTTTCTGTTGCTTCCTATCCATTTTCAATTTGTTAATTTCTAAATTTATTAATTCCTAGTTTCTATTTTTAACTTAATTTCTATATTTTTCTATTCTTTTTTTTTCTTCTTTCTTTTTCATTGTTAAGTTTCTTTTTTTTTAATGTTATATCATTCATATTTCCATGTCTAATTCAAACTTCATTTTCAAGTTCAATTCAAATTCAAATCCAATTCTTATTCTTAAATTCACTTCAAATTCCCATATCTAATTTCAAGTTTTATGTTTTAGATCCTAAGTCCTTTCCAACTCCAAATTTTATTCCAAATTTCTATGACAAGTTTCATGTCAAAATTCTAAAATTCTTTTCAAATTTTTAATCACAATTTCTAGTATTAAGTTTATTCCTACATTTCAAGATATATTTTTCCATGCCAATTCATATTTGATTTAAAGTTCAAATTTCATTCAAGGCCAACTAAAATTCTCAAGTTTCATTTTCAAATCACTATTCAATTCTTTTTCCAATACAATTCCAACTCCAAGTATGGTGATAATTTAAGATTATAAGTCAAGTTATTTTGTTCATTCTCAACACTTATCCATAATTTCCAAACATTGTATAATTTTCTTTTCAAAGCACTCATGCTCATAATCATTCATCATGCATTTCTATTTTCCAAGACTTCTTACTATCATTCAAACATTCATATAATCTCATTACATTTCATACATGTTTCAAGTCATCCATGAAGTTTTTTCTTTACAAATTTTTGTTTACATGAAAATACATAAGTAAATTCCTAGGCCTAAGTCTTCAAACCATGTCAACCATCCACCATGTACATCTTCAAAAACCATCTCTTGCATTGATCCACTTTATCCACCTACAAAACCAATTGGTAAGCAAGTATTCTTTTTCCAATCCAATCCAACATTACATTCATATTCAAAACATGTTCCTTCATTTGTCTTTAAAGGTTCAAAATAATACATACAAATTAAAGACATAAGATACAAATTCCATAGCCTTATATTGGGTGATTTTTGGTCCATCTCTTCAAGCTCCATGAATATCCATGCTTCTTCCATTCTCATGTACACAAAAATAATAATAAAAGTTAGTATTCAAATCATGTCAAACAAATCCAAACAAGATCAATTCAAAGCTCATTCATGTACACTCTTTACCTAAGCATAAGCATCAAGTTTCAATTCAAAGACATTCAATTTTTATCTTAATTCATTTCATTCATCATAATTAGTAACTTTTTATGTCAAGCATCATGATTAAATCATACAACATGTTCATTATCATCTTAGCATTTTGTCATAAGGAAATATCAAAAGAGAGGGAAATTACAAAGTAAATAACAGCAGTACATCATACACAGTAGCATGGACCTTTTTTCACACTTCACAAACAAACAAATTTGTAGTAAAAAATGCAGCAGACCTGCTGCAAATTCCAGCCTGTCCTGTTCTCACATATCACTCTCAAATTCAGAATTTTCCTCCTAAACTCAGCCCAAAAACTTAGTCAACAAGTTTTCATTTTCAAACCTAAAAAGCCCTAACTCTAATTCTATAAAAGGAAGATTGTTTTATCAGTCAAGGGGGGGTCGGAAAAAAATCTCCAGCCATCTCCATCACAAAAAAAAACAGCAGCCACCATTACAAAACCCTAGCCATCAATCAACACATAAAAAACTATCAAAAAGAACCCTAGCCACCATCAAAATACCAGAGGCAACCACAAAAATCAGCAGGGCATACATACAACCTAGCCTCAAAAGTTCAAATCAAAAACAGAGAAAACCTAACAAAAATAAAGGCTTAACCGCATACTAACCTACAATCAAAAACTAAACCAGCCACAAATAATCCTAACCACATACTAACAAAAAACCAACAAGAGAGGATGGGAATACAGATTAAAAAAACCCTTGAATATACCTGTTTTCAGTTCTTCACGACTCGCCTGCAATAAACACTAAAATGCTGCATCATTTGTGATCCTTAGATTTCTCCAACTGTGCAAAAAAAAAATCCACCGACAAGTCGATGTTATCACCATCCTGCATCAAGCCTGCAAAAACCAAAAAAAACTCAGCAATCATCATTACCATTACGTATCCAATACCATCAATAGAAACTCATCTTCAGAAGTTCTTTAAGCTTCATATTCCTATGACGAAACCACCAGTTCGCCAAGACACAGCCATCAGCCCTTCGCTGTTCAACCTTCCGCCTCCACCATTCCAAAATCCTGGCCATCACTTTCATCTTCAATAACCTTCCATTAACCTCATAAACCTCCAAATCACCATCACACATAAGCCAAAACTCTGTCAATCCAAATCGAAACAAGACCGTGAATCCGCAAAACCGCAACACGATGACACTTCCCAAGCAGGGCAATAATTCAAGCGAGCCATTTTTGCAATTTTTCACCATAAGCTCAGGAATACACCTACAGTGGTTCGCGCGAGATCTGCAACACCCCCTGTTTTGATCTGCGAACGGACAAGTGAATCCAGGATCAAAACATAAGCAAACATAACTGGTAGAGGAAGCGGCACATCACAAAAAAAAATGAAAAAACATCATAAACACTCGCAGAAAAATAGAGACTTCAAACACAGCTAGTTCTCAGCAACAAAAGGCTAACCTTTGTGAATCAAAACTCACCAACACGAGCAATCCGAAAGCTGAAGTAAAACCGAGTTCACCGAATCTGTCATCACGACGACACCGATAATCGACACCATGCTGTGATGATTTGAAATTTTTCTTTGTTTACGATAGATGAATGACGTTTGGCTTGGTGTGCGAGTAAGAGAGGCTGAGAGAAATAAGCGATTGTGAGGGAGAAGTTAGCAACGATGAACGTGTTGCTGTTGTTGTTCATTAATTAGGTTCGGAGGGAAAGAGACGAGCGAGTGAGGACAATGATTGAGAGAATGTGCGATCGCGAGAGAGCGAGAGTCGTCGATATTGAGAAATCACGGTTGGGAGGTTTGAGGAGCTTGATTGGGTTTAGGTCTCCCGTATCTGTTTGATTATTCCCCTAAACCTCATTTTCTAGGTTTGGTTTGGTTGATTTCAATAGCCTAAGGTTTCACTCTGTTTCGCTTGTAGAAGGTTTTAGCAATAGAAGAACAAAGTGAGTTTAGATTGAAGAGGGAGAGATTTGAGGATTGCAGTGCGAAAGTGAGAGGAGTCGCGAGGTTGGGAATTACGAGCGAGAGGTGATAGTTGTTATTGTTGATCGTCAATTGCGATGAGGGAGACTGAGTGCGAGGGAGATTTGGTTCGTGTGTTCGTTTTTCTTTTTCTGGAAATAATGGAGCGATGTGTTTCTTAGAACCCTAAAAGGATTTCCCCTTTCTAAACCCTAGTTCCTTGCCCTGTTTGGAAATAACCGACCCAGATTCGGTCCAACACTTTGGCGGGTTTGCCCCTTTTGGGCCTCCTATCATCACTTCTTTTATATGTATATCCTGGCCTATTTTGCTTTAGGCATTTCTAATGTTCAGTTTCTGTTTTTTTTGTTTTTATTTATTTTTTTCATTATTTCTTTGTTCCTTCATTTATATAGTATATTGTCATTAAGATAAAATATCAAAATACTTGATTTTATTTACTTATTCTAAACTATTTTATTCTTGATTAATTGTTTTGTTAATTATATTTATTAAACAATTTTATTTTTTTTAGTTAGTTGTTTATGTAATGAACAATCCTATTTTAGTTAGTTATTTATGTGATAAATTTTGGTATATTCTTGATATTGTTGTCATTCTTACGTGGTAGAGTAACGATATTTCTTGCCTTGCTCGTTTCTATGTATTTATTTTTGTGTCTTCAACTGTATAAGAATATATAAGCAAATATGTTTACCTTAAGAATAATCATTTCAAAAAAATATATTTTTTTTCTTTCTTGGTCCAACGCCAAGTAAACAATTCATACGTATATGTTTCACACACGTAAGTCGGTCACTTGTGATCGCCATCTGCATGATATTTATCGTATCGCAATTAATTTAACAAGGAACAGAGCTCCGGAGTCTAGCACTCCGCACGTTCTGGATCGAACCACACCTGGGCTAGCCCCACGCGTAGTGTTTCGTTTGCCCCTTTGTTATTAAAATACGTTAATCCAAAAACGTTTAAAAACAAATATTCAACTTATCGTACAAATTAAATTACAAAAACAGAGCTCCTGAGTCTTGCATTCCGCACGTTTTGGATTAGATCGCTCCTGGGCTAGCCCCACGCGACGTGGTTCAATCATCGTTCGTATATCAAAATATCTTAATCGTACCAATTAATTCGTGAAAGAATAGAGCTCCGGAGTCTAGCATTCCACACGTTCTAGAATGAATTGCTCCTGGGCTAGCCCCACGCGACGTGATTCATTCGCTCTTTCATATCTTAAAAACAATCTAAAACTTACCAACCAATTTAAATCATTTTCAAATTAATCAGCGAAAGAACAGAACTCCGGAGTCTAGCACTCCACACGTTTTGGAATGCAATCACTCCTGGGCTAGCCCCACGCGATGTGGTTCATTCTCCCTTTCGTTTTAAAAACACCTTAATAAAGGTTAAACATTTTAGCTAAACAAACATTGCTTAAATCTTTCTATCTCGCAAACAAGCTAGCGCTTCAGCCTCCACCGCGAGTATAAGCCAATGCTTAGCAGTAGAATGCGTTTTAAACAATCGTTCAATTAAAAATCACAAACCGTAGTCGCGCGAACTACGAAGCTCTGACTTTCCCATTGCATAAGGGAATACGTAGGCACGGGGATTTTAATCCTTCGCGAGCACCCTAATAAAAAAAATCAATCTTTTTATGTCATAATAATAACAAACTTTTAATCTTTTCTCCGACTTATTAATAATATAACTTTAATTTCCTTGGAACAAACATATTAACATACATTAAGAAGACAAAGCTTAAGATCAAACATTTAATCGCATAGTTAGCTAAGAGGTTCCCGTTGAGTACAACGGACGTGAGGGGTGCTAATACCTTCCCCTTACGTAACCGACTCCCGAACTTAGAATTGGTTTCGTAAACCATTTCTTATCCTTTATTAGGTTGTATCTATATCTCCCCTTTCTCTTGTAGAATAAATAGAATTAGGTGGCGACTCTGTTTTTTGTTTTAGGATCGTATTTTTTGAGGTACGACAGTTGGCGACTCTGCTGGGGAGATGTAGCTCCATGCTAGAGAGGGTCGAGCCTAGCTTAGCTTTGTGTGTTTATTTGTTTGATCTTATCCTTTTGTCTTCTCCATGTTTATTATTTATGTTTGTTTATTTGTTCTTTTACCGCTTTCTTTATTTGCTCATTATATTACTTGTGTGTGGGATATTGGGGTCACTTTGCAAGTAAAATTTGAGTGGTGGAAAAAGAAGAGGGAACACCTAAGTTAGAATTGGATGTTATTAGTGCTAGTCTCCAAGGAATCGCTCCTTGAATGCCTAGCATGAAAGTTCCCCCAGATAGTTAGAATTTTCGTAGATCTTGTCGCAACGCAGCTAGCCTGTCGCGTGACCCGATTCACGAAAGGGATGTGATTCTGGGACCCCCTAGGACCTGTTTCAATTTTGGTAGTTGTGTAATGTTAGGCTCCGAGGGATCTCCCTTTTATCAGCCTAGCATGAGAACTCCACTCAAGGTAGACCTTATCGTCATTATCGTCACAATGCAGCTAGCCTGCGGCGGGGCGTTAGTACGATAAACGTCCGTGACTTTGAGTTTCCTTAAACCATCCCCGTAGAAACCATCTTGTGAGCGGGATTTATGGGTAGAAAAATGTAGAACCAATCTCTTACAAGCCTACCTATTAATAATGTTCCAAATTTACTGCGACACCTTGCATCCTTGCATCCCTGCATCTTTGCATCTCAGCATCATACGCATCATTTTGACAAGGTCTTCAAGGAACAAAGAGACGTCTATTGCAGACATCACAAGTTTCACCATAGACAAACTTCAGCTTATAATCCCTTTTGGAAAAGTTTTTATAATTGGATGTTTGCATTTGCTTTTTGAGTTCCTTGAAACCATCCTTGCATTGCATCCATTCGCATACCATTACATCTACATTGCATATCATTTTCTTCCCTCGGAGTAAACTCATTCTATCCTTTATCAGTTCAGCAGTTTGATTCCCGGCACGTGTCCAGAACTAAGAATTATGTCTCAAGAAACAGTGGATGAACTAAGGAAAGGTCAAGAATTGTTGAAAGAAGAGATTAATTCCTTGAAGAAGCAGATGGAATGGGTCTTGGAAACCTTACAAGCTCTGTTGAAGAAAGAGGGTCGCCCTGTGCCCATGGCCGCAGCAGAGAAGGCTAATGTCCTACCTCTATTTGATGCTGCCTTGAGTCAAGATTGTTTCCCTGTGGAAACTCCTCAGCTGCCAACTCATGGATCTCCCCTACTAGGTCAAAATCAACCTCTGATTTTCAAATCAGTACCTCAATATCCTCTGGTTGGTCCATCTCAAGGTCAAAAAAAGAAGCGAAAGCGAAACAAGGGGCAGGGTCAGAACAATTGGAATGAAGCTCACTGCGAACCCATTCCTGTGCCACTCAGCAAGCTCTACCCACTACTTATCCAAAATTCATTGATAACTCCTTACACACATGTGCCATCGCCAAATACATGGTACAACCCTGATACGAATGCGATGTGTGAATTCCATAAAGGGGTGGTAGGACATGATTTGGATACTTGCCTTGAATTGAAAGTCTGGGTACAAAGGTTGATCCATAACAAAAGGTTAATTCTTGAAGAGGACCATCCAGAGGTTGAATGTGGATACCGCACTAGAGCCATGGGGCACCCTATCGAAGAATGCCAGAGTTTTGAGCTCAAGTTACATAGTGTGATTAAGTCGCTAGTCCCCCAAGAAGGAAAGCCGAATGCAGACAATTTGATTGTTGAGCCAGGAGATAAGAAAGGAAAGAGACCTATGAAGGTTCTTAAGATTTTGTACCATAAAGAACAGGTCACGCGCATAACTGATGGAGCATCTTTGCTTTCTCACAAGAGTATCAGGACACCATCTTGGAATTTCAATGTCGCCACCCCTGTCGGTGAAAGCAAAAGAGAAGTAGGAGGTGGATCGAAAGGGGTGACATCCAACTTTGAGTTTGAGGAACTTAAAAGTCATCACAACAAGCGGCTAGTAGTACCTAGAGTGCCAGTAGTGCCAGTAGTGCCAGCTTATCAGCAATTAAAAGCTCAAGATCCTCGCCCGGAAGGTGTCTCAAATCAGAATAAAAGACAAGGGAGAAGACCCCCAACCCCTCAAATCCATATGACCTACACAGAATTATATCCTTCATTATTGAAGAAAGGATTGGTTGTTCCAAAGCCTTTGGGTCCTCCACCGGATCCACTCCCAGCAAACTACAATCCAAATGCCCATTGTTTATTCCATGATGGTGCTTCAGGGCATGATTTGGAATGCTGTTATGCCTTAAAACGCGTTGTGAAAGATTTAATTGAGAAGAACATTCTTTCACTTGAAGACACTACTTCGATTATCAGGGGAAATTCTCGTCCAAGTCAGCAAGCCCAAAACCGAGAATATCTGAATCAACAAAAAATATACAAACAGCAACACGCTCCTCAGCGTCGACACCAATACCCTAAGAAGCCAAATAGACGATTTGATCCTTTGCCAATGCCATACAGTCACATACTGCCACATTTGATTGATAATGGATTGATAGAGCTGAAGAAACTGAATCCAGTGATTCCCCCATACCCACCAGGCTTTGATCCTCATGCCCAATGTGTTTTCCATGCCAATGCGCCAGGACATTCAACTAAAGACTGTAAAAAACTCCAGAGCAAGGTTCATGATCTGATTAAGTCAGAGTCCCTCTCATTTACGCCTCAAGGTCTTCACATCAACATCAATTCTTCGTCTGGACAGGCAGGTTCATCAGTCTATGCTATGGGGGATATTTTCAAGGATAGGCGTGAAGAGAACTAGTGCACCGATACCAATGAGCAGGATGACCTATAACTCTGAAGAAGCAAGTTCAATTCCCTGAAGCTGGCATTTCTCTGTTTGTTTCAGCATTGTTGTATTTTCTTTGCATGTTGATTTTGTATTTGCTTGTTAGCATTGTTGTTTTTGAATTGGCAAAATTAATGAAATGTTTATGCATCTTTTGAATTAATCCATTCGTATTCACTCGTTTTTATAAAAAAAACAAAATAAAAACATATTTCTATCATTTTGTTTATCAAACTTATGTTTTAGCAAAGATTGGAGGGAGGATGATGAAAACTAGATACCTGAATTCTCCATTTGTGTGCTATCAATTAAAACCTTACCAATGATGTATAGGCATTGTTTCAAATTCCCAAACACCGGTGAAATAAGGAAGATAATCCCTCGCTAACCCATTTGAGCATAGAAGTAGGAGTTTTCTTTTTCAAAAAAATGTGAAAAACCCTTAATTTTAAACCTGGGGCAGGGTAGTCGGTTCAGTTAATCTGTTTGCATTCAATCATTAAGAGATTCAATCCATCATTCAAGAAGGATCAGCTACATACTTTCATTTACACACCAAAGAAGTCGTGAAGAGCCAAAAGTTTGTAGTACGTATTCTCTATCCTCCAATAAAATGGCAGTCATAACCACTCAACGAAAGAATGACGTATGGAAAAAAGAAATACAAAGAAAAAATCCGCCAAGTCAAAAAACAGAAAAAGACGACTTAGGTGAAAGTTAATGAAGTCATCAAATCCAGCAAAGCAAGGATAAAGCAAGGTGGCTGCCATCACTTTCAAATCCTGATCCTTATCATGCACCATCAAAAGACTTTTGGGATATGAGTGTGTATGTCGAATAAACTGAACATAGGATTGGAGTTCATCACGAATATGGGATGGGTACAAATAAATTTCGAGCCTTTTATATTTTGTTTCATAAACCGTGAACCAAGCCATGTTACAACCCTTAAAAGACCTAGCTGAGGCAGGGTTTATTTTGAGAGAATACTACAACAAGGTTGTGTTAACCTGACTCCTAACAATCTTTGCTAATCATTTGTATTGATCACTTGATCTGCCATTCCATAAAATGGCTAGATCCACTTTATTTGTTCTAATCGACTCCACTGTATCACTATCATACCAATAAATTGTGGTCTCAAAATTTTCTTAAATGTTACATAAAAAATTGCCATTTTTTTTAAATGAATAATGTTTATTTGCAAGATAATTCAGCATCAAGGGAATCCCAGCGAATGCAGCCGGTTAGGGAGTTCGACTTAGTAAGATAAGCCCAGCCAGGGGCAACCACTTCAAGAATCATCTAATCCAAATGAACCTCTTCTCAAGACTCATACTAGAGTTGATCTATCACAACCATTCAAGAGTTAAAATGGCCAGCTAGATCAGAAGTCTCCCACCCCAGGGATCAGATAACTAGGAGGAAAATCTCCGACATTCCAGCACTAGGGCAACCATTTCAAGGTCATGTCATGGCAATTTGGTCTAAACTTTTTGGGAAGAGGAAAATTTCAAAACCATTGATTCCGGGGCAAGAGGAATCACATAGGGGAAAATCCTCTTCGTGCCTTCAAGTTGTTCTAGCAGACCTTATGTCTGTGAATTTTGAGTACAAGACGGGTGTCGGGAATCATGTCGTCATCTTTGTCTAAAGAGTCGTCTTCCAAGAACTATTCCATCCAATACCCATTACAGGGGCATATTTGGAAATCATATGAGTCGGTATGTCTTTCTCATGTGCTAGTCATGTCGCTTCGCTCTTAGCGTTAAGCCCTGCTACCGTCTTACTTATCAAGCATCTGCCCATAGTAGAAAAGAGTCATACTTTACAAAACAGGCCTTTACTGACATATCATTTACCGTCATTTTACAAGAATCTCTCTGAAGTCCAATTGTCATTGGCGCAAATCTGTTAAGCTGGTCGTGAAACCATTTGCTTGTAGTCTAAGTCCATTTGATTTGGCACATACTTGTGTTTCCTAATGGTTCTTGAAAGTCTTCTCTTGACTCTTCTTTTAAGGAATTTCTAGAGGTTGGATATCTTGCTGAAAAATCCAACTTTCTTGTCTTCATTCTCAGTACCAGCCGGTCTCTTGGAGCCATTGACTATATTTAAGCACGCCGTTTTCTACTCCTAGTATCAGTTTATTGCACAAAGCCACTGCCCAAACACTGTGTTTCGCTTTCTTTATCCTCAGTATCAACAGTTACACTTGAACATGTTGATTTACCACTCTGGTTTTTTTTATGTCTGTCATTTTATTTTCCCGACCACCGTTGTCGACGCTTGTCATTTTATTTTCCCGACCACCGTTGTCGATGCCTGTCATTTTATTTTCCCGACCACCGTTGTTGATGCCTGTCATTTTATTTTCCCGACCACCGTTATCGATGCCTGTCATTTTATTTTCCCGACCACCGTTGTCGATGCTTGTCATTTTATTTTCCCGACCACCGTTGTCGATGCCTGTCATTTTATTTTCCCGACCACCGTTGTCGACGCCTGTCATTTTATTTTCCCGACCACCGTTGTCGATGCCTGTCATTTTATTTTCCCGACCACCGTTGTCGACGCCTGTCATTTTATTTTCCCGACCACCATTGTCGACGCCTGTCATTTTATTTTCCCGACCACCATTGTCGACGCCTGTCATTTTATTTTCCCGACCACCGTTGTCGATGCCTGTCATTTTATTTTCCCGACCACCGTTGTCGATGCCTGTCATTTTATTTTCCCGACCACCGTTGTCGACGCCTGTCATTTTATTTTCCCGACCACCGTTGTCGATGTCTGTCATTTTATTTTCCCGACCACCGTTGTCGACGCCTGTCATTTTATTTTCCCGACCACCGTTGTCGATGCCTGTCATTTTATTTTCCCGACCACCGTTGTCGATGTCTGTCATTTTATTTTCCTGATCACCGTTGTCGATGTCTGTCATTTTATTTTCCTGACCACCATTGTCGATGTCTGTTATTTTATTTTCCGTCCACCATTCTCGATGTCTGTTATTTTATTTTCCGATCACTGTGTCGATGTTTTTTTATTCCTGACCGCCGTGTCGATGTCTGCTATTTTGTTCTCCTGACTGCCAAGTCGATGTCATTTCCTTTTTTTCTCAATCTCCAAATTGTTGTATTGGGATCCCCAGCAGCCACCTTGAGCTTGCTAACTCATCACTTCAGATAGTCTGTTTTGTTCATAGTGTCAGTTTTGGTCACATCAAGCCATTACATTTTCACTTTGAACCATTTTCTTGATATCATAGGGTATCAGCCTGTCTTTAATCCGATGTTCTGGACTTTTGTTTTATTTCCCGTCTTTTGTTTTTCTTAGTACCAGCATTTACACTTGAACCTGCTGATCTATCACTTTGAATACACCTTATTTCCGTCTTGTCATTCCCAGTATATTGTTATCCCCAGTGAGTCTTCGCCCTCATTTGTGTTTTTGTCGATTACTGTTGCATTTGTTTTCATCATTTCCCGCACATCATATTCAGCATGTTCATCATCAAAAATCAGTATGCTAGGTTTCATTGCATCTCGCACATCATTTCCCCAGCAGGTCCCTCTTAAGTTCATAGCATACCATTGCATTTAGGGGCAAAATTTTCGGTTATTTCTATATTTAAATACCTTTCACTCCGATTTTATGAGGATTAACATCACTCATTCTATCCAGTGAAATTATTTAAATAGGAGCAACTATCACACCCCAAATTTTACCCTTATTTATTTTTATTTATTTTCTCACATCACACATTAAAAAAATTCAAGGCGTTTTTCTGTTGCTTCCTATCCATTTTCAATTTGTTAATTTCTAAATTTATTAATTCGTAGTTTCTATTTTTAACTTAATTTCTGTATTTTTCTATTACTTTTTTTCTTTCTTTTTCATTGTTAAGTTTCTTTTTTTTTAGTGTTATATCATTCATATTTTCATGTCTAATTCAAACTTCATTTTCAAGTTCAATTCAAATTCAAATCCAATTCTTATTCTTAAATTCACTTCAAATTCCCATATCTAATTTCAAGTTTTATGTTTTAGATCCTAAGTCCTTTCCAACTCCAAATTTTATTCCAAATTTCTATGACAAGTTTCATGTCAAAATTCTAAAATTCTTTTCAAATTTCTAATCCCAATTTCTAGTATTAAGTTTATTCCTACATTTCAAGATCTATTTTTCCATGCCAATTCATTTTTGATTTAAAGTTCAAATTTCATTCAAGGCCAACTAAAATTCTCAAGTTTCATTTTCAAATCACTATTCAATTCTTTTTCCAATACAATTCCAACTCCAAGTATGGTGATAATTTAAGATTATAAGTAAAGTTATTTTGTTCATTCTCAACACTTATCCATAATTTCCAAACATTGTATAATTTTCTTTTCAAAACACTCATACTCATAATCATTCATCATGCATTTCTATTTTCCAAGACTTGTTAATATCATTCAAACATTCATATAATCTCATTACATTTCATACATGTTTCAAGTCATCCATGAAGTTTTGTCTTTACAAATTTTTGTTTACATGAAAATACATAAGTAAATTCCTAGGCCTAAGTTTTCAAACCATGTCAACCATCCACCATGTACATCTTCAAAAACCATCTCTTGCCTTGATCCACTTTATCCACCTACAAAACCAATTGGTAAGCAAGTATTCTTTTTCCAATCCAATCCAACATTACATTCATATTCAAAACATGTTCCTTCATTTGTCTTTAAAGGTTCAAAATAATACATACAAATTAAAGACATAAGATACAAATTCCATAGCCTTATATTGGGTGACTTTTGGTCCATCTCTTCAAGCTCCATGAATATCCAGGCTTCTTCCGTTCTCATGTACACAAAAATAATAATAAGAGTTAGTATTCGAATCATGTCAAACAAATCCAAACAATATCAATTCAAAGCTCATTCATGTACACTCTTTACCTAAGCATAATCATCAAGTTTCAATTCAAACACATTCAATTTTTATCTTAATTCATTTCATTCATCATAATTAGTAACTTTGTATGTCAAGCATCATGATTAAATCATACAACATGTTCATTATCATCTTAGCATTTTGTCATAAAGAAATATCAAAAGAGAGGGAAATTACAAAGTAAATAACAGCAGTACATCATACACAGTAGCAAGGACCTTTTTTCACACTTCACAAACAAAGAAATTTGTAGTAAAAAATGCAGCAGACCTGCTGCAAATTCTAGCCTGTCCTGTTCTCACATATCACTCTCAAATTCAGAATTTCCCTCC
The DNA here is from genome assembly GCA_963966055.1 of Lathyrus aphaca. Classification (NCBI taxonomy): domain Eukaryota; kingdom Viridiplantae; phylum Streptophyta; class Magnoliopsida; order Fabales; family Fabaceae; genus Lathyrus; species Lathyrus aphaca. The sequence continues at coordinate 85,689,838 of OZ014524.1, forward strand.
TAAACTCAGCCCAAAAACTTAGTCAACAAGTTTTCATTTTCAAACCTAAAAAGCCCTAACTCTAATTCTATAAAAGGAAGATTGTTTTATCAGTCAAGGGGGGGTCGGAAAAAAATCTCCAGCCATCTCCATCACAAAAAAAAACAACAGCCACCATTACAAAACCCTAGCCATCAATCAACACATAAAAAACTATCAAAAAGAACCCTAGCCACCATCAAAATACCAGAGGCAACCACAAAAATCAGCAGGGCATACATACAACCTAGCCTCAAAAGTTCAAATCAAAAAGAGAGAAAACCTAACAAAAACAAAGGCTTAGCCGCATACTAACCTACAATCAAAAACTAAACCAGCCACAAATAATCCTATCCACATACTAACAAAAAACCAACAAGAGAGGAGGGGAATACAGATTAAAAAAAAACTTGAATATACCTGTTTTCAGTTCTTCACGACTCGCCTGCAATAAACACTGAAATGCTGCATCATTTGTGATCCTTAGATTTCTCCAACTGTGCAAAAAAAATATCCACCGACAAGTCGATGTTATCACCATCTTGCATCAAGCCTGCAAAAACCAAAAAAACTCAGCAGCCATCATTACCATTACGCATCCAATACCATCAACAGAAACTCATCTTCAGAAGTTCTTTAAGCTTCATATTCCTATGACGAAACCACCAGTTCGCCAAGACACATCCATCAGCCCTTCGCCGTTCAACCTTTCGCCTCCACCATTTCAAAATCCCGACCATCACTTTCATCTTCAATAACCTTCCATTAACCTCATAAACCTCCAAATCACCATCACACATAAGCCAAAACTCTGTCGATCCAAATCGAAACAAGACTGCGAATCCGCAAAACCGCAACACGACGACACTTCCCAAGCAGGGCAATAATTCAATCGAGCCATTTTTGCAGTTTTTCACCATAAGCTCAGTAATACACCTACAGTGGTTCGCGCGAGATCTGCAACACCCCCTGTTTCGATATGCGAACGGACAAGTGAAGCCAGGATCAAAGCGTAAGCAAACATAACTGGTAGAGGAAGCGACACATCACAAAAAAAAACGAAAAAACCTCAGAAACACTCGTAGAAAAATAGAGACTTCAAACACAGCTAGTTCTCAGCAACAAAAGGCTAACCTTTGTGAATCAAAACTCACCAACACGAGCAATCCGAAAGCTGAAGCAAAACCGAGTTCACCGAATCTGTCATCACGACGACACCGATAATCGACACCACACCGTGAAGATTTCCTCGGGTTAAATCTGAGCTCGTACGTCTTTCCTTCATTCTCCCAATTTTTCTTTGTTTACGATAGATGAATGACGTTTGGCTTGGTGTGCGAGTAAGAGAGGCTGATAGAAATAAGCGATTGTGAGGGAGAAGTGAGCAACGATGAACGTGTTGCTGTTGTTGTTCATTAATTAGGTTCGGAGGGAAAGAGACGAGCGAGTGAGGACAATGATTGAGAGGATGTGCGATCGCGAGAGAGCGAGAGTCGTCGATATTGAGAAATCACGGTTGAGAGGTTTGAGGAGCTGGATTGGGTTTAAGTCTCCTGTATCTGTTTGATTATTCCCCTAAACCTCATTTGCTAGGTTTGGTTTGGTTGATCTCAATAGCCTAAGGTTTCGCTCTGTTTCGCTTGTAGAAGTTTTTAGTAATAGAAGAACAGAGTGAGTTTAGATTGAAGAGGGAGAGATTTGAGGATTGCAGTGCGAGAGTGAGAGGAGTCGTGAGGTTGGGAATTACGAGCGAGAGGTGAGAGTTGTTGTTATTGATCGTCAATTGCGATGAGGGAGACTAAGTGCGAGGGAGATTTGGTTCGTGTGTTCGTTTTTCTTTTTCTGGAAATAATGGAGCGATGTGTTTCTTAGAACCCTAAAAGGCTTTCCCCTTTCTAAACCCTAGTTCCTTGCCCTGTTTGGAAATAACCGACCCGGATTCGGTCCAACACTTTGGCGGGTTTGCCCCTTTTGGGCCTCCTATCAGCACTTCTTTTATATGTATATCCTGGCCTATTTTGCTTTAGGCATTTCTAATGTTCAGTTTCTGTTTTTTTTTTGTTTTTATTTATTTTTTTCATTATTTCTTTGTTCCTTCATTTATATAGTATATTGTCATTAAGATAAAATATCAAAATACTTGATTTTATTTACTTATTCTAAACTATTTTATTCTTGATTAATTGTTTTGTTAATTATATTTATTAAAAAAATTTATTTTTTTAGTTAGTTGTTTATGTAATGAACAATCCTATTTTAGTTAGTTATTTATGTGATAAATTTTGGTATATTCTTGATATTTGTTGCCATTCTTACGTGGTAGAGTAACGATATTTCTTGCCTTGCTCGTTTATATGGATTTATTTTTGTGTCTTCAACTGTATAAGAATATATAAGCAAATACGTTTACCTTAAGAATAATCATTTCAAAAAAATATTTTTTTTTCTTTCTTAGTCCAACGTCAAGTAAACAATTCATACGTATATGTTTCACACACGTAAGTCGGTCACTTGTGATCTCCATCTGCACGATATTTATCGTATCACAATTAATTTAATAAGGAACAGAGCTCCGGAGTCTGGCACTCCGCACGTTCTGGAACGAACCACACCTGGGCTAGCCCCAGGCGTAGTGTTTCGTTTGCCCCTTTGTTATTAAAATACGTTAATCCTAAAACGTTTAAAAACAAATATTCAACTTATCGTACAAATTAAATTACGAAAACAGAGCTTCGGAGTCTAGCATTCCGCACGTTCTGGATTGGATCGCTCCTGGGCTAGCCCCACGCGACGTGGTTCAATCACCGTTCGTATATCAAAATATCTTAATCGTACCAATTAATTCGTGAAAGAATAGAGCTCCGGAGTCTAGCATTCCGCACGTTCTAGAATGAATTGCTCCTGGGCTAGCCCCACGCGACGTGATTCATTCGCTCTTTCATATCTTAAAAACAATCTAAAACTTACCAACCAATTTAAATCATTTTCAAATTAATCAGCGAAAGAACAGAACTCCGGAGTCTAGCACTCCGCACGTTTTGGAATGCAATCACTCCTGGGCTAGCCCCACGCGATGTGGTTCATTCTCCCTTTCATTTTAAAAACACCTTAATAAAGGTTAAACATTTTAGCTAAACGAACATTGCTTAAATCTTTCTATCTTGCAAACAAGTTAGCGCTTCAGCCTCTACCGCGAGTATAAGCCAATGCTTAGCAGTAGAATGCGTTTTAAACAATCGTTCAATTAAAAATCACAAACCGTAGTCGCGCGAACTACGAAGCTCTGACTTTCCTATTGCACCAGGGAATACGTAGGCACGGGGATTTTAATCCTTCGCGAGCACCCTAATAAAAAAAATCAATCTTTTTCTATCATAATAATAACAAACTTTTAATCTTTTCTCCGACTTATTAATAATATAACTTTAATTTCCTTGGAACAACATATTAACAGACATTAAGAAGACAAAGCTTAAGATCAAACATTTAATCGCATAGTTAGCTAAGAGGTTCCCGTTGAGTACAACAGACGTGAGGGGTGTTAATACCTTCCCCTAGCGTAACCGACTCCCGAACTTAGAATTGGTTTCGTAAGCCATTTCTTATCATTTATTAGGTTGTATCTATATCTCCCTTTTATCTTGTAGAATAAATAGAATTAGGTGGTGACTTTATTTTTTGTTTTAGGATCGTATTTTTTGAGGTACGACAGTTGGCGACTCTGCTGGGGAGATGTAGCTCCATGCTAGAGAGGGTCGAGCCTAGCTTAGCTTTGTGTGTTTATTTGTTTGATTTTATCCTTTTGTCTTCTCCATGTTTATTTTTTATGTTTGTTTATTTGTTCTTTTATCGCTTTCTTTATTTGCTCATTATATTATTTGTGTGTGGGATATTGGGGTCACTTTGCAAGTAAAATTTGAGTGGTGGAAAAAGAAGAGGGAACACCTAAGTTAGAATTGGATTTTATTAGTGCTAGTCTCCAAGGACTCGCTCCTTGCACGCCTTGCATGAAAGTTCCCCCAGATAGTTAGACTTTTTGTAGATCTTGTCGCAACACATCTAGCCTGTCGCGTGACCCGATTCACGAAAGGGATGTGATTCTGGGACCCCCTAGGACCTGTTTCAGTTTTGGTAGTTGTGTAATGTTAGACTCCGAGGGCTCTCCCCTTTATCAGCCTAGCATGAGAACTCCACTCAAGGTAGACCTTATTCTCATTATCGTCACAAAGCAGCTAGCTTGCGGCGGGGCGTTAGTACGATAAACGTCTGTGACTTTGAGTTTCCTTAAACCATCCCCGTAGAAACCATCTTGTGAGCGGGATTTATAGGTAGAAAAATGTAGAACCAATATCTTACAATCCTACCTATTAAGAATGTTCCGAATTTACTGCGACACCTTGCATCCTTGCATCCCTGCATCTTTGCATCTCAGCATCATACGCATCATTTTGACAAGGTCTTCAAGGAACAAAGAGACGTCTATTGTAGACATCACAAGTTTCACCATAGACAAACTTCAGCTTATAATCCCTTTTGGAAACGTTTTTATAATTGGATGTTTGCATTTTCTTTTTGAGTTCCTTGAAACCATCCTTGCATTGCATCCATTCGCATACCATTACATCTACATTGCATATCATTTTCTTCCCTCGGAGTAAACTCATTCTATCCTTTATCAGTTCAGCAGTTTGATTCCCGGCACGTGTCCAGAACTAAGAATTATGTCTGAAGAAACAGTGGATAAACTAAGGAAAGGTCAAGAATTGTTGAAATAAGAGATTAATTCCTTGAAGAAGCAGATGGAATGGGTCTTGGAAACCTTACAAGATCTGTTGAAGAAAGAGGGTCGCCCTGTGCCCATGGCCGCAGCAGAGAGGGCTAATGTCCTACCTCCATTTGATGCTGCCTTGAGTCAAGATTGTTTTCCTGTGGCAACTCCTCAGCTGCCAACTCATGGATCTCCCCTACTAGGTCAAAATCAACCTCAGATTTTCAAATCAGTACCTCAATATCCTCTGGTTGGTCCATCTCAAGGTCAAAAAAATAAGCGAAAGCGAAACAAGGTGCAGGGTCAGAACAATGGGAATGAAGCTCACTGCGAACCCATTCCTGTGCCACTCAACAAGCTCTACCCGCTACTTATCCAAAATTCATTGATAACTCCTTACACACATGTGCCATCGCCAAATACATGGTACAACCCTGATACGAATGCGATGTGTGAATTCCATAAAGGGGTGGTAGGACATGATTTGGATACTTGCCCTGAATTGAAAGTCTGGGTACAAAGGTTGATCCATAACAAAAGGTTAATTCTTGAAGAGGACCATCCAGAGGTTGAATGTGGATACCGCACTGGAGCCATGGAGCACCCTATCGAAGAATGCCAGAGTTTTGAGCTCAAGTTACAAAGTGTGATTAAGTCGCTAGTCCCCCAAGAAGGAAAGCCGAATGCAGACAATTTGATTGTTGAGCCAGGAGATAAGAAAGGAAAGAGACCTATGAAGGTTCTTAAGATTTTGTACCATAAAGAACAGGTCACGCGCATAACTAATGGAGCATCTTTGCTTTCTCACAAGAGTATCAGGACACCATCTTGGAATTTCAATGTCGCCACCCCTGTCGGCGAAAGCAAAAGAGAAGTAGGAGGTGGATCGAAAGGGGTGACATCCAACTTTGAGTTTGAGGAACTTAAAAGTCATCACAACAAGCGGATAGTAGTACCTAGAGTGCCAATAGTGCCAGTAGAATGTGTTTTAAACAATCGTTCAATTAAAAATCACAAATCATAGTCGCGCGAACTACGAAGCTCTGACTTTCCCATTGCACAAGGGAATACGTAGGCACGGGGATTTTAATCCTTCGCGAGCACCCTAATAAAAAAAATCAATCTTTTTCTGTCACAATAATAACAAACTTTTAATCTTTTCTCCGACTTATTAATAATATAACTTTAATTTCCTTGGAACAAACATATTAACAGACATTAAGAAGACAAAGCTTACGATCAAACATTTAATCGCATAGTTAGCTAAGAGGTTCCCGTTGAGTACAATGGACGTGAGGGGTGCTAATACCTTCCCCTTGCGTAACCGACTCCCGAACTTAGAATTTGGTTTCGTAAACCATTTATTATCCTTTATTAGGTTGTATCTATATCTCCCTTTTCTCTTGTAGAATAAATAGAATTAGGTGGCGACTCTGTTGTTTGTTTTAGGATCGTATTTTTTGAGGTACGACAATCAAGTTCAGTTCAAGAAGATTCAACTTCAAAGCTAAATATCTAGCTTGTTTTCAAGCTCTAATTGCATTTATTTTGCAATTAGAGGTTAAGAGGAGCTGATCTGCAACTTGCTGATAGTTTTCTAAGAGTATTTCACTAACTACAAGTTTCAGGTAAGGTCCCAATTCATCATCATATTCCTTGAATTTAATGTGTGCATTATGATCTGCTTACTCTGGTGATCACGCTGATATAATTTGTTTGAATTTTGGATGTGTATTATGGATTGATTCCAAATCTGAAATTTTTTTTTCATAATTTATTTGTTTCGATCTGGCTTATACACGCATTGTTTGTGAAAATGAATATGATATTTGAATTTAGTGAGGAATTTGAAGTGGATCTATGGTCTTAGTTTTGATTTCTGGAGATTTTTGTTGTTGAGTTAACCGGAGAAGACGACCGGAGCTAGGGCTCCATCGTCTGAGTTATTTGTAGGGCACCTGAGGTCTTGAGGTAGAATACGCAATCTGTGTCGTCCAATGTTTAGATCCTATGGTTATCTTGTTGCCAGCACATTAAAAAAGGGCATGGTCTCTCACGTGAATCTTTTGTAACAATTAATCTGATTGCATGGCTCCCTAGGTCTCTTATCATGTGAACTTGATCCTGATTAACCATCTGGCCGACTCTTACTTTTGTTTGACTGAATTACATGTGTTTGGTTAATCTTATGGACTAGATTTGGTCAATGTTTTGTCTGAAGTCCATATTAATTGGTTGATTGCGCTGAATAATGGATTGGGTTATGATTGCTTTCTGAACCCCCTCCCCTTGGGCCCAATTCACTTTGAACGCGGAATTTACTATTGTTGCACCCCTGGCTTTGGTTTTCCTTTTTTATTTTTATTTTTATTTTTACATAGTTTCTCATTTTTATTTTTAAAAAATCATTTTTAATCATCCAAAAATCATATGAAAATTTATGAAGCATATTTTCACATTTAACTAATTCTTTTTCCATTTTTTATTTCTGAATTTGGCATTTTTTAATCTTATTTTTTGTATTTTCTTTTATTTTCTTTAAAATTTTTTCAATTTTGATAGTTCAACCTTGGGAATTTCTTTTGCATAGCATATAAAATATTTTTCATCCAATATTTTTGCATCATTTCATTGACATCTTAAAGTGTTTAAAAGCATTTTTCTCCCATTTTTAGAATCATTTCATATTGCATTTTTGTCCATTTTTTTTGCATCTTTATTTCTTTGATCTTATGTGACTTTGAATAATTGTTTGACCTAGTTTGATTTTGGTTTTTAGTGTGAGCTTTTGACAAGTAATTAGCCTCTGACCTAGGTCATTTGAGGTACATTTTCATTATTTTTGATTGAGGTTTGATAGTTTTTTGATAGCTTGTGTTTGAAGTAAACTTTTGTGATCCTTTCTTTCTATCCCTTAATCTTAATTTCTTGAAGGCTTTTATTCCATTGTGTGAGGTCACTTGTGTGATATTGTTTGGATTTTTTATACATTTATAGGTCTTCTTTGATTATTTATAGGACCCTTGTGGTTTGTGTTTTCCTTTTGGTTTATATTATGCATCCATGTTCAACTTTGACCTAATTTGCTCATGTCTTCTTCACTTATGCTTAATGTGCTACTTGTTTGTCTTGAACATGTTCTTTCATTCATCCCATTTGCATTATATCTCATGTATTATAATGAACTCATTCATATGTATCCATATTTATATGACATGTTGCATCTTTGCCTTGCATCTCAAGTATGTAACATTTTTCCTTATATGTTCATCCTTTGCATGTTTGTTTGAATTGTCTTGACTTGTTCGCTATGTGAATTTGGTATGTTCATATATGCATGTTTATAATTTCATATTGGTTATATGATAATTACTTATATCATTTCATGATCCTTCTTTCATCTTTAACTTGCTTGTTTCTTCTTACATGAACATCTGGTTGTTTTCTCTTCTTCATCCCATTCCATTATGAACTAACACATGCACCTTGGTATGTTCATTTAGTATCATTTTAGGCATTCTAATATGTCATATATTTCTGGATTTGATGATCCATGTGTGCCTTCATTCATTTCATACCTCATTTTCACTTATACTTCTTCATATGTGACTTTCATGAACTTATTTGCCTCTTTGGTGCTTCTTTGGAACTTGTTTGATTCTCTTTGAGTTCTTTGAGCTTCTTAAGACTTTTTTGTGGTTTAGTTATGACTTGTAAGAGTCTTGGACCTAAAGATCCTTTCCATTTGATTTCTTTGCTTACTTGGCTTCCATTTCTCTTCTTATGAATGTTTGTGTTCTATTTGCTAACTTTTCAGGGGCTTTGGTAAGTCATTGGAGTGTGGATGTGCATCCACATTCCAACCTCTTACCTCTCTTTTAAATTTCAATATTGTGTTTGTTTAAGCATCTAATATGCTTTGTTTGTACATGTAACACGGTGGGAGAATTGACTTTCTATAAATGTTGCGGATAGCAAGAGTCGCCACCGACTTTTATTTTATCCATAAGGAAAGGACATAAAAGAACAGGAAAGACCTATTTTAAAAGACTTGAGTTCGGGGGGTAGGTTATATAAACGGAAGGTGTTAGCACCCTTTATATCCATGGTTATCCATGGGCTCTTAGTTACTTAGCTCACTTAAATTGTTTTTGAAAAATGTAGTGCGTGATTAGAAATTTTCTAAGTACTTTGTAATGATCCTCGTATGGATGTATACAAAGCCTTGTTTTGAAAAATGTTTAAGAAAGTGAGGTGTAAAAAGTATTTTGAAATGTGAGCAAGTAACTAAGAGGTACCTACCCTAGATTAAGTCTTTCATGTTCTTGTATGTTCTCTCAATGGTAAGACTATCCCTATTATTAAGGAATAGGTAGTCATTACCTTGGATTTGTTTAAGGGACAAATGTAGAGTCATCGTATGGTCATAGAAGGCAACTTAAGGGGTGTCTTTAGCAATTCGTAGGGACTATCATCATTTTTACCGAAGGGTCAAGATCATTATTCCGTAGGCAACCTCGAAGGGACTTGATCTTTTAAATCTGTAGGGACTTGATGATTTATACGTGAAGGGACATTGCTTAAGACACCCCTATATTCGAGGGACTTGACCATTTTAAATAAGGCAACTGAGAGGGGTAACCTAAGAAGTGCAAGATGGCGATCAAAGATCGACTTACGTGTGTGAGTGTTTATAATTTTCTAAATTATTTTTAATCACATTTAGGTTATGCACACCCTAAGATTACTAACCATACAATAAAATATTTACGAAATAAAATAAAGACGAAAAATAAACCTACAAGTATTACATGGCTTTAGTAGATACATAATAATCAAATAAAAAAAAATAATAAATATAATAAGAATAATAAATAAACAATAATAAAATATTAGCAATAACAAAATAATAGCAATAATAATAATGATAATAATAGTGAATAAAGAAATCAAAATTAAAATTTAAAAAGAGAAATTATTTTTAGGTTAAATAAATATTAGAACCTTTTTTAGATATTAATTAAGAAAATAAAACCAATTTAATAATAATAAGAAAAATATTAAGTTATTTACATATTAATAAAAATAAAGATTAATATATTAATTAGGGTTTAGAAAAATAAGTTAAATTTTTAGGGTTAATAGAAAAATTAGGGTTAGTACCTTAATTAAGAAAATTAGGGTTTTTGATTACAATAAAAATACATTATTTTTTTATTTACAAAAATATATATAATAATTATATACAAATATATTATAAAATTATACAAATAATTAACATTAAGAAAATAATTATAAGATTTATAAAAACATTATTGGTTATTAATTTAGAAAACATTTTAATTATATTAATTTAAATCAAAATAAAGAAAATAGGAAAAAAATAAGAAAATATGAAAAATGCCTAAAAAGATAGGACCTGGGATTTGAACCCAGGTCCTTTACCTCAACAACAACATACAAAACCAACTGAGCCAACACGCGCTGGTGTTATCTATGTGCAACGCATTCATTATATTTTAAACCTGCAGCCAAAAATAAATATGTGAAAAAAAAGTTGGAACCAAGGATTCAAACCCCAGCCCTTCTGCCTCCATGCGCGTATCACCAACAACCTGGGCTAAGCAACACATCTGAAATATAAACGCAAACACAATCTAATAAAATAAGTAAAGATTTGAAAACCCAATTTCGCGCCAGACTTCATCTCCTTCCTCTAGCTGTCGTATTAGGCTATACATACAGACGTTCGTCACTAAATGTTTTAGTGACAGATTTTTTCCATCACTAAAGGTCATGCATATTCAAATATCACAAACAACAAGAAGAAATTACTTTTAATGGTTCAAACAAGTTAATATGATGTCCCTAAGTCCAATTGATCCATCAATTTCAACTGAAATTACTCTTAGTCGTGGTTCCCAATTTCAAGTTTATGAAACCCTAATAATGGTCGTTTGAGTTTCAGGCTACGGTTCATCATGAAAATTATCCAGAAAGCTTGTAAACTTGATTCTAAACATAAAACAACAATCAAAATTAGTGTATGATGCATAAATCATAAGAATAAAAAATTTCAAAAGTAAGAACAAGAGTGAATCGGTTTATGAATTTTAGCATGATTTGGATGCGAATGAGGGTTGAGATATGTTCAATGATGTTCAAGGATCATGTTTAAACCTTCAAATTGCCTGAAAAACAACACAAAGTGAGAATCCGAATTTGAAATTTGTTTGAAAAATTGAAGTTTGTTCTTGATCCTTGGAGGCAGCAAATTCGTCCCTTGTTATTGTATTATGTTCATGTACATATAGTGAATGAAATTAGGTTAAAAAACATGTCCCTTCTTTGGGTTTTTGGATAACTTGATGGTGAAGAAAGATATGATCTTAAAAGTGAGAAAAATCAAATATTTTCATACTCTTAAAGCCTTGCATGAATTTGGAGTGTATCCAATCAAGTTAAATGATGTTTATGATCTTCTAGAACCACAATCCCATTCAAATATTTGATTTATATATTTGATTTTGATTTAATTTGCATTTTAATGAATAAAATTCAAATAAATACTAAATAAAAAATAAAAAATCAGATAATACTTGGTTTGGGTCGTGCTTGAGGATATCATGAAGATTGGATGGCAATTTGGTAGGCCCATTTGACAAAAATTGGTTTTAAGGCTTCATTTGCTTCACATACCTCCCAAAAATTTCGCAACTTTGAAAAGACACAAATCCCTAAATTTTAAGGCTAGGAAGGTGTTCTTGGACATTTTGGAAATCTTAGAGAGTCCTATAACCAACCCCTTTGGTCTCATGTTCATATCCTTTACCATTTTCAAATTATGCCCTTTGGAAGATGTTGACTTTTTGTTGACTTTTAAAATGACCTATAATGTTTTAGCTCATACCTTCCAAATGAAGCATTTTTGGGCTTGGCTTGTGAGACACAAAGTTGTAGAGAATTCAATTTCCTTCAAAATGAGATTTGGATGGTAAATGTTTGATGAAGCATGTGAAAGTTATGTCTGGTCAAAGTTCAGTTGACTTTTTCTATGAAAACCCTAATTTAGAAACTCCTGATTCTTGATGATCTGAAATCTCCTTGATGAATCATGATCAACCCTTGATAAAATGATGAATTTTACTTCATGAACTTGATGTTGGCAAAAAATCTTGAAGTTTGACTTTGGTTTGACCACAGTTGACCTCAGTTTGACTTTTTAACTGCTTTGACTGATTTTTGCATATCTGATCATCTGACTGAGCAAATCTTTTGGGCAAGCCTTGAAACTTGTCATAGGGATTTTTGAAGACATATAGGATGCTATGAAGCTCTCTTGAGGCCTTGGAAGTTCATTTAGCCTGATGAAATTCAAAACCCTAGTTTAGGATGTATTGCTTAGGAGGATGCTTTGTCTGAGGGAATTGTGAACCTTGTGAACCTTGTGACACCTTGGTACACAATGCCTTGACTAGGGGAGGGAAAATTTTGGGGTGCAACAGTACAATTCTCACCCATCCCCCTTAGAAGCAACTTAACTTCCATCTTGGAAGCAAGTTGTCTTCTAATCCCTTTCTTTCTTTCTTTCTTTCTTATTCTTATTTCTTCTTCTATCCTTCTCCTTTCTTTTAGGATAGATATATCATACCACACTAACCCTAGGACATCCAAGCATGACAACTCTTAGGATTGTTAGTTTCCCTTTATACTTTTACCTTTTGAGTCTCTTTTGAGTCTTTCTCTTTCTCATCTCAAAACAAAAGCTAAAAAACACCTAATAAAGGTTGAAATAACTTCTTGTGCCATAGCCTTATTCCATGGGGAACTTGCATCTATCCAATCTTGGGGTAATGTCAGCTTGTCTAACATGATGCACAAGTCTTCAACATGAAGTTGTTTCACAAATAAAACTAAAAAACACTTCTTCACCCAAACACAATAAAAAACACTTAATAAATAAATATGCTAGTGTGCTTGAGCCTCAATACTTGGAACTAAGTTTGGGGGTCTTCTCCATACTTAGGTGTGCTTTTTCTTCATTCCATCTAGGAGTGATATAAGAAGTACACACTCCTTTAAATGAGACTTGAATACACTCTCCTATGCAAACTCTCAAATAAAAAACTTCTAAAAAACTTCAACAAACAATAAACGTCTTTCCTTCGGAAATTCTCTTCTCATCTCCTTCACTCTAAACAAAAGAACTCGCTCCTAATTGTCTTTTGCAATATGGTAAACGCACTCGTTCTAGACGAGTTTGCAACACCTAAGCATAGACATAAGAAGTTCAATCCCAAAAACATAAGCAAGTTGTGTCAGTCTTTTTGAGTCGAACTACGATGTTCTGACTTTCCCATTGCACAAAGGGAATATGTAGGCACAAGAAACGACGCTTGTCAAACACAATACTTTAGTCTCTTTCCTCTTTCCTAGTGCCATTTCATCTCCTTATCCTCTCATTTTCACTCTTCCTTATTTCTTTTCAGTACTTTCCAGTAGCAATTGCAACATTAGTAAATACCCCCACCCTTCGACATTATATGATCTGTCATACAACTTGGCTCATCTCGGAAATGGATCTGATAAAATATGTGTTCGAAAAGCATGTATTAACAGGATGAATTTCTCATTAGCAAATGTTGTTATGAGAATACGAAATTGAGTATCACACACAAAAATTCGTCAAAGGAAGTATTGTAGCTAATCATTTGACTTGCCAAACGAAGACGACATGTATCTTAAGATGAAAGATTGCGATGAACCACTGCTAAGCGAAGGACCTGAACCAGGATCTATTTGGGGACTAATCTTTGACGGAGCAATTAATTCTTATTGAAACGATATTGAGGCAATCATTGTCACTCAAACCTACGTTCCATTCACTGCCAAATTAACATTCAAATGTACAAACAACAAGGCCGAGTATGAAGCTTGCATCATGGGTTTTGAAGAAGCAATTGATCCCAGGATCAAGAATTTACTCGTGTACGGAGATTCTACCTTAGTGATCAATCAAATCATAGGAGAATAAGAAACACGACAGCAGGGACAGATCCCTTACCGAAATTACAAAACGAGATTGCTGCCATTATTTTTAACATAGTTGAATTCCATCACATCCCTCGTGAGGAAAATCACATGGCTGACGCACTTGCTACTCTCTCTTCCATGATTATAGTTGATTGATGGAATTATATCCCAAGAATTGACATTATGCGCCTAGACAGGCCAACATACGTCTTTATAATCGAAATTGCCACTGATGGCAAACCATGGTATCACGACATTCAACAATTCCTACAGAAAAGGGAATACCCATTTGGATCGTCAAGAAAAGACAAGAAGACCCTCCGAAGACTGGCAAGAAACTTCTTCCTCAACCAAGATGTACTTTATAAGAGAAACTTTGACTGGTTCTACTCAGATGTGTAGACGAACGCGAAGCAGAAATACTCATGAAAGAAATTCATGAAGTATCTTTTGGTACTCATACCAACGGACACATAATGGCAAGAAAAATACTTCGAGCAGGATACTGCTGTCTCCTAATGGAGGAAGATTGCCGCAAGCATATGAAGAGATGCCATAAATGTCTAATTTATGCAGATAAAATTCATACGCATTCGATACTTATCAAGGCTCTCTCTTCGCCATGGCCATTTTCAATATGGGGATTCGACATGATTGGAATGATTGAACCCAAAGCTTCAAATGGACATCGGTTCATTCTGGTAGATATTGATTACTTCACCAAATGGGTCAAATCAGCATCATACGCCAATGTAACCCGACAAGTGATTGTCAGGTTTATAAAAAAATATCATCTGCGGCTACGGTATTCCAAGTCAACTCATTACTGACAATGGGTCCAACTTGAACAACAAAATAATGAAGGAATTATGCACATAGTTCAAAATTGAACACCATAACTCCTCTCCTTATCGACCTATAATGAACGGCGCAGTGTAAACCCCTAATAAAAAATATCAAGAAAATTGTCCAAAAGATGGTCGTGACATACAAGGACTAGCACAAGATGCTCCCCTACTTGCTTCATATATATCGAGCTTTCATTCGCTCTTCATCGGGGGTAACCCCCTTCTCACTAGAACATGGAATGGAAAAGTGTTCCCCATAGAAGTTGGGATCCTATCCTTAAGAATATTGATGGAGGCCAAACTCATAGAGGCTGAGTGGTGCTAAAGCAGATTCGACGAGCTCAATCTGATAGAAGAAAAGAGAATGATTGCCCTCTGTCATGGCCAGTTATATCAGCAACAGATGAAGAGAGCATTCGACAAGAAAGTTCGACCTCGTGTCTTCAAAGAAGGAGATATCGTACTTAAGAAAATCCAATCATTTCTCGCCGACTCTCGGGGAAAATGGACTCTGAATTACGACGATCCCTATATGGTCTAGAAAGCCTTCACAGGCGGTGCCCTGATACTTGCAACAATGAACAATGAGGAATTCACTTATCCTACAAATGTTGATAAAGTCAAGAAATACTTCGCCTAAAAGTAAAAAAAAAATAGCTCATTAAGTTGAAAACCTGAAAGGGAGACTTCGGCAAAAATGAACGTCTCGGTGGATTGAAAACCCTAAAGGGAGATCCAGGCAAAAATTAGAGACAATTAAAAAAATATAATAATATATCCCGCTAGAGAAATCTGGGCAAAATGTTAGGGATTCATGGCAAGTAACTACATCCAACCAGATAGGATCATCAGAAGAAAGTCACTCATCGAAGTCATCATCAGCAGAAGCTCTGAAGACTCCGAACTCAAAATTGGTAGAAGGATAAGGATAATTATGTTTCAATGTATCCCTTTTCCCCAATAAATATCCATTTTCTATGTTGTAAATACTTTTTGGAATTACGCCTTCGGCTGATTACCACCATATATATATATAAATAAATAAATAAATAAATATATATATATATATATATATATGAAGATATATATATATATATATATATATATATATATATATATATATATATATATATATATATATATATATATGAAAATTTGAGCCTTTGCCTATTTTGTTTTCAACTCTTATTTGTTTATCTGCTTTACAAAATGACGTTTTCAAAAATGATTTATCTTTTTCTTGAAATTAAAATGAATTTACTTCACTTTTATTTTTCAAAATAAAATTTGCAATTTTCCTTGGTCTATGAACGCAAAAGGAAATCATTCAGTTACTTCAAAGGTAACCTAACTTCTGAAATATCCCACGAGGATGAACTTGTGTCTCCTCGCAGAGCCATGTCTCCAGAAATCAATAATAGCATGAGCTTCCCTCTACAATGATCAATTCAACCAAGCCACTGTGATATTCCATCATCGGATCGGCCCAATATTCTTTGTCTTGTCATGTCAATTTATGTGTCATGTCAATTTTGCCAGCATACACATTCATTCATACATTCATAATTATGTTTGCATTTCAATTTGCATAATCATACTTGCATTTGTCCTACGTAATAAATATTCTTCTCTCTAGTTATTTCCTAGATAGAACGTTGGTTCTCGAGTTTGGATAACTTGAACCTCTGCAGCAACGCCGTGACCCAACCTTTGTAACCTCAAGGTCACCGATAAGATGAACAGTCTGGCATCTTAGGATCAAAATTTCGGGTATTCTAAGGTATTTGATCCTATTGTAACCCGAATCTCCCAATGCTTTCACCATTCACATCTTCGGGTCCAAGAAGATTAAACAGGGGCATCTGTTATACCATAAAATTTGACCATAAGATATGTACATCATTATAAGAAATCCACTAGCTCAAAAGATTGTGCCAGACTGGTTTGAACAATATCCCCGCAATGAATCGGGATTCTTGAGTCCCTCAGAGGATTCAGGAAAAGGAACAATCATTAATACATAAGATTTTAAACCTTTAAATCACTATCAAATGTTTAAGGAATCTCAAATGATGGGAAATCTTTGAAAGACTATACAAAAGTCTCAGTGATCAGGGTCCCGACCCATCACAATCACCAATTAGGGTTTCAGTCAACTGAGCCCTCTAGATGAAAGTTTTCACATAGAAAAGATCCAAGACCTCCATACATTGTCAAAAATGTTAATATTACTTTGAAAATACATTTACAAGTACAAAAGGTGCAGAGATCAAGGACTGCAAGATTTGGGTTTCATAGAGCCCATATTAAGGTTTCTGACTAATCGTGGAACCAAAAGTTAAGATTTTCATCTGGACAAGAGCCTATTCCATTGGGAATAGTTTAAATAACTCATATACATCATGGAAGTCCATAAGGACAAAATACATCAGAGAATGTCCAGTCAAAAAATCAGAAATCATGGGTATCTAGTGTAATTTCCATCTGAACCAAAAAGTCAAAGTTTGACTTTTCCCCCCAAAATGATCCTCATGGCCTATATTTCAAGAATATATGGTCCATGAATGCATTTGATCACAAAAAATTATAAATTTGAAGATAACTTGTAAAAGGGGCAACCTTTGAAACTTAGAAAATTTTCTAAGTTATGGAAAAAAGTGTTCAAGTACCCTACTTCCAAGCATCATAACTTGTGACCCTTCATCAGATTTTGGTGAAACAAAGCTCAAATGAAAGATCTCATCGCAAAATACAAATGATTCAACTAGAAGATACTCCAATTCATTATGGATTTTAAATTGAAGATGGATCAAAATCCAGAAAAATACTGATTTTCAACACTTAGAAAAAATCTACCTAAGTGTAAAATCAACAAAACATCAGAACTTGGAGGGATTTTTCACCAAGTTTCAAGCTGGTTCAGATCCTTTTCAAAATACCAATATTGTTGCAAATGTTGCCAACAATTCAAAT
Organism: Lathyrus aphaca; assembly: GCA_963966055.1. Taxonomy (NCBI): domain Eukaryota; kingdom Viridiplantae; phylum Streptophyta; class Magnoliopsida; order Fabales; family Fabaceae; genus Lathyrus; species Lathyrus aphaca. Next base: position 85,707,478 of record OZ014524.1, read on the forward strand.
AACCAATTGGCATGAAAAGATCTTGCTTGTGGTTGTAGAAATCATGGATCAAAGTGACCTTAACAAACAGTTTTGCAAAAACAGGTTTTTCACAAACTTGAGAAATCTGATTTTTGAAAGCAAAGAACAATGTCAGGTGGATTTAAGCATTTAAACAATGATTACAAACCTGATCAAACCTGCAAATTCATGATTGCACCATGGAATTCACCAAAATGACATTCATAGAATTCAACATTATGAATTTTGATCCAAGGGCCACAAAGCTCCAAAATGGCATATTATTGGATCACTTGTTTAACAAGCAATAGGTGGACACAATCCAAGCATCAAACTTCTGAGGAATGTGAATTTTGTTGCTGCATAGTTGAGCTATTTGATAATTTCATTATTTCACATGTAAGAGATATTTTTCATAAACAATGACTCACCATTGTGACCTCATCACTTCAAATCTTGGAGGTCAAGTTTGTTTAACATATTTTCCTATAAATAGAGACCTCATTCCATCATAAAAATTACACCAAAGCCTCTGATCACTAAGCTTTCTCTTTTTTTGCTCTCAAAGACTCAAAACTAAGTATTTTGAGCAATCACTTCTGGTTTTTGAGTTTGAGCTAGCACAAGTTCAAACCAATTGCTCACATACATCACATATTATGGTTTATGAGGTGTTTAAACACTTAGATCGCCTCTAAAACACTCCCAACCCATAATCACTCATAAAAACCTAAAAAAGTCCTTGTTTCTGCAACTTGAAGATCAGAAGTTGATCCAGTCACTCGCAAGTCCAAGTGTTCAAACACACTCCATATGGTGTAGGGAAGTTGTCCAGATCATAACAACATCTATGTAACACATACAACTTGAAATCACAACTCCATCTGCAAGCTAAAGTTCAGGTAAGCCTCAAACTTGGCCAATTCATGATCCATGCATATTTCCTTGCACTATCTTTTTGCCATATGTGCGTAATCATGTTCTAAGTAATTCCCCTCAATCAATTTTATTAAATCATCATCATGTAGAATTTCATGAGGCTCAAGCCAAATTAGGGTTCTTCAGTGTTCTTCACTTATTTTTCACTATACGCTTAAAATAAATGAAATTAATTGGTACCATTGTGTTTCGTGGGTTCTTTAGTGTTCTTCACTAATTTTCCACTATATGAGGGATTTTGCAAAATCCATATTTATGGGAAACCTGAAAAACACACACATGTTCTTGCCATGTTCTTGACACCTTTTTTTTTTAAATTCAAATATTTGAATTTTGGGATTTTATTTAATTCAATCCAAAATTAATTTCTCTGTGATTATTTTGAGTTTTTGAATGATTCTTTTTTAATTAATTCTAAAAAATGTTTAAATATTTTATTCTATGAAAAAATCTCAAAATTTTTTATATATATTTATTATTGTCATAAAGAATTAATTTTATTTGTTTCTAAACTTTTTAAAATTCATTTCTTTCACTTGTTTTTTCAAACATAAATGATATTCAAGTTGTCTCATGGATAAAACATAAATTTTCAAACATTGATCCAAGGTTTCAACTTGTTTTTCAATTACGTTTGGAATTTATCAAAGATTTTAAATATTTTAATATTTAAAATATAAAAAATATCAAAAACTAGGGTTTTGATTTTAATCACCCTCAAATTGATTTTTGTCACTCTTGGGCCTTTATTAGAGTGTAAGACACATCCCTTTTTGAAAAATGAACCATTAGGGTTCATCTGATCCATTTTCAAAAACTCGACGTAATTTCCTTTTTCATCACATTAAGTTTTCATTTGTGAATCTTTTTCTGTGAATATCTTTACACATAACCATTTATTTTCTAAAATGAATTTTCAAAATGTATCATGAGGAATCCTTTGTGTTTACGACTCATTCTTTCTGTTTTAAACTTTCTCCGGTATGTTTTAAAACTCTGCTAGGCTTCCGTATAAGTCCTGAGCCCACCAACTATTTCTTAAGCAGTTTTTAATCTCTTATATAGAGATTATGAGCAGTTGTTTACAAATCTAATTTTTTTCATCTTTATGACTAAAGATCTAATACACCAGCAACTAGACTGAGCTTCACTCCAGTGTATTACTTTCTAGGCTCTAGGCAGCTTTTCAACACCCAAGTCCTATCATGTGTATAAAATCATCAGACAATTAATCAACAAAACAAATTTTATAGGAATCCTTATGTTTAAGCCCTATTATTGGCTTCTGAGCTATTTTTTCTCTTTCTAACTTCTCGTTGTTTTCTTAAACTGTTTTGCTTGCTTAGAATAGAATTGTTGGCCAAAATTATCTTTCTTCACCCCATACTAAAGTAAAGATAATAAAATACTTCTTAATGAAAAAAATAATACAAGGTAAAACACATTTGTAATCTTTCTCCCTCGGGATTTTGGGCCTCGGCTTCCCAGTGTAACCCCCAACTTCATTCTTAAAAAAACAACTTAAGAATATTCAAACCATAGCAAAGACATACTAAAATTTGTTAAACACATTCACTGACACCTTTTATTTGTCTGCATGCATTTCATCTGTATATATTTGCATCGTGCTAGAATCTCTAAGTAGTAGGTTATCTTCATCCAACAGATACACCCTTTCAAAACACTTAAGATTTCATTTTATTTATAACTTACTAGGGGTTTACAAAGATAAAAAGTTTCCTGGCGAAGTGCTTCTTTGTAAACCATCCCCAACCTCCTCTCGGGCTTTGTTCAAGGACCCATGGGCCTCATACAGGTAACCTAGCCTCCTCTTGGGCTTAAACACAAGGACTCTTCCAGGCTTCCTAAAAGCATAGGAACAAACCTTAGAATCAAATACATGCAATAGTCTCCCTCTCCCCGATGGATGACCAAGTTAGCCTCATCTTGGGCTTTGTACAATTGAATCCTCCTCAGACAAAGGAATGTCTAATGACCATATCTCACAGACATTTCAAACAGAAAAAACACTTTTCATACAGAGTCAGTATTCAATAAATTTTTAGCCACCCATTTTAGGCTTCATATAAGATACAAACAATTAATATTCAGTTTCTCACAAATAAGCTTCACACATGGGCTTCTATATCAGGACACAGATAAAACTTTCCCAACAGAGTTTGTTTTCATCCTTTAACTTCAACCTTGGGGTTCAATCAAGGCACACATAAATCAAATCTTCCCTCTTTAGAGATGAAAAATTCTCTCTGTTGAGTCTTTCAGCTTCAACCATGGGCTTCAATCAAGGCACAAATAGTCATATATTATACAGTCACTTAAAAACAGTCATAATCTTGGATTTTAACTAAGCTAATTCTTTCATTATAGTCATAGTCTTGGACTTTAACTAAGTTAATCCATCAATACAGTCATAGTCTTGGACTTTAACTAAGCTAACACCAGTCATAGTCTTGGACTTTAACTAAGCTAACATATAGTCATAGTCTTGAACTTTAACTAAGCTAACATCAATCATAGTCTTGGACTTTAACTAAGCTAAACTCTCAAAAATACAATCATAGTCTTGGAATCTAACTAAGCTAAACATCCAACCTTTATTGAGTTATGTAAATCAAGATAACTCATTGAGTTTTCATGAGCTATGTAATTCAGGTCAACCATTCAGTCCTCCTTGAGCTATGCAATTCAGGGTACCCATTCATCCTTTCTTGAGCTATGAAAATCAAGATAAAGCATTCAACTTATGCCTTGAGCTATGCAATTCAAGCAACCAGCCAACTAGTTACAAACAACTATTTTTCAGCTTCAATCCTGGGCTTTGATCAGGAAACAAACAGACTTTTCAGCTTCAATCTTGGGCTTTGATCAAGACATAAATACAAACTTTGAGCATCAACATCCTGTTCTTTAACCAGGATACACATCAACCCTTTCCTCCTAGCTCTAGCCTTTTAGGAGGAATTATGATGCTATGATCCCTCAATTCTCTTTTTGGGGGTACGTAGGAAAAAGGTCGTAAGATCTTTGTTAGCACACCAAACAAAAAAAATTAATTAGGTTTCTAAACCTAAGAAAAACATCATAAAATTATGATGATACAGAAACAAAAAAACATCAACATCACCCTATCAATCAACACTCATCTCATACCCAGACCCATATCAAAGAAACCCCCATCAATATAAAAAAGAACAAATTTTGAACTAATTCGAAGGTCAAATAAACTAAAGAAGAACCCAAAACCATGTGGGCATCTTGTCGCTCCCGGGATTTTCATCCTAGTACAAACGCGAAAGTGGCGCGGAAAAGGTAGAGTCACCAGCCAGGCATTTTTATCCCGAATGAATGGGAAAGGTAATGCTGCACAAACCGAAGGAAGAAGTAAAGGATGAGGTCCTACGAACCAAATATCTGGGTCCGGAAGTCGGTTACGACATGGGAAGGTATTAGCACCCCAGATCGTCCGCTGTACCCGACGGGATCCACACTTGTTAGTCTGTTTCAAAGGGTGAGAAAAAAAATCTCCTGCTGAATAAAAACCGCTACTGGAATGGAAGTGAGATAGGGAACTGGAAAAAGAGATTGAAAAGAAAGACGTAAAATGTAGAGAAAATAAAGAAACTGCTCGAACGGACCCTACCCTGCTGCCTACGTACCTCATCGAGAATATGAGGATCAGAGTCGACGTAGTTCGCCTAACTAAGGAGGGAACTATTGTTTGTGTGTTTTTATGAGCTGGAACTGCTTATGTATATGCTCAGGTGTTGCAGGTTCGCTTTGAACGAGTGCGTTACTGTCTTGCAAATGAGACAAGTCGTCGCAAGTTCGCGTTGAGAATGAATGAGATAAGAAGAGAATTCCCGCAGGAAAATACGTTTATTGTTTGTTGTTTGTCTTTTAGAGAAGTGTTTTGAATTTGTTTGTGAAACATTCTCATACTAAGACTTGTTCATCGTGGTAGATGCCTTACACCTCGCCCCGAAACAGGACATGTATAAGTAACTCACGGCAAAGCCTCATGTCATTTAAGAACATTCAACCTTTATTAGGTGTTTTATTGTTTTTCTTTATAAGATGAGGAAGAGAGGCTCAAATTGCAAAAGGAAACAACTAAGGGGACTAAGATACAACCCTTAGTTGTTTATTGCATGCAAAAGGAGATCCTAATGGTTTGTGTGGCTTTCTAATCCTAATGATAAAGGAAAAGAAGAAAAAAATAATTAGAATTCAACTTACTTCCTAAGGAAGTTAAGTTGTTCTAAGAAAAGGGAAGCCTATACAAGCAAAGCACAAAGTGCTAAGGAAAATACACTTAGAAAGCGTAAAGAGCATGAGGAAGAAATAGTATAAACAAGGCTTACCTCAACCTTCCTAACAAAACAAGGGTTAACTTTACAAAGCATTTTGAAAATATAAAGCATGGCAAAAGGCTCAAACTAGTTCAAACTAGCTAAGGAAAAGCACTAAGGACTTCCTAGAGTTAAGACCTAGATCTAAAGGATCCTACATGATAAGATAATTCTAAAGTCAGAAACTAAACCCTATTAAGGTACTCTAATGTTACAAGATCAAACCATCACAATCTATGTCCTAATGAGGTATTAAACCCTAATAGAAATCAAGGTGAAGTTAAATGAAAAAAGTTGGATGATTATGCAAAGCAAACTTGAATTAGGTAAAAGGTGAATATTAAAACCAGAAACTAAACCCTATTAAGGTAATCTAATGCTACAAGATCAAACCATCACAATCTATGTCCTAATGAGGTATTAAACCCTAATAGAAATCAAGGTGAAGTTAAATGAAAAAGTTGGATGATTATGCAAAGCAAACTTGAATTAGGTCAAAGGTGAATATTAAAACCATAAACTAACACTAAATTAAAGTATCTCAAGATGTGAACAAAAGTAGGAACAAAGAGATTCAAGTGAGAAAGATTCAAAGATAAGATTGAATGGTGAAGGAATGAGAATAGATGAACATGTGATTTCTAAATAAGAAAAGGACTTAGAAAGAAAAAGTCAAACATGATCAATGAAACTTGAACTTCCCATACAAAAACCAGAGGCTTAATGAAAAGTTAAGATGAATTTTAAACTCAAGAACTAATCACAAATGACCTAAATGAATTGCATTAGGGTTAAGGAACAAAGAAATTTGACTTTTGAGTCTTTAAGTACCAAATGAAACCAAATGAAACACAAAGACTTATGGATTGAAATGAAGGAATAAAATTGGATGTGGGACACTTATAAGAGGTATGAAAATAATATAACATGAATACCATACTCACAAATTTGATTTAGAAGTGTTAAGATGGAAGAAGAATGGGAATTAGGTCAAATGGAACACATGTGAATACAAGTGAAGCTTATGGAACAAGTAAACCAAAAATTCAAAGTGTGATGACCTAAAATGAATACAAGTTATCTAAAGACATCAAATTGGACCTTAATAACTCAAATTGAGAACCTCAAATGAATGGCATAAATGCCTTATCAAAATTGAATGAGAAGGATGACGAAATGAACCCTAAAATTTAACTTGTGGTGTAAGGTACCTAAAAAATATCAAATGACATGGAAAAATTATGAAAATTTATATTCAAGACCTTAAATAGGGGACTAAAAAACCTCTAAAATATCTCAAAAAAATTGACATTCTTACTCAACCAAATAAATGCACCAAGCTGATTAGGGTTTTAAAGGAACATGCTAAAATAATGGACACATAAAGGGACCAAACATGACCTAAAGAATATGGAAAAAAATATTTTTAAGGACCTAAAGGTGTCCTCTGGATAAGGAAAAAATAATGGGATCAAAACTATTTTTAGTATAGGAGAAATAAAATGGGCAAGGCAAGGTGTTCAAGATGAAGAGAATCTAAAAGAAATTAAAGAGAAAATTAATTCTGATCAAAACAATAATGGAAAAATGAAATTAAAAATATTAAAATTTTTTGGAAAATGTTTAAATTCAATTGTGAATTTATTTGGAATTTTTAGATGAGGTTTACTATTTTTATAAAATTGAAATTGAATTGAAAATAATATGGCAAATAAAAGAAATTGAATTTGGTAAATGGGTGGATTCAGAAACAAAAGCAAGTTGAAATTGTTTGGGCCTTTACACAAGTGTTGTGGTGGAAATCAGTCAATGTGTTGACTACATCTGGACCATAGGATCAAGCTAAGGTCAAAGAAAACCAAAAGGTAAACCAATCCAATGGATGATAAGCATTGACCATGGTAGTTATCACACACGCACGTGTACAAGGAGAAGTCAAAGTGAGCCAAGGATTAAATTGAGGCATGTGATTGGGAGGACCCTTCATTAATGTGGTGACACTATCCTAAACACACGATTGAAGGGATCTAAGGGTCAGGACTTAAACTGATGATTAAATTTTAGGGCACTGTTCAGGTGACCAGAGAAGACTTCTGGTCGTCTTCTCTGGTGGATCTCCGGTTAGGGAAACCTTCAAACTTCATGAAAACTAAATATAAGACTGTAGAAACGTTCAGGACCTTGAGTACACAAAGAATCCAGGTTCCAATTTTATTTATCATGCTTAAACATTGCAAATCGAAGCAATCAAAAACCAACCTAAAATATGAATCTATGCACATAGAGTGCCTATCATCTAGCCAGGATCCAATAAGCTTCTATCAATCCATAATCATTACAAACAATCAAGAAAACACTGGAATTGTGCAAGTTTAGTTGATTTGCAAACATGTGAATACAGAGCTACAAAGGTTGAAAAAAACCAGAAAGCTTGATTCCAATGCTCTTGATGATTGTATTTGAATCCTCTGGAGTGAAATAAACACTCAACTGATGATAAATCTTGATGAACTTTGAATAACACAGAAATATGAAGAAGCCAACTCTTGAGGAATCAAGTTGAAGGAGCCATGGAAATGGTGCACAATGTGATGAGGATGAAGAATTGATGAGCTTTGATGAAGGTAGAAGCCAACTCGAAGCAAAATGCAGAGAAGCTTCTTCACCAAACTAGAGAAAACTCAGAGCAAAAATTTGGAGATTTTGGAATGATTTTGATCAAAAATGGAGTGTAGTGTAATTTTGTTAGAGGTTTGGCTTATATAGATGAGGTTAAGACTAACTAACTCTAGTTGATGGTTAGAACTAGAGTTAGTTCTTAACTTGAGGTGAAGGGTGCAAATTGAAGGTGTGTGAACCAATGGTGTAACTGAATTGCTTTAGCTCGAATCTGTTTGAGTGTTATGATGTTCATGATAGTTGGAATGAGGGTGAGGTGATGCAATGTGACTGACTTGATCCAAGGCAGAAGCTTGAAGTATCATGTTATGGAATTTTTCACTTGGCTTGAAACTTCATAATGTGCATGGTGATTAACATGTTTGGACATGTATAAGATCCTTTGAACTTACTTGAGTGCAATGCAATATGATGCCAACCTGTTAACTAGTGCATACAAGCTGACTGAATTTGAAAACATCTTACAATCTAATAACTTATGCAGCAAGAAAATAGGTTTAATGTAATGATCTTCCATTGATGATTCCTTTAAACTCAAGCTACCAAACCATGACATTCTTGTGCTCAAATCAAAGGGGATGATGCATACAAAAAGTTTGGAGTTTGTTCCATGATGAGATCATGCCTCTAAGTTGCTCAAAATGTACATTGAACTATATGACACAATGTTGCATAATGGCTTTCATGAATTTGGACATGACTTGTGCCAATGGCCCATGGGATGATCAGTGTGAGAGCCTTACTTTAAGCTTCCATAACTTTCAAACCTTTGATCACATGAAAAATCCTTCAACATGAAAGTTGTAGAGGAAACAACAATGAACAACTTTGATGTTGGAAAAAGTTTCATTTGAGGTCATCTTGATAGAAAAAAAACAGCCATAAATTTTGCACACCACCTGTTTGATAGATTGTCTAGCCTGGCACACGCACATGACTTGCTTTGGCTGGCCCATGACTTGGTTTTTGCCCTAGTTTCGTCAAACTTTGATTGATCATAACTTCTTCAAGTTTAATCCCATGAACATGTTCCACCTATGGATTTGAAGCTTAGGATGCCCTCTTTCAAACAACCAAAGTGGAATTTTCATTTGACTTTTATTTTAGGAGAAGACCTCTCTTGAACTTGGCTGCAAAATGGCTAAAACATGCCATTTTTGGAAACCCTAATTTTCCAAAAATGGTATGTCTTGATTTTCTTGATTTCTAAAGATCATTCCATCCTTTCTTGATCAAATTTGGTCCATGGACTCCTTATAACCTCAATTTCATGAATTTGACCTCAAAAAGCCAGGAGTTGACTTTTTCCTCAGCATGGTTGACTTTTCCCCAATTTCTTGATTTTCAAGTAGCTGATCAATTGAAGACCCTCTGAAATGATTCAATGGATGAAATTCCAACCTTAGACACCTAATATCATGTGGAAAACAATGAGATCAAGTTTGAACCAAAATTTCATTGAGAAGCTCCTTTAATCATAAACCCTAATTTCACCCCCTTTTGTTAGGAGGTGTTGCACTGCTTGAATTCCTTGCTCAATCTACCTCTTTCTAAGACTTGGGGAATCCAATGAGACCTTGTGGGATGTTGTGAACCCTTTGAATAATGTTGAAAATCCATGTGACCCTCTTATTTCTTTTGGATGATTCTCAGTTTCTTCAGTCATTGATCATAAGCCCCACGCCTCATTTATGTTTGTTATGATGCAATGCTTTGTGTCATGATATGGAATTGTGTATGCAATGTGATATGATGAATACCATGAAAATGAGAGGGCAAATTTTGGGGTGTTACACATTTGTTAAGTAATAGTATGCAAAGCGGGGTGAGTTTAAGATATCGTTTCCCTTCCATAACCACATTCATCAGGAAAAAATAAGAAATCAGAAAGTAGCAAAAATGTGATAGTGATTAAAGACCACAAAAATCGAGCTACAAATAGCATTCCATATGCTAATATAGTAGGTTCTTTGATGTATGTTATTGTATGTACTAGATCTAACATAGAATATGCAGTAAGTCTTGTAAGCAGGTACGTGGCGAACCTTGGAAAGGCTCACTAGAAAGCATGGAAGTTGATTCTAAGGTACATAAATGGGTCTATGAACAAAGTCCTAATTTATGTTGGAGCCTTGAGTGAAGATAGTAAAGTATAAATCAAAGAATTTTTCGAATCTGATTATGCAGGTTGTATAGATTCCAGAAAATCTATTTTTGGATACGTGTTCACTATGTTTGGTACAACAATCAATTGGAAAGCAACACTTCAGAAGGGTGTTTCCTTATCAACCACTGAAGTGGAATATATCTCCATAATTGAAGTTGTGAAGGAAGCATTGTGGCTTGAAGGTTTTGAAAATGAGCTGAAACTTCAAGGTCGAGTTGTCACTATTAAATGTGATAGTCAAAGAGCAATACGCATGTCGAAGAATTCAGCCTAGCATGAGCGAACCAATCACATCGATTTGAGTTTGCATTTCGCCAGAGGGGTAATCAAGTGTGGAGAAATGCAAGTGCTGAAGGTATTGACAAATCATAATTCTGTTGATATGATCACCGAGACATTTCTCAGTTACAAGTTCTTCCACTGTATGCAGTTGATAAAGCTGCATGAATAAAGCTAGATTGTTTCTTGATATTGTAGAGTTTGTTCCAAGGTGGAAATTTGTGAGATATTAGATTGAACTCTAGTTTTAGCTTGTCATCGAAGTTTTCTCACATGCTGATGTCGAATTAATGTGTGTTGTAGTCGAAGTTTGTTCTAACATGCATTAGTCAATATTGCTGGGTTTGTTAGCATGTTAAATTGGGCCTTGCTTGTAAGCCCAATTGTTTAAGTTAGCTTGTAATGGGTAATTGTTAAAAATCTCATTAGGTTAGTGTGTTAGTTTTCTTATAAATAGCATACTAGTCTCACATCTTTGCATATGTAAAAATAGGAAGATAAAATCCGAATTAAAAGTGAGAGGATTATTTGTTAATCTTGTAATCTTGTTTTAAGAGAAAGGAAAGAATAGAAGTTTATAACCAAATACTTGTTGTTATCCTTGTTTTACCCTAAACCCTAACCCTTGTGGGTTTCTTGATCATAAAGAAACCTATTATACCTAAATTATATGGCCTACAATTCACAACAATCTTCAAGGAAATTTCAAACGCTCTCAACAGGTTCATCTCAAAGTCAAACCACAACAACCTATAATTCTACAAGTTGTTGAAAAAGAAAACACATTTCAAATGGACCCCAAAATAAGAGCAACCATTTATATCCTTGAAAATGATCATATCAAATCCATCATTATTGTATTTGTGTTCCACTAGGGAGGAATTATTCATTTATTTGATTGTATATGTTGAAGTAATTAATGTCACCACATATAAGAAGTTGCAATGATATTTTATAGAACATGCCATCATAGTCTAGAGAATTTTACCCTTGAAGCAAGTCCCCCACTACCCATATATGGAGGGACAATTGACAAAGTAGTCAACTGAATTGCCTCAATTTGACATCTCCTTTAAAGAAATAAAAAATTTAAAAGCAAAACTATTTATAGATTTCACTACAGAAATGACTCCAAGCATATCAGATCCATTCCACACATGGGTCATGTTCACAGGCGGGTCATATAATAGTTGGGGAAGTGGAGTTGGTCTCATTTTTTAGAACCAACCTAGATTGGTGATTGAATTATCCTTGTGCTTTGAGTTCCCCGCCACTAATAATTAAGTCGTGTATAAAATTGGAGTAGAGTAACACCCTAAGCCCCGAAACTCACGTGAAAGGATTTAATCAACAATTTAAGGTGTCACTACGACAAATATCCAAAAACTTTCGAAAGAATTTAATAACATGCAGCAGAATTAACCTAATAAAGCTTCAAAATTAAATTTCACAAATAAAGTATTAGGCTTTAAACCACACAATTCAACATTAACTATAAAACATTATAAAAACACATTGTTCTCGATGTTACATATCAGAGCATTTAACTGACTAAAATGATAGCAAAAAAATAAATGAAGATGAGCTCCAACAAGATATCTTCCACCCATAGCAACCAAACCATGCTCCTAACTATCTTCATGATGAAAAACATTAACCGCACCTCCAACGGAGATATAAAACTCCAATTTTATTCATTTGAGTTCAACAATATCACAATAATTCTTGCATAAACTCTAAAACATAATGTTTTACTTCAAAATAGAATGAAAAATTATATACTCATTATAACATTACAAAACTCTCCAGTTTGAAAGACCATTAAACTCTCTTTCTAACGCAACGGACGACACCCCAAAAGGACTTACGAAACTCAATTTACGCGTGAAACATGATAACTAGCATATGATTAAATTTGACTACACCTCTAATATAAAACCAACTAACTGTTATTGTTGTAATGCCCCTAGACCCGATTTCTCTACTTCAAAAAGATATTATTGTATTGGCTTTCCAACACAACTGATGCCATCCCAAAAGGACTTACAGAACTAGAGTTATGCATGAAATAAGACGATTAATCCCCTTATATGTCTACATCCAATTTTTTGTGTTTTTCTCCCTATTGAACAAATTTGAAGTTGGCCTATTTCTCCTATTTTAGTTCTAACCACCCCAAAAACACACTAATAAATACAACACTGGTCAATATGGCTCAAATATCATAGATCTAACGTGTTATCACAACAACATCATGGAATCAACCATTTAAGGATGGTAACTCTAATTCTCGCCTTATCATAAGGCATCAACAGGGAAAAGTTCAAATTCAACTTTCGCTTTATTGTAATTCGTCATCAGGATATATTATAATTTCAATTCACATAAGTTAACCATGGATAATATAAATCAACAAACATCACAGATAAGCAGTTATAACAACCAGGGTATAACTACTCCAACTTTATATTTTTTCCTATGACATCAATAAGGTTATCACATTAACTTTGTCTTGTCCAAAGGTATCAAAACAAATTATCAAACAAGGTCAACAATGACAAGTACAAATAGAGAAACATTATCATAATAATCACTTTAGAACATTTTACTCAAACCTTTTTGGTCACAAACATTATCATAGAGAAACAGAAATAGTAGAAGGTATAAGGGTAAGGAACCATCATTGTCCATCTGCCTAATCACATGCATATGAAGAATCCCCCATTTATCTCTAAGGTTTAAAGATTATTGACATTTCTTATTTTTGGAATTTTTTTGCTCTCTAAATCCTCCTAGATCTATCTCTCTGTTTCTGTCTCTTTTTCCAACTTTTTCACGTCCTCCCTAAAAGCTCCCCTCACTTTACTATTTATTCAAATATAATATTCAACCTACTTTTTTCACATATCAATTCTCCTCACACCCTCACTAAATCTCTATTTCTGTTAATCAATTAATATTCTAATATATATATATATATATATATATATATATATATATATATATATATATATATATATATATATATATATATATAATTACTCAAATAAACTCAATTAGTAAAATAACTCTATTATTTCACTAATTCTAATCACACCCTTAATTCTTACTCAAAACACATATTTCTTAATAATTTCTAATTGTTTAAAAAATAATTTAATAACAATAATATTATAATTATAATTATTCCAAAAACTCTCACTACACCCTAGCCGTTACTCGGAATATCCCTCACTCACTAATTTACATTTCTATGTTATCTCTAATATTAACTTAAAAACACTCTTAAAAATATATTATTTCTAATTTAAATCTATTTACTCCCAACTCAACTCTAAAATATCTCTTTCTATTACATTTAATATCAATTATATTAACAATAATACTTATTAAATATCTATCCCTGCTCAATAACTCTATTTAATTAAATAGAGCACTCAAATAAATATTATAAATTCAATTAAAAGGAATAGTTAAAAATTGAAGTTATAACTCTCTTTCCACTTAAAGAATGTTCTCCCTTAAAAAAACCTAATGGAAACAACTCTGAATCTGACTCTCTCATTCTATCCTTTAACTCCCACATCACGCTACTCTAAGCAAATTCTCCCCCACTTGTTTCAATCTCACTCATTTTGGTCGGCAGTTAGGAAAATGAATGTTAACAGTGTTTCACACACATGTTGTACACAAGGGTAGAAACAAGTAAACCAAACTTTGGCTAAATGAATAGATCTACTCTATGAAAGGATTTAATCAGCAATTTAAGGTTTCACAATGACAACCATCCAAAAAAATTGAAAACATTTAACAACTTGCAACGAAATTAACAAAACAAAACTTCAAAATCAAATTTCACAAATTAAGTATTAAGATTTAAACCACATAACTCAACATTAACTTAAAATATAATAAAACCGTTGTGTTCCCGATGTTACTATTGGGGTTGGTTGAAAATTTATATAATGAAGAAACCTGACATTGCTTAGTTTTGTGAATGAGGATAGACTCCAATGCTATATATAGGATAACATGTTATTGAAGTCTCACATAACTTAGTTTTGTGAAGGAAGAGGGAGTTTAAGGCTATATATAGGATTCAAGATCTTCGTTCCAAGATGCACCAGTCAAAATCACTTTAAGCTTAAATTTGAATTTCTTTGTTCTCATATGCTCTTGTATTAGAGTGTTGTGGGATGTAGTTAAATATTTGTTTTGGAGGGTGTGGGTGTACTGGAGGAATTGGTAAGTTGAGAGTATATTATGTGTTATAACAATTTTCACATAGTTTTATTCTCTGGTTTTCATATGACAACGACTGTAGTTTTTTATTTAGTTTTGGAGTTTCCACATTATGTTCTTGTGTTGTGATTGTGTTTCTTCCTTTTTTCTCTATGTTTTGTTTGTTTTTTTGCAACAACTGGTATCAGATCCTTTGGTTCGACCCGAGGATAAGTGTTTTGATTATGCTTTGTGGTTACAATTTTGTCTGATCTTCCACATCAGAAAAGAAGGGTATTGTTGTGAAAGAGTTGTTGAACTGCAGTAAAAAAATCCAACTATGAAGTTTGGGCCAAAGAAAATTGATGTAAGATTTTTTTTACTTGTGGAAAGCTCAAGTCAAAGATGTATTGATACAATCAAGATTACACAAGGTGCAAGATTATGTTGGTGGTTGAAGAGCTTCCTGCCAATAAGGAAGTTGTACCATAATGTTTCAACCTGATTTTTGAAATGTGAAAATTCTTGAAGGTTTTTAGCTTCAAGTGAAGTATACTCTTCTTTAGATGGAGTATGATAGTTTTTAAAACTATGATTGTCAGTGAAGACAATGTGGAAATTCTTGGAGTGGTTTATCTTCAAGTGGAATTTATTTTTTGTGATGAAGTATATGATTGTAAGTGATGACAATGTAACAGTCTTGAAGTGATTTATCTTCAAGTGAAATATATATTTTTATGAGAAAGTATGATAGGTTTTAAAACTATGATTGTCGGTGAAGACAATGTGAAAATTCTTGGAGCGGTTTAGCTTCAAGTGACTATACTCTTTATGGTGGAGTATGATTGTCGGTGAAGACAATGTGAAAATTCTAGGAGTGGTGTAGCTTCAAGTGACTGTACTCTTTATGGTGGAGTATGATTGTCGGTGAAGACAATGAAAGTTTATGTATTATTTTCGACCAAGGTGGAGATTTTTAGGGTTGGTTGAAAATATACATGTTGATACTCTTTATGGTGGATATAATTATTAGTGAAGATAATAAAAGCTTATGCATTATTTTCAATCAAGGTGGAGATTGTTGGGTTGATTAAAAATATACATGTTGAAGAAGTCCCACATCACTTAGTTTTCTGAATGAAGAGAGTCTGAGGCTATATATAGGATATAAAAAATTGAAGTCCCACATCACTTAGTTTTATGAAGGAATATGGAGTTCAAGGCTATATATAATATTCAAGTTCTTCATTCCAAGATGCACCTGTCAAAAGCACTTTAAGCTTGTATTTGTCTTTCTTTGTTCTTTTATGTTTTTGTATTAGATGTTGTGAGATGTAATTAAATATTTATTTTGGATGGTATGGATGTACTAGGGGCCTGAGTTAGTTGAGAGTATATTATGTGTTGTAAAAAAATTCACATAGTGTTATTCTCTGATTGTCATTTGACATTGGTCGTGCTTTTTACTCTGGTTTTGGAGTTTCCGAGTTATGTTCTTTTGTTGTGATTGTGTTTCTTCCTTTTTTATTTAAGCTTTGTTTTTTTCTCAACAACTGGCATCAAAGTCTTTGGTTCAATCTGGAGATAAGTTTTCTAGGTATGTTTTGTGGTTCTGAGTATGCTTGGTGCTCCCGACTCTCCCGGACTTCCTAGAAATGGTATCAGAGTTATGGTTCGACTTTGTGCGAGAGTGGGAGATGGATCTAGTGTTAGATCCTATTATAGGATGTGGGAGACTCACACTTATAGGGGAGAATGTTAGGTGCAAATGTGAGTGGTTAAAGTCCCTCGTTGCCTATGAGTGGGTGGAATGATGGATTTATAAGAGAGAGGATCCATTTACCTAACACCTTAAGATTTTGGGTTGAGATGTGAAGTCTCACTCTCTTGTGGTCCTAGAGCATTAGTCTCATTGGTGCTCCCGACTCTCCCGGACTCCCCAACAATTACATATCATAGAACTTAACCAACTAAAAATGATAATAATAAAATAAATGAAGACGAGCTTCTAGAAGCTATCTTCCACTCACAACAACCAAACCCTACTCTTGATTATCTACAAGATGTCCATGGTAAACAACATAAAATAAAGGGGTGTGAATAAATTTATATATATATTAATGGTGGATAAAACAACAAGGATATAACAATTAGAACATAACACATACATATGCAAACGACAACAACAAATCACAATGAAATGTATTAATAAAATGTACTACTCCTCTAAAATTGTGGTACCAAAAGTTTGGATGTCCGAGTTATTCTACGGAATTGTCCACGTCTCCAATTCCTCTCTGGAAAATGTTCCCTCTGAATAATGAGACTGACACTGTTCTCTTTGAGCACTAGACCTCATCACTGGCTCTCTTTGAGCACTGGATCTCGTCGGACCAAAATCCTACCTATCTCCCATATACGTGAATGCATTAGAGTCAACAACAATTATCAAAACACATAAGAATCAATTCAACTTGAAAATCAAAGAAACCGTATTCACATATCGTACTCGAAAAATGTTTTCTCGCAACAAAATGTCCAATTTGTACAAGGTTCTCTCTGAACCACAATTTGCTAATGCAATACCAACATAGTAGTTCTCTCTGAACTACACAACTAGAAAATATATTATACATTTATAACTCAATCATATATTAACATATCATATTCACACATACTCATCAACATTACAAATTATTAACCTATTATCACAATGCCACTCCCTAATAGAGTAATTCATATTATTATTAATGTCATACCACCAACGCGGTAACGCGACAACTATTCAAGGAAACTCTAGCCTTATCAAAACAACTATAAGGAGTCAAATTACTCTGATCCCAACTTAACTTAATAATATTATTATCAATTACTCAACAATTCAATTTTAACTATTTTCCTTAACATCCCTAAACAAATAAAAATATTACTCAAAATGTAACTTTTATATTCTGATCTTCAACTTTAAACAACTCAAAAGAAACTCTAACAACTCTATAACAACTCTAACCAAATAAAATAGGACTCTTAAACTCATTAAAAAGGTAACGAAAGGTCACTACACTCAAAATTGCTCAAATCTCCGGACCTAACTCTAAAATTGTCTCACTTGAAAATAGCATAAAATATTATAGACTTTTGATAAAATTATGAAACTATTCAATCCAAAATATATTTAAACCCTATTTCAAACTCACTTAACTACACCTCTAAGGGAGTTACAAACTTCAGTTCAACCATATCACAATAATTCCTACATAAACTTTAAAACATAATTTATGACTTTAATATAGCACAAAAAATTATATACTCATTATAGAATTACAAAACTCTTCAGTTTAGAATATCATTAAATTCTCTTTCTAACGCAACTAACGACACCCCAAAAGGACTTATGAAACTCAAGTTATGCATGAAACATGATGATCAACACATGACTAAAATTGAATACATCTATGATATAAAAACCAGTGAATTTCTATTGTTGTAGCACCCCTAGACCCAATTTCTCTACTTCAAAAGAAATATTATCGCATTATCTTTTCAACGCAACTAATGGCACACCAAAAGGACTTACGAAACTCAAGTTATGCATGAAATAAGACGATAAATCCCCTCAAATGTCTACCAAAACTTTTCTATGTTTTTGTCCTTATTGAACAAATTCGAAACTTGCCTATTTGAGTTCTAACCACCTTAAAAACAAACCAGTAAATACAACAATGATCAATATATGTTAAACATCATAAATCTAACATATTATCACAACAACATCATGGATTCAACCATTTAAGGATGGTAACTCTAACTCTCACCTTATCATAAGGATTTAATAGGGAGAAGGTCAAATTCAACCTTCGCCTTATTGCAAGGCTTCAACAGAATATATTATCACTTTAATTCACACAAGCAAACCATGTATAATAGAAATCAACAAACATCCCAGATAAGCATCTATACAACCAGAGTAAAACTATTCCAATTTTATAATTTTTCCTTATGGCATCAACAAGGTTATCACATTAACCTTTCCTTATCAAAAGCTATCAACATGGATTATCAAACAAGGTCAACAATGATCAAGTACAAATAAAGAAACATTATCATAATAATCAACTTAGAAGGTTTTGCCCAAACCTTTTTTGGCCACAAACATTATCAAAGAAAAACAGAAAGAGAAGAAGGTGGGAGGGTAAGGAACCCTCACTATCCATCTGCCTAAACACCCACATATGAACAATATCTCTACCTCGGAGGTTTTAAGATTGTTTAAATTTCTTGTCTTTGGGATTTTTCCCCGCTCACTAAATCCTCCTAGACATGTCTCTCTTTTTGTCTCTTTTTCCAACTTTTGCATGTCCTCCTCAAAAGCTCTCATCACTTTACTATTTATTCAAACATAATATTCCACTCACTCTTTTCACCTATCAATTCTCATCACATCCACCCTAAATCTCTATTTCTATTATTCAATTAATATTATATATATATATATATATATATATATATATATATAGGAAAAATACCTTTTCTGGTATCTTAACTATACACTTGAGTTCAGATTGGTCCTTAATTTTTTATGTATCAGATTGGTCTCTTAACTCTTTAAAATATGTCATATTAGTACTTTTGTCTAAAAAGCGACAAATTAGCGACCAATTTTTGAATTTTTCTGTCACTAATTAGACTAAAAGTACTAACATGGTACATTTGAAGAGTTAATGGACCAATATAACATGAAGAAAAATTAAGGGACCAATCTGAACCCAAAAATATAGTTAAGGGACCAAAGAGAGTATATATATATATATATATATATATATATATATATATATATATATATATATATATATATATATATATATATATATATATATATATATATATATATATATATATATACTCAAAGAAACTCAATTAGTGAAATATTTCTATTATTTCACTAATTCTAATCACACCTTTAATTTTTACTCAAAACACATATTTCTCAATAATTTCTTATTATCTAACAAATAATTTAATTATTCCAACAACTCTTACCATACGATAGCCCTTACTCAAAATATCTCTCACTCACTAATTTATATTTCTCGGTTATCTCTAATATTAACTTAAAAACACTCACAAAGCTTTATTATTTCTAATTTAAATCTATTTTTCTCCCGACTCTAAAATATCTCTTTATTTTCTATTATTTATAATATCAATTAAATTAACAATAATACTAATTAAATATCTACCCTTCTGTAACACCCCAAAATTTGTCCTCCTATTTATTACTAACCTAAATGGCTCGTGTTTGCATTCATCTTCATTTTCAGTAGGCCATAACTTTGCCTTTGTTCATTGGGACGGAATCACTAAAACATGAGATCAGACTTTTTCTGGTGTGGTAGGAATTTTTTTCGGTTCAAAAGTGATTCATTTGGTTATTACACTCAATGCAAGGTTGAGCTCTCGTTGTTATGAGCACTTTGTCACCCTAAGGCCTCAAGAAGTTAGGTCTTTATGATCGTTTTCGATGGAGGAAGCTATGGACTAGTTTGGTTCATCATGATTTAAATAATAATGAGAAAGTCTGAAGATTAGTTTCAAGCGTAGCCATTGAGTTCAATTCAAGTGAAGTATCAATGTCATCTAATATTCAAGGTCTTAGCGTTCAAACAAATTCCAAGTAATAGTTGATGTTGCCATCCATTCAACACTGAATTCAAATGTGGTCTATTATGGAAAAAGCATTCCATTTTTATTCAGAATCCAAGTGATAGATGTGTCATCCAGATTATGTTAGCAACATGATATATTTGTTGTTTTGGTCCAAAGAATAATACAACTTTGTAGTAATTTATTTATTCCAATGTCACATTAGGACTTGGATGAGTTTGAAAGTGGCATTATAATTCAAGATACCAACTAAAAGTACATTACATCCAAGAAAAAAAAAAGGGATTATTCCGTGGTATGGATCATAACACCAAGGTTTTCATGTTTGGACGCACATCGACGAAAGAGGTCTTTGCACAATAAAGTTCACACAAAATATCCTAATTGGAAGTGGGTTGGCTTCATATTAGACGCATTACATTATGATGTCCTAGCAATTGCCACTCTTTGAATATTTTAAAGAAGACTTCAGTGATGAATCCAACTTTATGAACTATTTCAAGGCCCTTTGGTATCCTAGAAGGGGAGCATGGGTTGAGGCCATTAGAACTCCTCCTCTTGCTAGCCGAGAATTTACGCAGCAATGGGATTTTACCACGACCAACTGAAGATCAAGTTGTTGAATGAGAAAGACATCAATGTTTATCAATACGCCGATTGGTTGGTTGACAAGATAGGCATAAAAAGTCCATTCTTATTATTGAGATTGACGAGTATGATGTTTGCACGATAATTAAAAAGGCAAGGGAAGATTACAAGGAACTGTTTTATCGAATTCAGTCTCAAAAAATTCAGAAAGCATAAAGAGTTCATCACTCAATAACCATGAACTATCAATATATTTTACAAAAAAAGAAGGGAGTCCCTGAATTCGGAAGCGAATATTCAATACAAAGTTAATAACAGAAAATTTCTGTTAACATAGACTGTAGAGAATTTATACCAGAAAAGTAAAACAACTAAAAATCATCATCTGAAAAGAGAAGAAACTATTCTGGAGGCTCTTAATCTCGACTGTCAACACGACACTCTCGATGGACACCTTGTACTCCCATTTGAATCTCTCTCAAATATCTTCTACATTTTCAACACTCAACCTGCAGAATTCATGAGCTGTTCTGAGAAATCGACTTCAAACCGATATGCCCTCCTTCAATCTACACCATTCATCTTCGAATCTTTATACTCCATACAATGATTAGAAAAACTAAAATCAGTGCATACAAAAGAAAAAAACAGAAACAAAAGGATTAGAAAGGAGAAGATAATCAGAACTAAAAACAATTACACAATCCCTAACTGAAACTTAATTAACTCTCTAACAGAACTTCAGTTGAGATCACCAAGATAACCTTCAAGTCATCTCCTATAAAGCCATTGATTCTTCATCTTCAACGGGATACCTCATTCTCCAATATTCATCCATCACCTCCTTTAAAATTATTCTTCATTCTCTCTCATAGGAAATCTCTGCATATCTCTCTAATTATCCTTCACACAACCTCCACAATTCATAACCATCCTCAAATTCTTCTTTCTGTGATCATTTCTTCAACATCTTCAACTTTCACCAAGTGCATCACCGCCAATATTGGTAACCTACAGCATCACTGAATCATCAACCAAACGACAAATTGCAGCAACAGAGTTCAAAATAGCATAGCACTTAAAGAAGAAGATCAAGAACAACGTAACCTTCAACAAACCTTCGCCATCCATCTTTCACAATCTTCGTTATTTTCAATAATCTGAGCATCCATCATCATCGCCCTCATCTTTGACCCTCCAACAATCATCATCAGCATCAACCTGCGATGAGCGGAAAAACCGAATCAACCAGCAAATCGCAACAAGAATCAGAGCATTGATCAATCGCTACCTTCGATCGGACGCTTCAAGAACCTGCAAAAATCGACCAGAGATCGAACATCACAGCGGCAAGTGGGTGGCCGAAACTTATCGGAGTTGAGCCATGAATCGCGATGGTACCGAGGTCACGGAAGCTTTCGCTCCGCTAACCTCATCCTTACAGCTTCGATTTCAGGTACGATCCTGAATACCTCACGTATACAAGATCGTAGTGGTGTTACTTGTTGTTCTTGATTCTTGAGCAAGTTGTTTGAAGCATTTGATTTCGGTTTAGGAGTGAGGATGGATAGTAGGTGTTGGTGTGTGGTGAGGGTCACGAACAGAGAGTATGAACAGCGACAAAGTGACGGTGGTGGAAGAAATAGATGGAGGAGGCGCCGTTTGGAGGGATATAGAGAGGCTAGGGTTTGTTAGGTTAAGAATAAGTTCGTGAGAGAGAGCGGTTTGAATAACCTGGTTTTTTGTTATGTTTTAAGCTAATTTATTTATAATTTAATCTTAATTAGGGATAAAAAAGAAATAATAACTCATAAACACTCATAAAGAATTGATTAATGGCACCGCAAAATCTGGAAAAAAACGTTAATATGCTTTAATCTTTCTTTTTTTCTCACCGCCCAAAACATGTGGAGATAAGATCTTGCTTGGATTGTCCACTCCGGAGGTGACACGTGTCACCATCCGGTTGGACCACCATAGGGAAATCGAGTGCACTCCCCCCACCATAGTAAGGGTGTATCCTCGTATTATGTCTTTTCATTTCATCTTCAATATCACTAGCGAGATCGGACGGCCCAAAGCTTAGTCAACAAAGTTGACTGAGGGCGCACCATACACCCTCAGGCTTGCCTGCGTATGGGCCTAAGGTTTCTGCTACTCACACCCCATTTTTCAAGCCCATTAACTTTTTAACTTCAAAAAAGCTTCTTCCTGCACCCCTTCCTTGTATTTCCTTTTTATAATTTTTGTTTAGACATAGTTTGGTTTTAATCCATAAAAAATAGTAAAACACTCAATAAAATTCCATGAAAATTACAGTAAGATCTTAACTCATTTTAGAAATTTTCTACATTTTTACTTTCCGAATTTTGTAATTTTTCAATTTAATTTCGATTTTCCATTTAATTAGTGTTATATTGAATTCTTTCATGAACACATAATTTTGTACATTTTATTTCTCCCACTTCCTTTAATATTTTTGGCCCATTCTTTTTGATATGATTAGAGGACTAATAATAGAACCTGGAATAATTTTTGGTATATTTTTTAGGCCATTTTATCCACTGTTTTGGTAGTGTTGTTTGTGTAAAATTGTGATTGAATCTTAGGTAGATTTAAGTGACCATTTGACATAGTTAGGTTGTGAATTTTTAGGATATTTTTTATCACAATATTATAGTCAGGGTAGAGATCCTAGGTAATGAATTTCATATTTTTCCAGGAATTTTTCTATTTTTAGTGCCTTGATCTCATTCAACCTTTCCATTGTAAATCCATCTAGTTTAGCTTAGGATTTTATGGTGCATTAGGACATAGATTAATTAGGATTGATCTTAGAATAATAGAAGGCCTTAGTGTGGTTTAGCTACTGATTTTAGAATATTGATATCATGTGAAATCCTTTAGTTTTAGAACTTAGGCTTAGAAACCGTTCAAATATGTTTCCATGAAGCGATTAGCCATTATTTCGGTTTTATGCCTTATATGCTTTGGAAATTCTTACAACTTTTTGTTGTCTTAATTCATTTTCAACATATTGTTGCATATGCATCTTCATTTCATTTACTAACATCTTCTTTTTATGGAAGGTATTTTTTCGAGGATTCGCTTATGGACTTGGATTATTTTTATTATGCCTCGATTATATTTTTGTTGGTTTGTACTTTGTGATGTAATAGCTTAGAACTCTTATGCTTGTATAGTTCCTATTATTATGATAGAAAAGATAAAATGAATCGATAGAAAACCAAATCTCAAAAAGTAAAATAAAGAAGTACTCGATCCAACGTCGAGTAAATTTTCAAATAAAGTTTCATGTGACTTTAGGATTCCTCGATTACCATCGCTCCACTCCATTACACCAAAAGCAAGCCTTGTATGTTGCACACCATAAGTCGTGCGTCTCAGCACCACGCAACCGACCCACCCAATCCATCGTTTCATCTCATTTACGATTCATACACGTTATTACCAACCATGACCTAGGAGGACCTCATTCCATCACTTTGTTCATACTCGTTTTTTATTTATGATTTATATCTTTAGGTAGCTTTAATCTTTCAAGCTTGACTAACCATAGGTCACCTTTAAACTCAATTAACTTAGGGTAAGTCTAGTTTCCCTTAGAGTTTGTCCTTTTCCAATTTGAGTCTCACTTCTCATCTTAAAGAAAAATCAAAAACATTTAAAAGGAAAGTAGGTACAATACGCCACGAGCCTTAAGCTATATGGGAAATGATTAGTGGAGGTCTCCTCCACTCTTCTAGGGTACTTTATAAACGTTCCATTGGGGGCAATCTTGGAAAGTATTTGCTCCTCTATCATAGTCTTTAGTGTTGTACATACAATAAACACAAAAATCAAGACATTTCTTCTAAAAGACAATAAACCAAGACATCACGTCTTCTCTCTCATCTCATACTCTTTGCGGACGAATTCGACTTGCCTCGACAGTTCAAAAAGCAATACGGTAAACACCCTCAAGTCAGAGCCAATAACACCTGAGCTAGAGCTATGGCAACATCATCACTAAAAAACACAAGCAAATTCTCGCCTTAGTGAGATGAACTACGGCGACTCTGATCCTCATTTTCCCGATGAGGTACGTAGGCAGTGAGGTAGGGCCCATTCGAGCACATTCTTTATTTTCCCTACATTTTCCCCTTTCTTTTCGATCTCATTTGCATATTCCTCTCCCGTTCTAGTTAGCAATTCTTTTCATTCAACAACATCTTATTTCTCACCCTTTGAAGCAGACAAACAAGTGTGGATCCCGTCGGGTACGGCAGACGGATTGGGGTGCTAATATCTTCCCGATTCGTAACCGACTTCCGGACCCAGATCTTTGGTTCGCAAGGCCTCGTCCTTTTCCTTCTTCCTCAGGTTCGTGCAACATTACCTTTCCCATTCTTTCGGGATAAAAATGTATGGCTGGCGACTCTACCTTTTCCGCGCCACTTTCGCGTTTGTACTAGGATGAAAATCCCGGGAGCGACAGCTGGCGACTCTGCTGGGGATCGAACCCAGAATCTCTGGTTTCCCCTTTGAGAGTCAATCCTAGCGCTTGTCTGTTTCTGTTTTCATTGGGTGTTTATTCGTTTGTTGTTGTGCTTTAGTTTAGCTTTACTGTTTTGTTTATAGTTTATTGCTTTACTTTACAACTTTCTGCACTTTACTTTACTGTTGCATATGTTGGCATATACTGTACTGGCTGTTATGGTTTTCCTTGGCGGGATGGGATTATTGTGAGATAAGCTAAATACCCGGCTTGAGTATACACATAGGATTTAGAGTGGGCTGTTATGTGGCTTGCGTGGTTTTGAGCACGTGTAGTTTTCACGAGTCCCACACCCAGATCAGGCTCTCTTGGGATATTTTATATACTGCCTAGGCAGACCATAGAATGTTCTCACCTGAGCTGCTAACACTGGGAACCGATCATCGAGGACCTTGGTGGAAACAACCCTCTCCAGTGGTGACAGTGTCAAACCACATTTTGTGGCAAACCCATTCACACCCAAGGGCCCACCAGGAAATCACATAGGATGACCTTGTTCTCTCATAGGAACCCAGTTAAAGCGACTGGTCGTATGACGGTAGTATTGTACCCTTTAGGATGAATGTACTATTGTTTCTCGACTTCAGTGCTTGAAGCCGGGAACTTATGAGGGATGCTTGTTTTCCCGGACTTAGATGAGGCCTCCCTGGGTAATACATAATGCCAAACCGATTCCCTTATTTGGTCATAAGCCATTTCTCGGAAATGGTGAACGTATTATTGCTACTCGGCTTTGAGAGTCTGTGATGTTGACCCGTAGTAGCACACCCGTGAGATTGGGAGGGGTTTACAGGTTTACAGGAAAACTAACCTTCAACCTACCTTGTACTTGATACTTGGGTTTTCTTTTGACACATACTTGTGATCTGGTATTCTTGACAGTCGGTATTCGGGCAAATCAGAAGGAAGTACAACAATGCTCAGTATATGCCACAGTGATCACATGCTATTGCATTGCATCACATCATCCGCATACTTGCATTCCTAACGCATGTTTATTCATTTGCAGGGCTGCATATCACATCCTTGATTCCAGTTTTGGGTATTGTTCTATGAGCATGGAATCCAAGAAAAAGACCAAGTGTATTATCTCCTACAAGGTTCATCAACCTGTTGTGAAAGAAATCCTCAAAGTGAAAGCCTTAGCTCCTCCAGAAGTCCTCAATGTCTTCAAGCAGGATTACAGGTGGATTTTGTATTTCATAGAGCCCATTAATGACTACACTTTCAGAGGGATGCACACTTTGCTACAGTTTTATGATCCACAACTTAGATGTTTCGTACTTTCTGACTTCGTATTGGCACCTACATTAGAGGAGTACTTGAGCATCCTGAGAGTTTACGTGAAGGAAGGTGCACCATTCTTTGGGTCCAAGATTGACCCCGACTTCAAAGATGTAGCAACTGCTCTTTATTTGAGCAAATCATTATTGGAAGACCAGATTGATAGCAAAGGAGGCTTCCGAGGATATCATTTGAGTTCTTGTTAGACGAGGCTACTAAAGCAGCTGAAACAAAAAGTTGGAGTACCTTCAATGCGATCCTAGCTTTGTGTATCTATGGAATCACTTTGTTCCCAAACATGCCGAACTTCGTGGATGTCGATGTTATTCGCATTTTCATAGCAAAGAATCCTGTTCCTACTATCTTAGGAGATCTCTACCACTCTGTACATTATAAGAATGAGAAGAGAAGGGGTGGAATGTTGAATTGTAGTGCGACTGTATTCTACAAGTGGTTCACACGCTTTCTTCCGCATTCAGGGGATTTTGAGAGGATGAAGAAATCACTTGAATGGTCGGAAAGACTGATGGGCTTGCAAGCAAAGGACATTGTCTGGGTTAATCAGGGATTGCGATGCATTGACATTCTTCATAGTTGCGGAGGATTCCCTAATGTTCCATTGATCGGGAGGAAATGGGAAATTAATTATAACCCTTCCCTCACGGTTAGACAGTTCGGGCACGCCTTAAAGGAACCACCAGCCGCTGTGGACATCAAAAAGTCCTTATACTTTAAATCAACCGACGGATTTGAGATTGCTCAGAAAGCTTCTAATGCTTGGCATAGTTGAAAGACAAGAGGGAAGAAGACTTTGGGAGTAGGGGATTGTCGAATGTATCCACCATTTACAAAATTTCTAAGAGAACGGGTTGAAGTGTTACTGTTACCATTTGGGCCTGTGCCTCTTCTATATCCCACGATCATTGAACAACCTAACACAGTTAGCATTGAAGAGTTCAACAAGGTGAAGACGGAAAGAGACAGATTGTTAAAGGAGAATGCACAGTTGAGTCAAGAGCTTGCTAAGGCTAATCACGCCAGACTTGAGATTGAGTGGAAAGCTCAAGAAGATGCTGAGAAGCATGCTATTGCAAGGAAAAAATGTGAAGTTGAGTTAGCTCGGTATGTGAGGTTCGAGTTTGCTACTAGGAGTTCTTCCAAGGAACATATTGACACTAAAAGGCAACTGGATCAAAAGACCTTGATGTTTGAGAACATGAAAAAGAGGCATGCTTCTTACATGATCAAAAGAGAGGAACAAGATAAAGTTCAAGCTGAAGAGATCGTGAGTAAGCTAAGGGAGAAAGATGAAGAGATGGCCAGTAAGTTGAGAGAAAAGGATGCAGAACTTGCTAGGGACCGAGAGGAAGCTGCTTATTACAAGCGGATGATGATCTACTTGTCATACCCTAAATTTGTCCTACATATATCATCTCACTTTTGGCTAACCATTATTTAAAAAAAAAGGTTATTTTAGCTTTTATTTTTTCAGGTTCAGTGTCACGAGGGTGAGTCGGAATTAGTAAAGATGTTTGATCTCATTATCCAAGTCATCGCAAATTTCATTTATGTGTGTCCATATTCTTATAATCCAAGCACATCAATTATTCAAAGATTTTTCTGGTTTTATTTCTCAATATTCAGAATGGCATTCAAGTTCAATATGATAAAAAATTGGCATTGCATTGTTCGAAGGTGAAGGGTGCAAGTTTATAAATCCAAGGCCCATATCCATGTTGGTTAAAAAAAAGGGATCGTTTACAAATCTTGAGCAAAAATCCGCATATTGATCCATGATTGGATTAATTTTCTCAAGATTTCACTCTAAGTTTGTTTTTAGCGGATAATTAAAGGAGATTTGAATTTGATTCAAGGATTTAATCCAAACATGGCATGTTATAAGTATGGCTATAGGATTGGTTTTAAGTTCTAACTTGCAAAGTTAAATCGATTTTTTGGTCATGTTAAGCTGCATTATGTTCAAGTACTACCTAATGACCATGTTTGGATTATTTTCATGCCATGATGTCTCAAGCCATGTTTCAAGAAGCCCAAATACATAATTGGTCAGACAATACAAGAGCAACTTGAATTTGATCATAAAATAAAATATTCAAGCGGGAACAAAATTAAAAGAAGAAGCTCATGTCCAAAGTTGAGATGATATCATGGATACAGTCATAAGTTTGGCTACAGTAAAAGATTGGCTTAGGATATTATTGAATATCCAATAAATTATTGTAACAAAATCCTAAATTGTTGGACTTAAAGGCACAAAATTTCAAAGAAGTGGTAGGCCTGCGTTTTCATCCAAAGGCTAATCCAATTCAAAAGAGCTAGTGGACCAATCTTAGAGAACAACACAAGTCAGACGCCAATGTGAATCGTAGACATTTCTCCTCCTCAATTTCAGTCATTTATTCACAGGTGCACTCGTGTGCAGTCTGGTGCGGAAATGCACACTCCACAAGCAAGTTATCTTCACACCTCAAGCCCGCCTACTTTAAAGGCCTAGGCCATGGATTGCATATTGTTGCTCTCGCTTCATAGATCATCGGTCGTCTTGCCACCATTCTGTAAACAGAAAGAACAAAGTATCAATTCAGGTTCACACAAGCGAGTGGAGTGTTGTATTATTTCTTCAAAGAAAAGCATATAATGCTGGACACAATGCTACAAGTATTCATTTTCTTTCCATGTGAGCTTAAAGGTTGATACATTAATGCAAATAATGGGACAGGTATAACAAAGTCACCATTTTTACATAAACCAAGATATTATCATCACCAACATCCTGATTATTGTAAACTTCATAGTTTCGTCGTCACGATGCCAATCTTACTCCATATGGACCTCAGCATCAGCCGGGTACATGAAAGAAGATAGAAATGCTCATAATCTAAACATAACAATGGAGATGGGAAGGGAAAGTTTTAAAGGACTAACACCAAAACCATGACGATAAGAACCATGTCAGTGCACAAGAATGCCAAACCTGCAGCCCAGTTTCAGTTTTTGAAAGCAGCAGTTATTCCTCAGTCGAGAACTCCAGCTTTGAGTTACCAGTGATTCCGGCAAAGCGTCCTCGCAGTAAACGTCGGCGTCTCTCAAGCTTTAACAAACTCTTCTCACCATCGTGCTCCACCTCTTGATGGTCGTCCTCCATCATGCTCATCCGATGGCCGTCCCCATCGTTGACCTTTTATCCAGCATTCGTCCTATGTCGCGAT
Source organism: Lathyrus aphaca (assembly GCA_963966055.1). Taxonomy (NCBI): domain Eukaryota; kingdom Viridiplantae; phylum Streptophyta; class Magnoliopsida; order Fabales; family Fabaceae; genus Lathyrus; species Lathyrus aphaca. Next base: position 85,737,457 of record OZ014524.1, read on the forward strand.
ATTTTCGGCAGCCGTACCCTGCCAGGTGATCGTCCTTCACCTTAGATGACCGTCCCTCATCTTATCCCCAACAGAGCAGCCGTCTCCTGCTAGGTGATCGTCCTTCACCTTTGATGACCGTACCTCATCATCTGTTTATTTCATTTATTCTTTAACCCGACGGCCGTCCCCGTCGTGGTCCCTTTTCCTTTTTTCCTGATGATCGTCCTTCATCAGTTTAGCCCGATGGCCGTCCCCATCGTTGGTTACTTTACTTTATGAACTTGATGGTCGTCCCCGTCATGTTTCATTAATCCCCAGAGAGTCTTACAACTTTACTTGATGGCCGTCCCCATCATGATCCCTTTTGTCCCCAGCATGTCGGCCGTCCCCGTCATTGCCTCATTTTCCGCACTTTTTTCAGCATGTCGGCCATCCCCGTCATTGCTCTTTACCCAGCAGTCGTCCTCTGCTCGACGGTCGTCCTCTGTCGCCCACACTTTACAATATACTTTATTTTCTTTTACAATCTATATCCCTTCTCTTCTTCATTTTGTGAGCGCAAATTTTGGATTGTCTTTGGTATTCAACCACAAGTTATCTCGTTTGCCTGTTAAGCCGTCGCTTACATCCTGCACAGCTAACTCATGTTTGAATAGGGGCAGCTGTAAACACCCCAAATTTGCCCTCACCCATTCACATCATGGCTTGTGATCATTTCATATGCATAAACACAATCAAAGCATCTCATACCTCATTTTTGATTCACTGCATTGGTTCAAAGTCATCTACATCTAGGGTTTGTGATCTGAGCAATCCAAGAGCTTCTTGAGCCACTCCAAAGATCATCAATCACTTCAAAGGGGTCCATGTGTGTTCAAGCATCATATTATATCCTCTCAAAGTCAAGAATGTCAAAAATCACAAGAACTGAGAATGGCATGGAAGCAGAGCCAGGCTAGACTGCACAGATGACCTGAAATTAGGGTTTTGGTTTCAAAGGCCATAACTCCAATTTTTTTGGTCATTCTTGTTTCTATTGGTCTCTATTTGGTATAGGGAGTATGCATATCAATTTTCATGAAGAAATTCCATGGGGAAGTCATCTGATCAAGAGTTGACTTTTCAAGCAAGTCAGTGCAAAATCAGGGCATCTGAGGCCCCCAATGACCCAACCAAAGGGCATTCTTCATCATTTTGATTGTATATGATCTTTATTTGATCATGGAAGATGTTGGAAGTTCACAAAATTCAAGAATTTCAAGTTTTTGCAAAGTTGACTTTTTGGGCAAGTTTGACTTTTAATGGAATTGTCATTTTAGGCAACTTTTTCAACCCTTACTTTTGGATTCAAAAAAGCTTCAAATGGAAAAACTTTGGTCATGAAAGTTGTAGAATGGATCATTCCCTTTTCAAAAAGTACAAGAACATGACCTAATTCATTTTGGATCAAAAGTTATGGCTTGTCAAAGTTGGCAAAAATCACTAAATTTCAAGTTATACACCAAAGAGGCAAAGTTGCAAATTCACTTCTCAATGCCAACTAAGTCATCAAATGGATTTCTAAACTTCATCACATGATCATACAAGTCCTAAAAGTCAGATTGCACCCAAAGAATCACATGTTTTATGGCCCATGGATCAAGATATTTCACAAAGAACCAAAGGCAAGGCAAGTTTCAAAACTCATCATAGCTTCTCATCCACTTGCTGGCTAGCTTGCTGATCAATCCTAGGCCTTTCCTCACATCATGCTGCGCAGGACATGCCTTTTGTACTTAGCTAGCAAGTAGCCCATGCCCTTCTTACACAACTTTGACATTTTGGCAAAAGGACCCATACCAATCAATAAAGCACACATCATGTCATCTGACCAATGGTAATTGTTTATACTAATCAAATGCAAGCCAAACATAACAAGAAGCAAGCCTGAAACACTCCATAACTCAGCATTCTCATTTTCCACCCCTTGTGCAAGAGCCTTCGAAACAGCCAGTACAAGCCTCAAACACACAAACAAACTTCACCAACAATCTCACCATGCTTCACTGAACACAAACCAACCTTCAAAACAGCCTGAAATCCATTGAATCAAAATCACGATTCCCACCTGCCATTGAACAGAACTCTTGCCATCTCTCAAACCAGCCATTGCAAACTTCAAACAAACATTGCAAGCTTCTTAGGGGGATCATTGGAGTGCATTTGAGCCAAAGAAACAGCCAGAAAGCTTCTGAATCAAAAGCTTCAGTTCAGGTATTCAACTCAAAACTTTTTTCCAGAAACGTGTTTTTAAGTTCTTAATAGCTTCTATGCACTCCCCTGGTCATGAATATATGCTTACTTTTGAAAATGGTTGAGAAACCAGGATGTATGCAATGTTTGAAACTTTTGCCCTAAAAATATGTTTGGCTTCGATTCGTTTGATTGATGAATGATAAATGAGATTTGAGTGGGGGTTTTGATTCAGTGGGATGTGGGGATGATTTTTGGGCTTTCAGTTTTCGTTTTAGTGAAGTTTTGAGGATTTTGGAGATTTTCAGGTGGGGTTCCCACCGGAGAAGACGATCGGAGGTCTTCTCCGGCCACCTGAAAATATTTAGGGCTAATCCATGTGTTTAATGAAGTTTGAATATTGCCCCTTGGATGTGTTGACTCGCGCGCATTTGGACGCCCAAGATCACTCTATTTTGCCCTAATCATAGTTGACTTTATTAATCTGGATTAATTAATTCATAAATAGGATTTAACTCAGTTTGAATGTCAGCCTTTAGATTGCGCGCGCAGTCAACTTTTTATTTCTCAGATTCAATCCAGGCTCTCCATTGCGTTTACTTTTCATTTTCTTCAATTTTAATTCATTTATTTTGTATTTCTTTTCTCCATTTATTTTTAAATAGTAAAACATTTTCAAAAATTCTGAAAATTTTTATATAAACTTTTATTAATTTTCAGAAACCAAAAACATTTTTATTTTTATTTTTTGCATTAAAAAATATTTTTAAATCATTTAAAAGTTTATTTTTAATTAATTAATGAGAATTAATTAATTAAAAATACTTTTAGGTATTTAAAAATCACCAAAAAATTCATGAAACCTTCACAATCATTTAGAAACATTGTCCAACCCTCAAACCAAATTTCTTTTTTGATCTTGATGTCTTTTGGGAATTTTTCATGGAATTAAAATCATTTCAAGGCATTATTTTGATCCAAACTTCAAAAAATCATTTCTGCCTAACCATTGAGAGTTGGACTTTGATTCTTTTTGCATTGCATTTTGTTTAGCATGTAGTTTGTGAGATTAAATTGGCATGATTTGATCTTTCATTTTCAATTTGTTTGGCATTTTTCTTGTTAAGGTACCCTAAAACCCTAGAAATCTTAGGAAATTCATAACCCTAATTAGGTTAAGAGTTGAGACCTCTCCTTTGGGCAGTGAGATAGTATAGGTTTAGGGTTCCTTTGAGTGCATTTTCAATTTTTTTATCTTGATGTTTGCTTCTGATTTTGGTTTATGTTTGATGCATGGATCATAAACCCTAATTTGGGCTTCCTTTTGCATCCATCTTGCATTTGCTTGCATACCATGACTTGCCACTGCATTTTATGCATCCATTTGATTCATTGGACATCTTAAGACATATTAAAAGCATGTTTGATCATTGCATCATGTATTTGCCATGTTGTATGTCATTTGCATCACATAACTTTTCATGTGTGTTCTTTGTTCTAAACTTGCTCCATTTGCATCCATTTGTTCATGTGATCATCCCCATGCCTTGTTTCATGTTTGCATCATCTCATAGCATCATTATCATCTCATATATGCTTCTGGTTTTGATTTGCATCATGCCATCTCATCTCATTTTGCATTGCATTGCATTCCTTTCACTAACTTTTCAGGTGGTAAGCAACTTTGAGAAGTGAATTTGCCTTCACTTCTCACAATTTCTTCTCATCTCTTTCATGCATCCTTGCTGCATTTTGTTATGTGTTTGAGATTGAGCTTGCTCATTCTTCTTCTTCTCACTTTCTTTCTTCAAGTGACTTGTCTTCTTAAATGAAGCAAGTTACTTTGTTTCTCCTGATCCTTTCATCTGCTTCCTGGTGGTTCCATTGAAGATTTCTCTTGTTAACCTCACAAACCTTAGGAACAACCAAGCATGACAATGATTAGGATTTTGATTAGTCTCCCCACTTAGTTTTACCTTTGTGTCTCTTTGAGTCTTCTCTTCTCATCTCATAATCAGGGACTAAACCCTAAAGGCTTTAAGGCTTTGTGATTAAGCTTATGCCTGCATCCTTCTATTAGGATGGAGTGTATAACTTTAATCCTAAGTGTTAAACCCTTAATGTGTTTAAATCCTTTAATCAAATTCACTTAATAATCATCAAGACATCAAACTTGTAACTTGGGCCTTGCATTAGGGTTCTAATTCTTCCTTAATTGGTTAAGAAGGACTAACCCTAGTGTTAATGGACAAGTCCCCCTCAAGTTGTCTTACAAACCCTAAAATTCACTTCATCATCTTACCATTAACTAAAATCCACTTAATAAAGGCTTTGTTTTGTCATGAGTTTAATCTCTAATCATGGATTAAGTTGAGGAGCTTTCCTCAGCTTAAACATTCTCATCTATTATCCTTCTATTAGGATGGTGTAATGAGTCTGTTTAATCCCTGATTATGGCTTAATCTCATTACTCAACACTAAACAAAAACAACAAAAACATCTAAATAATCACAAGTAGGTTAATGATCTTAATCCTACACCAAAGGTGTTTAAGTGTGAGAATCTGACTTCACACTTAAGGTATTCTCATTACCCCTAATCAGAGGGAAGATGTGATGAGTTTACTAACCCATTGGTTTAGGAATAAGCTCATTAACTTATGACAAATTTTCAAAAGCAATAAAAGACTGAAAACATAAAAAACAAACAATAATCGTCTCCTTCGGGATTCTTTTCTCATCTCATTCACTCATAAACGAGAACTTGCTTCTTCCGTCTAATGCAAGACAGTTTGCATCTGTGCCAGACAGATCATACACTTGAGCATAGACAAGCAAGCAGTTCATCAGTCAATTCATCTTTCAGTCTCTTTGGGTCGAACTACGGTGTTCTGACTTCCTCATTGCACGAGAGGATACGTAGGCATAACTTAACAGTTATCGAACAAAAGTCTCTGTATATCCCCCCTCCTTTCAGTTTCATTCTTTTAAGCCTCATGATCTTGAGCATCTCATTCTTTGTTCTTACACTAACACTTCACTTATACACTTCACACTGCTTTTACACTGACACCTGTATATCCTTTTCCAGCTATTTTATACACAGATTGCACTGACACTACCCCTTTAAAACACAAATCTTTTAAGCGTGGATCCCGTCGAGTACGGCGGACAATCTGGGTGCTAATACCTTCCCAGGTTGTAACTAACCCCCTTTCTCAGTCTCTCTGGTTCGCAACCGTCTTATCCATATCTTTCTAGGTCTATGCAGCATTGCCTTTCCTCCGGGATAAAAATGCCTAGCTGGCGACTCTTTTCATTCCCTGTGAGTTCACTCCTGTGTGTTCTCACATCCCTCTTTCGCCGACCGTTCGCGTCTGTACCCCATTTGACCCGGCTTCATCTGGTGGGAGCGACAGCTTGGCGACTCTGCTGGGGACCCTTATACTGTAACCAGGGCTTCTGGTTCTTTTTGTGGGTTCCTCCTAGCGCTTGATTGATTTGTGTTTACTGGGGTGTTATGTGATAATTGTGTTTGTATATTTGTTTTTATTTTTGCTTTATGTACAGTTTGTTTACTGCTTTCTTTATAGCTTTACATATATCATGCTGTCATACTGTGCTGGCTGGATCTGTTTTGGTGGGTGGGTGTTCTATTGAGAGTTGAGGTCCTACACCTGGGACCTGAGTGACACCTAGGCTAGAGTGGTTCATGTTCTTTCCCATTCCATTTCGGTCTGGTGCGGGAATATGAAACACGGTTCAGATATGGGTTTCTTCTTGAGAACTCTGTGCTGCAGATTTCCTATAGTGCTAGGGCTATCTGGGAAGCATGCTAAGTCTGGATGACCTTCAGTATTGACCTTCAGAAACTGAGGTGAATTAGAGGAGGATCTTTTATGGTTGTTGTAAACACTGTACCTCCGGGTTGGAAGTGTTTACACTTCTCATAACTGATCCAAGTCTGAGGATCCTTGTTTTAGAACACTACCTGTGAGGAGGTTGGGCTGTTTACAGGTTTGCAGGTACCCTTGACCTCAGCATACCCTGTTACTTTGTTTTGATTAAGAGTACTCCATGTTGGAACAGTTCTTGTGATTTTAACCCTGGACATGTGACTCTTTATTTGAGTCCCCCGCCTTGGTTACTGGACTTTTGAACCTCCATCTGGATTTCTTGAGTATACATGGACCTATATCAGAGCACTTGATCAGATCCAGCTCAGTCACAAACCCTTGCATATCATTTTCATACATCATCATTGCTTCATTTTAACATTTGCTTATTTGTCTTTCAGGGTATCCATACTTTATTTTGGCTTGGTTTTGACCCCATCATCAGCATAGACCTGTCCTCATCAGTATCTACTTCAGCTATCAGCTACCCGCTTCAGTCACCAGTCTCAGCCTGTCAGTGGCCCATCATCAGTATCATTCTCCATCATCAGCACCTGTCTCAACTCTTCTTCAACAACATGGCACCCAAGAAGAACAACATCTCATATCATTTCTTTCAACCTGAGCTAGCTGACATCAGGAAGATTCAGACCCTGATTACCCCAGACCATATACCACTATTCAGAGAACACTATGGAGGCATACTTGATGTGGTTATGGATTTGGACCCTTCACAGAGGAGCTTGATTCATACTTGCCTGCAGTTCTATGATCCCCCTCTGAGGTGTTTCACTTTTCAGGATTTTCAGTTGGGACCTTTATTAGAGGAGTATTCATCATTGGTTGGTGTACCTATCAGAGGTGGAGTCCCCTTCAACCCTGAGATGGCTTTTCCCAGTAATGAAGAGATAGCAAAGGCATTACATCTGGAACCAGTTCTGATTGGGCAGAATATGACTACCAAGGCTGGAATCTCTGGTCTACATTTGGATTTCTTGACCTCTCAGGCTACCCTGAAAGCCTCCTCAGGAGAATGGAAGGCAGTCTGTGCATTATTGGCCCTTAGCATATATGGGGTCCTATTATTTGCAGATGAGCCTAAGTTTGTTAGCAAGAATGCAATCCATCATTTTATCCTGAGGAACCCAGTGCCCACCTTACCGGGAGATTTCTACTACTCTGTTCACCAAAGGAATGAAAAGCAAAGAGGAAGATTGGTGAGGTGTTGTGCTCCCCTGTTCCATACCTGGTTGCTCAGACATTTGCCTAAGACTGATGTATTTTTGAACCCTCACCAGCAGAGGAATTGGGCTAGAAGACTCACTGCTTTGACCTCAGCTGATATCAGGTGGTGCACTCAAAGCACAAAAGGCAGGGACATCATTACCAGTTGTGGGCAGTTCCCCAATGTACCCCTGATAGGAGTGAAGGGTTGCATCAACTATAACCCTCTGCTATTCAAGAGACAACTGGGTTATGCATTGGTCCACACTCCTAGGGCACAAGACTTGGCTGAGACCCTTTACTGTGAGATTAAGCCTAATCTGGCTATTGTCAGGCAAGCATCCTGGGCTTGGGACAATGTCCAGACTAAAGGGGTAACCATTCTGGGGAAATGCAACAATGTGGCCTCAGCTCAGTACTATGAGTGGTCTCATGCCAGGGCACAAATTTCTGGGATGCCCTTCACCATTGAGGATGCACCAGGGCCATCCACAGCACCTCCTGCCACTGTCAGCTTAGAGGAGTTTGAGAATTTGAAAGAGAGAAATGAGAAGTTGACTCAGGCTCTACAGAAGACCCTCTGGGAGAGGAGTGATGGTCGCTTGGACATTGAAAGGTTAGAAAAGCTAAAGGTGGAGCATCTGGCCAGAATTGAGAAGTCAGAGGATTACATTAAGAAGTCTAGGGCTGGAGAGCAGATCTTGAAGAATGCCTGCAAAGAGGCTCAGTTCCAGAAGGCCAGGACTGATTTGTATCTGAAGGAGAGTCAAGCTAGGTGGGTCAGGATCACCGAAGCTCGTACTCTGGAAGATAAAAGGACTCAGGACAGGATTGAGCAGTTGGAGGCTAGTACAAAATTGCAACAGGAAGCCCTGCTAGCAGCCCAGAGAGAGATCTCAGAGTTGAAGATTAGAGCTGATGTGAAGAGGTCAAAAGACCAGAGCCAACACAAGAAGCTAGCTGCAGCTGTTGCTACCAGGAATCTCCTTAGCAGGAATCTCACAGAGCGTCCAGCTGATCCTGTGACTGAAGCACTTCTCAAGGAAGTTCAGGAGGATGAGTTTGGTCTTGGTGTCTGACTTTTGCTTGTTGTTGCTTTCATTTCATGTACTTTTATTTTTTATGTTGTATTTTTGACCCCTCAGAGGGCATGATTTGTAAGAAACAAACTATGTATTATTCACTTTCTGTAATATATGTATTAGTTTGTTTTATCTGATTTTCTTTCAAGCAAAGTCACAAGCATCTTTCTCAGGGGTCTGGAAAGGTCAAAACCAAGTGCCAAGTCGGATACCTTGGAAACAAATAAGCATACTGCATTGCATGCTAACCCTTGTTTGTTTTGTAGGTTTGTTTTGTTTTTGTTACTAACTCTGTTGTGGTTCAGGAACTATTGCTCGACGTCGGGTGTTCCCACTCAACCGTCCACACAGATATCCCACCCGCAACAACCTTCCGGGTATACAGATGGACCAGGTACAACAGGACCTTACAGAGGTCAGGAACCAAATGGCCAATGAGAGATTGGAAATGAGGAATCAGATGACACAATTTATGGAGGTGATGAATGGATTGGCACAGAGCCAGGAGAGATTAAGAGCCTTGGTAGAGAGGCAGACTCAGGAAGACCCCCATCTAGGGACTGGTGGGACAAGCAACAATGAGAGGGTTCAGCCTCATATCAACCCACCTGTATTTGGACCCCACCTTCATCCAGAGATCAACATCCCTGCTAATGCACAAGGGAATGCTACTACGGGCAGAGTGCTGCAAGAAGACCCCCAGGAAGATCAGTTCACAGTGATGGGAGCTGGGGATGAGGCCTATGACAGAAGGCTGGATGAAATTGCTGAAAAATTAAGATCCTTGGAGTCCCAAAACTCCTTGGGTTTTGATGTTATGGACATGGGCTTAGTGGACGGGGTCAGGATTCCCCATAAATTTAAACCACCGTGCTTTGAGAAGTACAACGGGACTTCCTGCCCACGGACCCACTTGCAATCCTTTCTGGGGAGGCTAAAGGCATACACCATGGACGAAAAGCTGTGGATGTTTTATTTCGAAGACAGTTTAACAGGAGCTTCAAGGGAATGGTACTCTCATCTGACTAGAGCAACCATCAGATGTTGGAAGGACTTGGCAGAGGCCTTCATTAGACAATACCAGTATAATTTGGATATGGCACCCAACAGGACCCTCCTGATGGGAATGTCGCAGTCATCCAGGGAAAGCTTCCGGGAGTACGCCCAGAGATGGAGACAGCTGGCTGCTGCTGTCCAGCCACCTATGTCAGAAAGGGAGATGGCAGATATGTTTATGAACACCCTCCAAGGGACATACATTGATAGGCTAGCTGCCTTTTCTTCTACCAGCTTTGCGGATGTCGTTATAGCTGGAGAAAGAATTGAGAGCCTATTAAAGATGGGCAAAATTTCTGACAACGGTGCCAGCTCATCCAGCAACACAAGGAAGCCTTTTGTGGGCCCAAGAATAACTGGTGAGACCAATGCTATCCATACCAGCAGGGGCAGACCCCAATATGTTCATAGGTCTATGGCAGCAGTCACCATTCCCGCTCCAATTCATCCACAACCAACTTATCAACCACAGCAACAAAATTATTAGCAACACACTCAGTATCCTCCTCAGAGAAACTACAACAACACCAACAACAACAATCAGCAAAGACCATTTCAACAGAGACCGTCTCAGGCCAATAGGGTGATCGATCCGATCCCTATGCCTTATGCCACATTATTGCCACAACTCCTAAAACTCAACCTGGTTGAGCTAAGGACGTTGGCACCTCCAGATCCTGCCAGTTTACCCAGAAATTATGACGCCAGCGCCAGATGTGCTTTTCATTCGAATGCACCTGGCCATAGTACAGAGAAGTGCAGAGCTTTGCACATGAAGGTACAGGACTTGGTAGATTCTAAGGCTCTAAACTTTGCACCACCACCGAATGTTAACAAGAACCCTATGCCAAACCATGGTGGCCCCAGAATCAATGCTATTGAAGAAGACAAGCCGTCTTACTTGATAACCAGTGTGGGTCAGATTCGGACACCCTTGGTAGAGATCAAAGCTCAACTCCTTGAATGTCAAATGTTCCCTGGATGCGAGCTAGGGTGTGCTTATTGCAACATTTCAGTGAATGGATGTGATAACTTGAGAGATGGCATAGATGGTCTCATCCAGAGTGGCCTGCTTCAAATCACAACATCAATACCTACCAATCCAGCAATCTCCTTAACAACAGTTCCCGAGTCTTCTACAACTGCAACAACCATTGTTCCGAACAACTTTTCAGTTTCATCAACAAATGTTTCATCTGTTACTTCAACGGACCACATATCAACAAACATCCCTTCTACAACTTCAGCACCCCTTCATTCAGAATCTCCTACAACAACAACACCCATCCAGTCAACAATGTCTCCTACAACATCAACAGCAAACAACGAAAGCGTCTCAACTGTTACAATTTATTATGATCCTGAAAATGATTCTGCCTACAACTCACAAAACGCCACTCCTATCAGAGCACCAATCACAATATACTATGATCCACATACTATCATGGTCCCTTCTGCAGCTGCTATCAGTCCAGTCACTGTCACAGTGCCTGGGCCAGTACCTTATGAAAGCAGTAATGCCATCCCTTGGCATTACAGCTCTGATCTATACTGCGAAGGACAGAAAATCACTCTCGAATCATCAACTTCTTCACCACAAATAGACAATGTGGGAGGAGGCGGAGGCTTCACTCGAAGCGGACGTCTCTTTGCCCCGCAAATTCAAAGACCCCCTGCTGAAGCAGAAGCTGCCGCCAAGGCAAAAGGGAAGAGTATGGCGCAAGAAGAGCAAATTGTTAAGGAAGCATTGAAAACACCTTTTGATCAAGAAGTTGATGAATTCATGAGAATCATCAAGAAAAGTGATTACAAGATAGTGGACCAGCTTCACCAGACGCCTTCTAAGATCTCCATTCTATCATTGTTAATGTGCTCCGAGTCTCACCGGAACGCACTACTAAAAGTCTTGCACGCAGCTTATGTGCCGGAAGAGATCACAGTCAATCAGTTGGAAGCTGTGGTTGGAAATGTTAATGCTAGTAATGGACTAGGATTTACCAACACTGATTTGACTACGGGAGGCCGCAATCACAACAAGGCTCTGCACATTACCATGGAGTGTAAGGGTGCAGTTCTTTCCCATGTACTGGTAGACACAGGGTCATCCCTCAATATCTTACCTAAAAAAGCCCTTGTGAAGCTGGAGTATGAGGGATTGGCATTGCGATCCAACAACTTGGTAGTAAGAGCCTTTGACGGTTCTAAGAGATCAGTTCTGGGGGAAATTGAGTTGCCTATAACGATTGGCCCACAGACTTTCAAAACGACCTTCTTCGTGATGGACATTTAGCCGACCTACAGCTGTTTGTTGGGTAGACCTTGAATTCATGCCGCTGGCGCAGTTACGTCTACCCTTCACCAGAAGTTAAAATTCGAGTGGGAGGGCCAAGTCGTTACTATTTGTGGAGAAGAAGATATTTTTGTTAGCCACCTGGCTACATACAAATACATTGAGATGGATGGGGAGATCCATGAAACGATGAGTCAAGGGTTTGAGGCCTTGAACATAAATGAAACATCTGTTGTACCTGGAACCTCAATGACATCTTATCAACAAGCCCGAAAGGTTGTTGAAGAAGGGACTGCCCAAGGCTGGGGCAAGTTGCTGCCCGTAGAGAAGAAGGAGGATAGATTTGGGTTGGGTTACAAACCAACTCAACAAGATCAAGCAGAGGCTGCTAAGAAGCCCAACTTTGTTAGTGGGGGGATGCTTACCCCTGATGCTGTCAACAATTTGGAAGACGAGGATGAAAGCGACCGCAACCTGGAGAGTTGGATCCGTCCAAAGGTCCCGGGGAGCAGTATCTCAAACTGGTCTTCCCAGGAAATTATAAGAGTTACTCCCGCAGAGTAATTATTATTTCCTGTATTTTTATAGCATGCATCAAGTCTTGCGTCTTGCCCAAGATGACAAGACTCATTTTGTAATCGGGCCATCCGTAATTTTTGTGCAACAAGATTAATCAATGAAATATCAGACATCTTTTGCAAATGAGTCTTTTCCTTTTCCGCTCACTGTTTTTCCATTTTTCTTTTTGTACAAAAAATAAATGGCAGTGTTTTCAAAATGTTAACTTTATTTCACTTTTCAAAACAAGATTAAAATCAATCACTAAAATGAACAAACTGAACCCTTGCAGAGAGTGCCTTCCAGACCGCACCGACAACAGCACGGCTATGACTTCGTATGACTTTGACAATCCAATCAATCAAGCTGATGAAGGGGTTGAAGAAGATTATGAGCTTCCTGAAGAGCTAGCCAGATTGTTGAGACAAGAGGAAAGGGTTATTACTCCTCATCAGGAAGAGGTAGAGACGATTAATCTTGGTACAAATGAAGACGTGAAAGAAGTTAAAATCGGGGCCTGCTTACAAGACTCAGTGAAGAGACAACTGATTGACCTGCTTCAAGAGTATGTGGATGTGTTTGCTTGGTCTTACCAGGATATGCCAGGGTTGGACACCGATATTGTTATGCACAAGCTTCCTTTAAGAGAAGACTGCCCACCGGTTAAACAGAAACTGCGCCGTACTCGCCCAGACATGGCAATGAAAATCAAAGAAGAGGTACAAAAGCAGTGGGACGCCGGGTTCCTTGCTGTAACTAGCTATCCGCCGTGGGTTGCTAATATAGTACCTGTGCCTGAGAAAGACGGCAAGGTGAGAATGTGTGTTGACTACCGGGATCTGAACAGAGCCAGCCCGAAAGATGACTTCCCTTTACCTCACATTGATGTATTGGTTGATAATACGGCTCAGTTCTTGGTATTCTCCTTCATGGACGGATTTTCAGGGTATAATCAGATCAAGATGTCACTTGAAGACATGGAGAAGACAACCTTCATCACACCCTGGGGCACGTTCTGTTACAAGGTGATGCCATTCGGACTGAAGAATGCTGGTGCAACGTATCAGCGGGCTATGGTAACATTATTCCACGATATGATCCATAAAGAAATCGAATGTTATGTGGATGATATGATTGCCAAGTCCCTCACTGAAGAAGACCACTTGGTAAATCTGCTGAAGCTATTCAAGCGTCTGAGGAAGTACCAACTGAAGTTGAACCCCAACAAGTGCACATTCGGGGTGCGATCTGGTAAGCTGCTGGGTTTTATTGTGAGCGAGAAAGAGATTGAGGTTGACCCTGACAAAGTCAAAGCTATTCAAGAGATGCCTGCACCGAAGACAGAAAAAGAAGTTCGAGGGTTCTTAGGACGATTGAACTACATTTCACGGTTCATATCTCACCTTACCGTAACTTGCGAACCCTTGTTCAAATTACTAAGAAAAGAACAGACGGTCAGGTGGAACGAAGACTGCCAGAAGGCTTTTGACAAGATCAAAGAATACTTGCAAGAACCACCAATCCTTATGCCTCCAGTTGAAGGAAGACCTTTGATCATGTACTTGACAGTATTGGAAGAGTCGATGGGGTGTGTGTTGGGCCAGCATGACGAGTCTGGTCGAAAAGAATATGCAATATACTACCTAAGCAAAAAGTTTACCGACTGTGAACAACGTTATTCACTGCTCGAGAAAACTTGCTGTGCTTTAGCGTGGGCTGCTCGCCGACTGAGACAGTATATGTTGACCCACACTACTTTATTGATCTCAAAGATGGACCCAGTCAAGTATATTTTTGAGAAGCCAGCACTCACCGGGCGGGTTGCAAGATGGAAAATGATCCTCACAGAATATGACATCCAATACACATCTCAGAAAGCCATCAAGGGCAGTGTATTGTCTGAATATCTTGCTGAGCAACCTATTGATGATTACCAGCCTATGAAATTTGACTTCCCTGATGAAGACATCATGTTCGTAAAAGCAAAAGATCATGAAGAGCCTGTTCATACTGAAGGGCCTAACCCGGAAGAAGAATGGACTATGATGTTTGATGGGGCTGTCAACATGAATGGTCGTGGTGTTGGTGCAGTACTCATTACACCTAAAGGAGTTCACATGCCTTTCTCGGCAAAACTCACCTTTAACTGCACTAACAACGAAGCTGAATACGAAGCTTGCATTATGGGTCTTGAGGAAGCCATTGACCTTAGGATCAAGACATTGACCGTGTTCGGAGATTCAGCTCTGGTAATCAATCAAACCAACGGCAAATGGTACACCCACCAGGATCATTTGATACCTTACAGGGATTATACAAGGAGGTTATTGACTTTCTTTACAACAGTCAAGCTTGAGTATATCCCTCGAGACGAAAATCAGTTTGCAGATGCTCTGGATACCATTTCATCCATGATCAAAGTTCAAGCTGCCAACTTTTTACCTCAAATCTCAGTGTCCAGACTCGACAGACCAGCATATGTATTCGCAGAAGATGTTGTCAAGAATGATAAGCCTTGGTTCCATGACATTAAGTGCTTCTTGGAGGATCAAACATACCCACCTGGGGCATCCTCCAATGATAAGAAGACTTTGAGAAGGCTTGCTGGAAGTTTCTTTCTGAACACTGATGGTTCCCTGTACAAGAGAAACTTCGATATGGTACTCCTCAGATGCGTTGATAGAACAGAAGCAGACTTGTTAATGCACGAGGTGCACGAAGGATCCTTCGGTACCCACGCGGGAGGGCATGCCATGGCTAAAAGGTTGCTAAGATCAGGCTATTACTGGATCACAATGGATGCCGACTGTTGTGCCTACGCCAGAAAATGCCATAAATGCCAGATTTATGCGGATAAGGTGCATGTGCCTCCCAATCCTTTGAATGTGATGTCTTCACCCTGGCCCTTTGCCATGTGGGGCATCAATATGATTGGCAAGATCGAACCGACTGCTTCAAACGGCCACAGATTCATCCTGGTCGCCATTGACTATTTCACCAAGTGGGTCGAAGCAGCTTCCTACGCAAATGTTACCAGGCAAGTGGTAGCCAGATTTCTGAAGAGGGATATCATATGTCGATACGGAGTTCCCGAGCGGATCATTACTGATAATGGTTCCAACTTAAACAATAAAATGGTGGCAGAACTGTGTCGGGACTTCAAGATCCAACACCATAATTCTTCTCCTTACAGGCCAAATATGAATGGCGCTGTTGAGGAAGCTAATAAGAATATCAAGAAGATTGTGCAGAAGATGGTAGTCACCTACAAAGACTGGCATGAAATGCTACCATTCGCCTTGCATGGGTACCGCACGTCAATCAGGACATCCACTGGGGCAACACCGTATCAGCTTGTGTATGGTATGGAAGCAGTCCTACCAGTTGAAGTTGAGCTACCTTCCTTGTGGGTACTGATGGATGTTAAGCTGAACGAAGCAAAATGGGTCCGGTCCCGATACGAACAACTGAGCCTGATTGAAGAGAAAAGATTGGCTGCAATCTGTCATGGGCAGTTGTATCAGAAAAGAATGAAGAGAGCCTTCGATCAGAAAGTCAGGCACCGAGAGTACCAAGTAGGAGATCTTGTGCTGAAAAGAATCCTCCCTCCTCATACAGACCGCAGGGGCAAGTGGACTCCGAACTATGAAGGACCATTTGTAGTAAAGAAAGTTTTCTCTGGTGGAGCACTGATGCTCAGCACTATGGATGGTGAAGACTTCCCGTCCCCTGTGAATTCAGATGCAGTTAAAAAATACTTCGCATAAAAAGACCCGCTGGACACAAAAACAGAATGTAAGTCCAGGCAAAAATAGGGCATCCCGGCGAGTCAAAAACAGAATAAAAGACTCGGGCAAAAATAAGGGAAAATAAGCAAAAAATGTGTACACCCGCTGAGTTGAAAAGCCGCATCGGACAACTCAGGCAAAAAGGGGTATCCCGATGGATTGAAAACCCGAAAGGGCGATCCATGCAAAATAAGGGAATAAGCGAACAACTGCACTCTGAATTCGTCTGTATCACTTACAACTTGGTAAGCTTCGAAAGGATCAAGCCTCTTTCAGAATCAGCCTTCTTCAGAAAGCAAGACGAGAAGAATGTCAAATGTCATACGAGTCATAGCATAAGGGAAGCTTCTTGGAGCGTCGACAACATTGCCAGCCTTTTGTTTCTCAATTTGTAACAATCTCCTCATTTCAGGGGATATGTTTCTTTGACTGTATCTTGCCAATTCAGGGCACACAAATTAATGAAATCAGATTTTCAGTCATGTTTCGTCTTGTACATTTTTATTTGCAAAAAATGTCTGATGTCTTTAAAACACTGATTGCATAAATACAGATGCTTTTCTTCTTCAAAAAAATACGTGCTTGCAGGAAATATACTTACTATCAGAAGTGTCTAAATTCCCATGACAGAATCCAGTAAAGGATACCTCGGGATTACTTGTGCGTTTCCCTATCTTTGCAGGATTGCAGGTTTCTGAAGCGCAACATGGGGCATGTAAGCTTCACCCCAGCAAGCTGACAAATCAACACTCAGTCTTAGCACTCAAAGTGTTTTCTCCCCAGCTGAGTTGCCACTTGTTACTTCTCCCAGCCGAGTTGCCAATCATTCTTCCTCAGCCAAATACAAAATTCAGGGAACCATCTCCCCACATAGTTTCAGCCTCTATTCAGAAGAGTGGCGCATGAAGGGATCACAACATAGTGAAGAAAGCTTCTACAAACCCCATCTGGGTCCCCTCATTACCAAAGATGGGTTTATCAGTGACTTATCTTCCCAAGCAAGTACATCTCATCAGATCTACCAATGATCTCGTCCCCAACTGGGATGTCCATTTCGAGCAGATCGACCAGAGATCTTCGCAGCAACGGGATCCGAATCCCGGTTTGGTATCTTTGCATAATCATGGCATTCGCATCATATTCACCCACAAAGCGTAGCATTCCGTCTAATACGGAGCATTACGGCAAAAATCAAACATATTGCATAATCATAAGTCGTGTTTTGAATCAAGCACTTGTGAATATTGACAATCCGTCAACAATATACAGAATACCCCCCAGATTCCCCAGCAAATACAGTTGCCTTACATGCCCAAACACCAGTATACACTCCTTGTGGCACCCGTCCGTGTCATATCCCCAGCAGAAAACCAAAGAATTCCCTTTGCACTCACAGATACATATATACAATTCCTTGACATCCGTCCATGTCATTTTCTCCAGCACAGCAACATAAACACTTTGTATATCAGATACTTGTTTATACCATACTCTTCACCTTTTGACACTCGTCCGTGTCACTCTCCCCAGCAGATAAACACTCATCTATACACTTATACAGATACTCGTCCGTATCTTGTATACACCATTTATATCCCCGCAGATTCAACACCCGTCCGTGTTCCTTGTTAACCAGTTGATACTCGTCCGTATCATCATCTCTGAACATGCGTCAGGTATTTGTTTCTACATGATACTCGTCCGTATCATAGTCTTAAGAATGCTCGTCCGCATCTTTAATCCATACACTGTGTCAAACACTGTTGTCTTCTTAAATTTAGACACTCGTCTGTGTCTATCATTCCCCAAAAGAGTCCCCTCAGATTCAACACTCGTCCGTGTTCCTTGTTAACCAGTTGATACTCGTCCGTATCATCATCTCTGAACATGCGTCAGGTATTTGTTTCTACCCGATACTCGTCCGTATCGTAGATTTAGGGATGCTCGTCCACATCTTTAATCTATACACAGCGTCCAAACACTTATACCTTTTATTTCCTGGATATAAACACTCGTCCGTGTTTACTATTCCCCAGTAGATCGCCAACAAAGCAATTGTCTTTTTATCTGACATTCGTCCTATGTCAAGATAAACCTTGAGAGCAGCCGTCCCCTGCTAGGTGGTCGTCCTCCACCTCTTGATGATCGTCCTTCATCATGCTCATCCGATGGCCGTCCCCATCGTTGATTTTCTATCCGGCATTCGTCCTATGTTGTGATATTTAGCAGCCGTCCCCTGCTAGGTGGTCGTCCTCCACCTTTTGATGATCGTCCTTCATCATTTTATCCAATGGTCGTCCCCATTGTTGATTTTGGTTATCTGGCATTCGTCCTATGTCATGATAAACCTTGAGAGACGTCGTCCCATGCTAGGTGGTCGTCCTCCATCATGCTCATCCGATGGCCGTCCCCATTGTTGACCTTTTATCCGGCATTCGTCCTATGTCACGATATTTTCGGCAGCCGTACCCTGCCAGGTGATCGTCCTTCACCTTAGATGACCGTCCCTCATCTTATCCCCAACAGAGCTGCCGTCCCCTGCTAGGTGATCGTCCTTCACCTTTGATGACCGTACCTCATCATCTGTTTATTTCATTTATTCTTTAACCCGACGGCCGTCCCCGTCGTGGTCCCTTTTCCTTTTTTCCTGATGATCGTCCTTCATCAGTTTAGCCCGATGGCCGTCCCCATCGTTGGTTACTTTACTTTATGAACTTGATGGCTGTCCCCGTCATGTTTCATTAATCCCCAGAGAGTCTTACAAATTTACTTGATGGCCGTCCCCATCATGATCCCTTTTGTCCCCAGCATGTCGGCCGTCCCCGTCATTGCCTCATTTTCCGCACTTTTTTCAGCATGTCGGCCGTCCCCGTCATTGCTCTTTACCCAGCAGTCGTCCTCTGCTCGACGGTCGTCCTCTGTCGCCCACACTTTACAATATACTTTATTTTCTTTTACAATCTATATCGCTTCTCTTCTTCATTTTGTGAGCGCAAATTTTGGATTGTCTTTGGTATTCAACCACAAGTTATCTCGTTTGCCTGTTAAGCCGTCGTTTACATCCTGCACAACTAACTCATGTTTGAATAGGGGCAGCTGTAAACACCCCAAATTTGCCCTCACCCATTCACATCATGGCTTGTGATCATTTCATATGCATAAACACAATCAAAGCATCTCATACCTCATTTTTGATTCACTGCATTGGTTCAAAGTCATCTGCATCTAGGGTTTGTGATCTGAGCAATCCAAGAGCTTCTTGAGCCACTCCAAAGATCATCAATCACTTCAAAGGGGTCCATGTGTGTTCAAGCATCATATTATATCCTCTCAAAGTCAAGAATGTCAAAAATCACAAGAACTGAGAATGGCATGGAAGCAGAGCCAGGCTAGACTGCACAGATGACCTGAAATTAGGGTTTTGGTTTCAAAGGCCATAACTCCAATTTTTTTGGTCATTCTTGTTTCTATTGGTTTCTATTTGGTATAGGGAGTATGCATATCAATTTTCATGAAGAAATTCCATGGGGAAGTCATCTGATCAAGAGTTGACTTTTCAAGCAAGTCAGTGCAAAATCAGGGCATCTGAGGCCCCCAATGATCCAACCAAAGGGCATTCTTCATCATTTTGATTGTATATGATCTTTATTTGATCATGGAAGATGTTGGAAGTTCACAAAATTCAAGAATTTCAAGTTTTTGCAAAGTTGACTTTTTGGGCAAGTTTGACTTTTAATGGAATTGTCATTTTAGGCAACTTTTTCAACCCTTACTTTTGGATTCAAAAAAGCTTCAAATGGAAAAAATTTGGTCATGAAAGTTGTAGAATGGATCATTCCCTTTTCAAAAAGTACAAGAACATGACCTAATTCATTTTGGATCAAAAGTTATGGCTTGTCAAAGTTGGCAAAAATCACTAAATTTCAAGTTATACACCAAAGAGGCAAAGTTGCAAATTCACTTCTCAATGCCAACTAAGTCATCAAATGGATTTCTAAACTTCATCACATGATCATACAAGTCCTAAAAGTCAGATTGCACCCAAAGAATCACATGTTTTATGGCCCATGGATCAAGATATTTCACAAAGAACCAAAGGCAAGGCAAGTTGCAAAACTCATCATAGCTTCTCATCCACTTGCTGGCTAGCTTGCTGATCAATCTTAGGCCTTTCCTCACATCATGCTGCGCAGGACATGCCTTTTGTACTTAGCTAGCAAGTAGCCCATGCCCTTCTTACACAACTTTGACATTTTGGCAAAAGGACCCATACCAATCAATAAAGCACACATCATGTCATCTGACCAATGGTAATTGTTTATACTAATCAAATGCAAGCCAAACATAACAAGAAGCAAGCCTGAAACACTCCATAACTCAGCATTCTCATTTTCCACCCCTTGTGCAAGAGCCTTCGAAACAGCCAGTACAAGCCTCAAACACACAAACAAACTTCACCAACAATCTCACCATGCTTCACTGAACACAAACCAACCTTCAAAACAGCCTGAAAGACATTGAATCAAAATCACGATTCCCACCTGCCATTGAACAGAACTCTTGCCATCTCTCAAACCAGCCATTGCAAACTTCAAACAAACATTGCAAGCTTCTTAGGGGGATCATTGGAGTGCATTTGAGCCAAAGAAACAGCCAGAAAGCTTCTGAATCAAAAGCTTCAGTTCAGGTATTCAACTCAAAACTTTTTTCCAGAAACGTGTTTTTAAGTTCTTAATAGCTTCTATGCACTCCCCTGGTCATGAATATATGCTTACTTTTGAAAATGGTTGAGAAACCAGGATGTATGCAATGTCTGAAACTTTTGCCCTAAAAAACTGTTTGGCTTCGATTCGTTTGATTGATGAATGATAAATGAGATTTGAGTGGGGGTTTTGATTCAGTGGGATGTGGGGATGATTTCTGGGCTTTCAGTTTTCATTTTAGTGAAGTTTTGAGGATTTTGGAGATTTTCAGGTGGGGTTCCCACCGGAGAAGACGATCGGAGGTCTTCTCCGGCCACCTGAAAATATTTAGGGCTAATCCCTGTGTTTAATGAAGTTTGAATATTGCCCCTTGGATGTGTTGACTCGCGCGCATTTGGACGCCCAAGATCACTCTATTTTGCCCTAATCATAGTTGACTTTATTAATCTGGATTAATTAATTCATAAATAGGATTTAACTCAGTTTGAATGTCAGCCTTTAGATTGCGCGTGCAGTCAACTTTTTATTTCCCATATTCAATCCTGGCTCTCCATTGCGTTTACTTTTCATTTTCTTCAATTTTAATTCATTTATTTTGTATTTCTTTTCTCCATTTATTTTTAAATAGTAAAACATTTTCAAAAATTCTGAAAATTTTTATATAAACTTTTATTAATTTTCAGAAACCAAAAACATTTTTATTTTTATTTTTTGCATTAAAAAATATTTTTAAATCATTTAAAAGTTTATTTTTAATTAATTAATGAGAATTAATTAATTAAAAATACTTTTAGGTATTTAAAAATCACCAAAAAATTCATGAAACCTTCATAATCATTTAGAAACATTGTCCAACCCTCAAACCAAATTTCTTTTTTGATCTTGATGTCTTTTGGGAATTTTTCATGGAATTAAAATCATTTCAAGGCATTATTTTGATCCAAACTTCAAAAAATCATTTCTGCCTAACCATTGAGAGTTGGACTTTGATTCTTTTTGCATTGCATTTTGTTTAGCATGTAGTTTGTGAGATTAAATTGGCATGATTTGATCTTTCATTTTCAATTTGTTTGGCATTTTTCTTGTTAAGGTACCCTAAAACCCTAGAAATCTTAGGAAATTCATAACCCTAATTAGGTTAAGAGTTGAGACCTCTCCTTTGGGCAGTGAGATAGTATAGGTTTAGGGTTCCTTTGAGTGCATTTTCAATTTTTTTATCTTGATGTTTGCTTCTGATTTTGGTTTTTGTTTGATGCATGGATCATAAACCCTAATTTGGGCTTCCTTTTGCATCCATCTTGCATTTGCTTGCATACCATGACTTGCCATTGCATTTTATGCATCCATTTGATTCATTGGACATCTTAAGACATATTAAAAGCATGTTTGATCATTGATTCATGTATTTGCCATGTTGTATGTCATTTGCATCACATAACTTTTCATGTGTGTTCTTGGTTCTAAACTTGCTCCATTTGCATCCATTTGTTCATGTGATCATCCCCATGCCTTGTTTCATGTTTGCATCATCTCATAGCATCATTATAATCTCATATATGCTTCTGGTTTTGATTTGCATCATGCCATCTCATCTCATTTTGCATTGCATTGCATTCCTTTCACTAACTTTCCAGGTGGTAAGCAACTTTGAGAAGTGAATTTGCCTTCACTTCCCACAATTTCTTCTCATCTCTTTCATGCATCCTTGCTGCATTTTGTTATGTGTTTGAGATTGAGCTTGCTCATTCTTCTTCTTCTCACTTTCTTTCTTCAAGTGACTTGTCTTCTTAAATGAAGCAAGTTACTTTGTTTCTCCTGATCCTTTCATCTGCTTCCTGGTGGTTCCATTGAAGATTTCTCTTGTTAACCTCACAAACCTTAGGAACAACCAAGCATGACAATGATTAGGATTTTGATTAGTCTCCCCACTTAGTTTTACCTTTGTGTCTCTTTGAGTCTTCTCTTCTCATCTCATAATCAGGGACTAAACCCTAAAGGCTTTAAGGCTTTGTGATTAAGCTTATGCCTGCATCCTTCTATTAGGATGGAGTGTATAACTTTAATCCTAAGTGTTAAACCCTTAATGTATTTAAATCCTTTAATCAAATTCACTTAATAATCATCAAGACATCAAACTTGTAACTTGGGCCTTGCATTAGGGTTCTAATTCTTCCTTAATTGGTTAAGAAGGACTAACCCTAGTGTTAATGGACAAGTCCCCCTCAAGTTGTCTTACAAACCCTAAAATTCACTTCATCATCTTACCATTAACTAAAATCCACTTAATAAAGGCTTTATTTTGTCATGAGTTTAATCCCTAATCATGGATTAAGTTGAGGAGCTTTCCTCAGCTTAAACATTCTCATCTATTATCCTTCTATTAGGATGGTGTAATGAGTCTGTTTAATCCCTGATTATGGCTTAATCTCATTACTCAACACTAAACAAAAACAACAAAAACATCTAAATAATCACAAGTAGGTTAATGATCTTAATCCTACACCAAAGGTGTTTAAGTGTGAGAATCTGACTTCACACTTAAGGTATTCTCATTACCCCTAATCAGAGGGAAGATGTGATGAGTTTACTAACCCATTGGGTTAAGCATAAGCTCATTAACTTATGACAAATTTTCAAAAGCAATAAAAGACTGAAAACATAAAAAACAAACAATAATCGTCTCCTTCGGGATTCTTTTCTCATTTCATTCACTCATAAACGAGAACTTGCTTCTTCCGTCTAATGCAAGACAGTTTGCATCTGTGCCAGACAGATCATACACTTGAGCATAGACAAGCAAGCAGTTCATCAGTCAATTCATCTTTCAGTCTCTTTGGGTCGAACTACGGTGTTCTGACTTCCTCATTGCACGAGAGGATACGTAGGCATAACTCAACAGTTATCGAACAAAAGTCTCTGTATATCCCCCCTCCTTTCAGTTTCATTCTTTTAAGCCTCATGATCTTGAGCATCTCATTCTTTGTTCTTACACTAACACTTCACTTATACACTTCACACTGCTTTTACACTGACACCTGTATATCCTTTTCCAGCTATTTTATACACAGATTGCACTGACACTACCCCTTTAAAACACAAATCTTTTAAGCGTGGATCCCGTCGAGTACGGCGGACAATCTGGGTGCTAATACCTTCCCAGGTTGTAACCAACCCCCTTTCTCAGTCTCTCTGGTTCGCAACCGTCTTATCCATATCTTTCTAGGTCTATGCAGCATTGCCTTTCCTCCGGGATAAAAATGCCTAGCTGGCGACTCTTTTCATTCCCTGTGAGTTCACTCCTGTGTGTTCTCACATCCCTCTTTCGCCGACCGTTCGCGTCTGTACCCCATTTGACCCGGCTTCATCTGGTGGGAGCGACAATCAGTGGTCATAAAAAAGCAGCTGAAATACCATCCTCCATGCCAAAACCTGTAACAAAAATCAACAAAATATCAGGATTAAGTTACCTAGGGCAATACAAAAACCGTCTTGTTTCTCATCAAGTCATCAATACAAAAAACACAAATTCTAAGCCATATAAAGATTCATTCAAAGTTGCATATCCTCCAAGTCCATCACTCGATATGACCTCCCAGAATTGCAGCATGAATTCCCAAGCCAAGGACAACCAAGGCTTTCATTTTCATCATCCTAGTGCAGCATATCATTTCATTTGACTTTGTTGTCTTCAAAGTAATGCGTCAAAGTATTTCAATAGAAAGCACTTTGCTGTCAAAGTTTATACCTGCAAAAACCAAGTAATGTTGTCAAAACAAAATCGCAATGCTAAGTTGGTAGCAGAATACTTCTCTTTGTATGATCATCCTGTCGGAAGATTTCTTCGTAACTTCAAATTTCCTCTTCAAGCATATCTTCCATGAGCACCTCTATCTTCATGCCCTGCAACCAAAAGAGAGAGGTTACATGTTGTGATTGATGAAGCATAATGCTCAGAAAAACACCAATGCAGAATTCATTTAAAAGTTCAAAAGAGAAGTTATGCCCCAAAAGGCAAGGCGGGTCAAAATGATGTGTATTATACAAACTGACATAGCAGTGAAAATTTCAGTTTACAGCAGTAGATTCATATATTACAGGGCACTAAAAATAAAGTGAAAATTCATCAGGGACCACATCTTCTAGAATCACACTACAGACCAAATAGATTCAGATATCAAGAATATCCTACAAAATCAATTTTATTCCACTACCTCTAACGGTTTGCGAAAACCAGCTTACGATTTTCTTAAATCCCTCTTCAATCCGACGCACCCCAAATCATCCTGGCCCCTCTATAAAACCCCTCAATCATTTGCAAGGAAGGGGAGAAAAAAATACCATACAAAATACCCTTCAACCTCTTCAAATTCGATTCATTACATCACCAACCATCATATTTTTCAACAACCTTCAAACCATCGAAACCCCTAAATTGAAGACCCAAAAACCGCCGCCGTGTGAATCGCGAGAGTGAGGTTCCGAGAGTCGAAAACTGTGAGCCGTTGAGAGAGGGAGAGGCGGAGATCTGAAATCGCGAGTGAGATTGACGGAGAGACCGGGCCAACCACAGAGAGATCATTTGATAAACAGGGAGAGAACAATTTGAAGGGTAGCGCCACCGGGAACTTGCGAAGGGTGGGTTTTTGTTTTTCTTTTCGATTTCCCCGATTGCGTTTTAAAAGGGATTGAGAGGATGAACGTGTCTAAAGCATTGTTTCTTTCCTGATGTTATATCTCAATTTTCTTTTTCTTTTTTATTTGTTCTTTCTGTTTATTTATTTTTATATTAATTGCTGGGTTTCAAGTCCAAATGAGATTGTGAATTTTGTTTATTATGTAGTTACTTAAGACTTGGTCTTTCATGTGCTGAAATATGAGAAGAGTTTTATTTCTTTTTATTTTGTAAATCCTTGCTTTGACTGATTGGTTGGTTGGGCTTCATGAGCCATTTAAATTTATTTCGGCAGACACATGCATTGCACGTTGCACCCTCCCATGTTCCTTTTCTTTTTTTGATGATTACTGTTGTTGACCAAGCCCATAGAGTCTTCACTATTTACACACTGAACTCAGCGATATACCCCATTCTATTATGTTTTTTAGTTTTTTTTATTATTCTTATATTTATTGTTTTCTTATAATTTAATATTTTATCATTTTTGAGGCCAATGAAATAATTATGACTTTTCGATATTCGATTCTAAATCGACATTATCAAAGTTATTATGAGGCCATTGTTATTTTTTGGTATTTATTTAATCGATTATTTGATTTATTATTCGGTTAATAATAAAATGTGATATTTGATTATTCAATCGACGTTATCCATTAAATTGAGACCGATTTCATTATATTCTCATCATTTTTACATTTTATTATTATAGGGCCTATGATAAAAATATGGTTTATTGACATTCCACTTTGCGATGTTGTCTAAACCAATTTGAGGCCGACTTTTTCTTCATTTATTAGTTTATCAATTAATTGGTTTATTTATATTTATTATTCGGTCTATGATATTATTATCCGATTTGTGACATTCGATTTACCGACATTGTCCGAATCGATATGAGACTGTTTTCTATTATTTTATGGTTTCTAATTAATTTTAGATCCATTATTATTTATCAACTTTATTATTTAATAAGCCAATGATAAATGGTGATATTCGATTTCTAATAAATCGACGTTATCCCCTAATTTGAGGCCACACGTTTATTTTCCTTATTATTTCTCATTATTTCTATTTATTTTATTACGGCCGATGAATAAATATTTAAATATTCAATTTCAAATAAATCGATGTTATTTAAATTAAATATGAGGCCAAACTCCTATTTTATTATTATTTCGACTTTATTTTATTTTTATGGTCGATGATATAACAAACGATTTAAATGTTCGATTTCGACAAATCGATGTCATTTAGATCAATATGAGACCAATTCTATTCTTTTTATCGCATTTTTTCTATTTAAATAATCGCTTGACTACAAAGTGACGCTCGACTTCTCATAGAATGATTCTAACTTTGAATCGATTCTAAGATAGTTAAAGAGCTATATTTTGACGCTTTCGGTTTAATTCGAGCTCCAACGGCTCCGCGTTAGCTTAGGACTAGGAACCGATCTCGCATAACCATTAATCCTTAACCTCTATTTTTCACTTACCCTTCGCGATCGCTTTATGCCTCGCAATCGACCTACCAAGATGGTTCTTTTAAATCCAAACCCTTGATCCAACGTCAAGTGGTCTTAGGTAATAAAATACTTTAATAGTATGAGAAAAATTGTACGCCACGAGCCTTAAGTGGTAGAAAGGAGGATTACGAGCCCTCGTTATTCGCTCCGATTATTCCGTCGCAAGACGCTTGGCTTGTTGGTTCGAAATAAACTACCCATAGTCTTTAGTGCAATTCGACTCCTAAAGAAAGATAATAAAATTTAAATCCTTTTCCTCTTTTAGCAAGTAATTCATTAGGCATAGACATCCTTTCACGCGTGACAACTTAGAAGGTTCTCATCGAGTACGATGGATGTAGGGGGTGCTAATACCTTCCCCTTGCATAACCGACTTCCGAACCTAGGCAATGGTTCCGATGACCTTGTCTTTATCCTTTCTTCCCGAGTTTTATCTATATTTTACCTTTCCCTCTTTGGGAATAAATCAAAATTAGGTGGCGACTCTCAAGTCGGCCCAGCCGCGACCGCATTCACGAGGATCGTATTTTTCGAGGTACGACAGCTGGTGACTCTGCTGGGGACTGGTTCACCCCTATGCAAGTCAAGCCTAATCAAGGTTGCTTCGCGCTTGTTTGTATGTTTGCCTTTATGCCTTACTTGTTTTATTTTTACCGCTTTCTTTATCGCTTTCCATATTATACCTTGTGATTCTTGGATCGATATTTTGATTACAAAAGAAATTTGAGTGAAAGGCTCTATACCTGGGACTATGAGTATAAACATAAGCTAGGAGAGGTTGCGTAGTATGGGCTCCCGAGGGAACCGCTCTCGTGGGTTGTCGATACGAAAACCTCGCTTGGAGTAGATTCTAATGAGAATACTGACAACCGTCAAGCTCTTGACGTGTGTGCTCAGTTATTTTCATTAGGGTCGTCGACTCTGAGGACCTTTAGAACCTTAAGTCATGTGGCTTAAAACATCGGCTGATGGTCGCGTAGTATAGGGCACCGGGGTTCGCCCTCGCGTGGCTCGATATGAAGACCTCACTCAGAATAGACTTTCTCAATGGAGTTGATTGACTGTCGAGGATATATATAAGAAAATTGACACGTGCATCAAACAATTAAGGAAGGTCCATAACTCTGAGACTTTGTTTTAAACCCCGTGTCGATGATCGCGTAGTATGGGGCACCGAGAGACTTCCCTCTCGTGTGGCTCGATACGAAGATCTCAGCCAAAAGAGATTCATATGATGGAGTCAATCAACCGTCATGCTTCTGGCGTGTGTGATGAACAGCCATAAGGATTGTTAAATTTGGGATTCCTTTAAACTTTATAGCCTACCCGACAAAATCCTTGTGAGGAAAGCAATCTGAATATCCTCTGTTGCACCCAAAAATTTGCCCTCCACAAGATAAGACATTGTGTATTAAGAGGTTCACAAGGTTCACAAGGCTCACAAGACATCACATGAGGTTCACAAGGTTCACAAAGTTCACAATTAGTCAGAAAGTTTGACAATTCCCTCAGACAATGCATCCTCCTAAGCAATGCATTTTAAACTAGGGTTTTGACTTTCATCAGGCTAAATGGACTTCCAAGGCTTCAAGTGAGATTCATAGTATCCTATATGTGTTCAAGAATCTCCATGTCAAGTTTCAAGGCTTTCCCAAAAGATTTGCTCAGTCAGATGATCAGATAGGTTAAAATCAGTCAAAGTAGTCAAAAAGTCAAACTGAGGTCAACTGTGGTCAAACCAAAGTCAAACTTCATGATTTTTTGCCAACATCAAGTATATGAAGTAAAATTCATCATTTGATCAAGGTTTGATCATAATTCATCAAGGAGATTTCAGATCATCAAGAATCAGGAGTTTTCTAAACTAGGGTTTTCACAGGAAAAGTCAACTGAACTTTGACCAGCCATAACTTTCACATGCTTCATCAAAATTTTTCCATCCAAAGCTCATTTTTAAGGAAATTGAATTCTCTACAACTTTGTGTCTCACAAGCCAAGCCCAAAAATGCTTCATTTGGAAGGTATGAGCTAAGACATTATAGGTTCTTTTAAAAGTCAACAAAAAGTCAACAACTTCCAAAGAGCATAACTTGAGAATGGTAAAAGATATGGACATGAGACCAAAGATGTTGGTTAGAGGACTCTTTAATCTTTCCAAAATGTCCAAGAAAACCTTCATAGCATTAAAATTGAAGGATTTGTGCCCTTGCAAAGTTGGGAAATTTTTGGGAAATTTATGAAGCAAATAAGGCCTTAAAACCAATTTTTGCTAAATGAGCCCACCAAATTGCCATCCAATCTTTACAATATCACCAAGCACGACCCAACCCACACCTTTTCTGATTTTTTACATTTTATTTAATATTTATTTGAATTTTATTCATTAAAATACAAATTAAATTAAAATAAAATATGAAAGTCATATATTTGAAAAAGATTTGGATTCTAGAAGGACTTAATACTCATTTAAACTTGATTGATACCATATAATTTCAGATCATACCAATATAGCAATGTTAGATCAAAATATTTCAAGTTTTAAAGACAAATCTCTTTCAATCTCACAAGGTCCAAAAATCCAAAAGTTTGGTTGATTTCTTGACCTAATTTCATTATATGGTATATATACAACATTAGGACAAGCATTACACACGAATTTCAAGCCTTAAGGACAAGTTTCAAACTTCAAAATTCATCAAAGAAATTGAAATTCGGATTTCAAGATTCAAGCTTCTTACAGGAGATTTTAAGGTTGCAAATGAACCTTTGAGGCTTCCATAACATGTCTCCATCATCATTATCATTCCATTCGCACCTTAAAGCCATAACCGAATCGAATTTTCTTCTTGATATGTCATATTTTCGTTTTTATACATTTAATCATTATTATCTAAAACTAACCATCAATTTCTATTTGTTTTGAAGCATATAAGCTTCCTGGATGATTTGTTATGAGTTTCACAGCCATAGTTGCGTTTCACCATGATTAGGGTTTTGAGAACCGTTTTAGGGCTTTGCAATTCAGGACATATAAATACCATTGAATGATATAATTGAATCCTTTGATCGTTGGGTAACTGATTGGAATGATTATTGGGGTTTAATTTCATGTATTGCTCGCGATTGAATTTTATAGGTTTTATGCGCATGAAAAATCGCAGGAAAATTCCCATCAAATTTCGCAGGTAAACCTGCGAAATTCTGAGGAAGAAGACGATGCAGTTGGCGCGAATCAGGATTTCAAATATTTGAATTATTTTATTAAGATTTTGTTTGATATTGTTATCACAAACGCGCGTTTGTTCCAGTGGTGAAGCAGTCTCCATGTTTGCTATAGGGCCTGGGTTCAAATCCAGCCTGTGGCAAAATTTTTTTGTTGAATTATGGTTTTCACGTGAATTCAATATATTTGTTTTTGTTCCCAGGTGATTGTTACCTGCGCACAGGTGGCTTGGTGGCAAGGGATGAGGCTGAGGATCCTTAGGTCAGGGGTTCAAACCCTGATCTCCCCCTTTTTAGTATTTTCTACACTTTTTTTTTATATATATCAATTAATTATAATTAATATTAATACTAATAAATCAAATTAATTCCTTTAAACCAATTTTTCCCTAAAATATTTTTAAAATCACTTTTTTTTTTATAAATGATTTTTCTTAATATTAATATTTTTTTTATATACATTATTATGTTCTTATTTCTTTTGTTAAAAAAAATAAAATAAAATTCATTAAGTATGTTTAAATTAATCCTTTTATAAACCCTAATTTAGCCAACCCTAATTCTCATGATTATTACCCTAACCCTAACTTTTCCTAACCTTTCAAATTTAACCTAATATTTTCATAAATTATAATTAATTATTTATTATTTGTTTAATATGTGAATAATTTAATATATATTTATTATTAAATATTTAAAATCTTTTCTAATATTGAATTATTTTGCTAATTTCTTATTTTCTCCTATTTTTATTTTTCTAACCATTTATCTTCACTCTTATTATTATTATTTATTATTGTCTATTTATTTCTATTTATCGTTATTATTATTTCTCCGATTATATTGTAATTGTCCCAAAGCTTTGTAATAGTTTAAGTTTATATTTTTGCTTTATTTTTATTGTAAATATATTAACTGTATGGTTAGTAACTATAGGGAGTGATAACATGTTTGTACTTTAAAATTAATTTAGAATCACTAATTTAATAAGATAAATATATGAACACGAACACGAACACACGTAAGTCGATCTTCGATCGCCATCTATCACTTTCTAAGGTTATCCCTCATGTTGCCTAACTATAAGGTCAAGTAAGGTGTCTTAAAGCAAAGTCCCTTTTCATAAAATATCATCAAGTCCCTTTAAGATTATAAGATCAAGTCCCTTCGATGTTGCCTACGGTAAATGATCTTGTCCCTTCGAATAAAAGATGATAAGTCCCTTCGTATTGCTAAGACACCTTACAGTTGACTAAACACAGATGACCCTTCACATGTCCCTTATAACATCCAAGGTAATGACTACCTATTCCTTAATAATAGGGATAGTCTTACCGTTGAAAGAACATTTAAGAACAATGAAGATTTAATTTAGGGTAAATTCCTCTTAAGTACTTGCTCACTTTTCATCAAATTATTTCATTACACTTCACATTTTCCAACAAACTTTCAAAACAAAGTCTTTATATACATCCATACAAGGATCATTATAAAGTGCTTAGAAAATTTTTAATCACACACTACACCTTTCTTAAAACAGTTTAAAGTGAGCTAAGTAACTAAGAGCACATGGATAACCATGGATATAAAGGGTGCTTCCACCTTCCCTTTGTATAACCTACCCCCTGAACTCAAAAATCTTTTAAGGTCTTTCCTGTTCTTTTATGCCCTTTCCTTTGGATAAAATAAAAGTCGGTGGCGACTCTTGCTATCCGCGACATAACTAAAAGTCAGTTCTCCCACCGTGTTACAGAACTGGCGACTCTGCTGGGGACTTAATAAAAGAGGGGTACCCTTAGGAATTAGATCACTTTAAAAATTGTTTGCCTTGTTTGCTTTATACTTATCTGTTGGGTGCTCTTATGTGTGAAAGATCCTAACCCGGATCTAGTGTACCTTAGGTAAATGGCAATAGACCAAGGAAACTGTACGGCGTATACCGATATGGTTGATCTGGTGGCCATAGTTAGTGTGACTTCTTGGTTGGTGCTTATGTTCCTTAAGTAAAGTTGAGGATAATATGAGGCTGCCATATGTTGCCAATACACTAACTAACTTTTAGAACCCTGGTAATCCCATCTTGGCCTTTAGAACAGTAATGAGATAACTGGCTTTGGTGAAGACTGAAGTTGGTTGATACTCGATGCTACACTCATTGAGATCTTAAACTTGGAGGGTTTTGGTTGGCAAGTAAGTTTCCTACTGAACAACCACCCTTGTGAAGGATCAGTGATATTGAGATCCCTTAGAACCTGGTTACTTTATAGGACAGGATGAACCAACTAAAATTCAGGGGAGGGTACTTACCTTTAAACCTCATGCAAGCCTTCAAACCTAGGGCTATTGTGTGACTTGTTTATGTGTGCCACATGTTTGTGATTGAGCATAACATCATAGCATCATCATGCATCATAAACATAGCATTTTCACTAACCATTTCAAGGACCAAAGGATTTATCTTTGTTCTTTGTTGCAGGTCATGGCTTCTGCTCTTAGGAACACTATCCGGATAAACTTTGTAGGGATACCTCCTTAGCTTAAAGAATTGGTCTCTCAAGTTTCTGAAAACTCCCAGTTCATAAAAAAGCATGGTCACCTACTGGATCTAGTCACTTAAGGGTTCAATGAAGACATGATGAGTGTCCTATTTCAGTTCTTTGATCCTAAACATCATTGTTTCACATTCCCTGACTATCAGCTGGTTCCTACAATGGAGGAGTTATCCAAACTACTGGGCGTACCTATCCTTGATCAGAAACCCTTCACAGGCTTAGAGAAAGAGCCTAAACCTGAAGTCATTGCTGCAGTCCTACATCTGAAGAAGTCAGACATTGTCCTAGAAACAAGGAGTGGAGTTAAGGGTATTCTTGCTAAGGTATTGATGGAGAAAGCTCAAGTGTTCCTGAAGGCTATGAGCTATGATGCTTTTGAGGAGATCTTAGCCCTATTGATTTATGGCTTAGTGTTGTTGCCCAATCCAGATCAGTTCATAGATGTACACGCCATCAACATATTTATGACTCGTAATCCAGTGCCTACATTATTGGGAGACATCTTACACTCTCTTCATACTCGTACTACAAAGGCACGAGGAACTTTGATGTGTTGTATACCTTTGCTATCTAGGTGGTTTATTTCTCACCTTCCTCGATCAGTGATGAAGAATGAACAAGGGTTCAGGTGGTCCAAGAGGATCATGTCACTTTCTCATTCAGATATTCATTGGTGCTCTATATCTATGGAGAATGTTACTATCATTGACCGTTGTGGGGAGTTCCCTAATGTGCCACTTCTTGGCATAAGAGGGGGCATTACTTACAACCCTTTTTTAGCTCTACGTCAGTTTGGTTACGCTCGAAGTGATGGTCCTCATGACATGCTTATTCAGGGTATTGTGTTTGACTACGACAACGATCTGCAAGGTTACTGTCAAAGGTTCATACGAGCATGGGGTAAAGTGAACAAGGTTGACAGCAAGACTCTGGAGCCCAAGTACACCATTCCTATGGAACCTTATCTCAGATGGGTGCGATCTCGTGCTCAGACTCTTATGATGCCATATCCTGCTATCCTGCCAGTTACTATGGATCCTGTTGCTGAAGGAGATACTTCTTATATCATTCTTCATCCAGACATGCCCACTGACATGGAATATTTACAGAGGTCCTAGATCCAGTTGAAGGGGAAAAGAGATACTTTTGAGACTCATTACAAAGCAAGTCAAGAAAGAATCCTGGAGCTAACAAAACAACTTCACGAGGAGCGGAATCTCAACTCATACCTCAACACAAAGAGGAAACTTCAATGGGAGACTTAAAACCCCATCTTTTGTATTCATTTCATTTTTATTGTAAGCCCAAGGGGCAAACAAATTTATTACTAATAAAAGTTTACTTTTTGGTTGTTTAAACAAATTTAAATCCTGCGGTCCTTGAAAACATTGCATATGCATTTATACACCATATCATTGCATCACAGGTTTCTTATGTACAGGTATCTTATCTTCTCGCTGTTTATTTCAGCAGAAATGGCTTTTGAACAGACTGTCAAAGATCTCCAGGCTCAGAATGCACAATTCCAAGAGTTGATTCTGAACTTGTCCAAGGGACAAGATGAGTTGAAGACACTGCTGGCTAAGAAGAATAAGAAGACTAGAAGATCAGGAGGCCTTATTAATATGGGAAGAATGTTCAGAGGTCCTGTCAAGACAAAGGAACAGGTTGATGATTATGAATCAGAGGATTCTGAGAAAGAGGGAGGCAGTCTCCATGATACAGTGAGAGATTCTGATTCTGAAGCAAATTATTATCATGATCCTAATGAAGATAAGTTCAAGATGCTGGTGGATAGAATGAATGCTATGGAGTTACAAAAATCTTCTGGGTTGGATTTTGAAGATCTGAGTTTAATATCTGGAGTGGTTATACCTATTGGTTTCAAGGTTCCTGCTTTTGTAGTGTATGATGGTGTCTCATGTCCCAAGCTGCATCTAAGGTCCTATGTCCGGAGGATTCAACCACATACTGCTGATAAAAAATTATGGATTCATTTCTTCCAAGAGAGCTTGTCTAGAGCTCAATTGGAATGGTACTATCGATTGGAGAGTGTCAACATCCGTGATTGGAATGATCTTGCTGAGGCCTTCTACAGGAAATACCAATACAATGCTGATTTAGCACCAACTCGCATGCAACTCCAAAGCATGTCTATGGGTGATAAGGAGAATTTCAAGGAGTATGCCCAGAAATGGAGAGACCTGGCTGGAAGAGTTCAACCTCCTCTGACTGACAGGGAGCTAGTGGATATGTTTATGAGTACGCTGAATGGTCCTTTCTATAGTCACCTCATTGGAAGCTCATCATCTGGTTTCACCGAGCTGATAATGACTGGAGAGCGTGTGGAGAGTGGTATAAGAAGTTGTAAGATACAAGTGGGTGCCTCTACGTCAAGCACTGCCAAGAAGCCCCCTAGTGGGAAGAAGGACTCTAATGATGTGTATGGTCAACCTGGTCGTAACAGAAGTCATCAATCTGTGGGAGCAGTTCACATCTCTAATCCTACTCCTGCAACACCAGAGCCACCACAAAACCATCAACCAAAGCCTAGAAGACAATTTACCAAGATCAACTTGTCACTGGCCCAAGCCTTGCAACACCTGTTGAAAGGGGAACTCATTACTTTGAAGGACCCTCCTCAGAATCCTAATACTTCCTCCCCTCGGTACAACCCTAATACACGATGTGCCTATCATTCTAATTGTCCGGGACATGATACCAACAACTGCTGGATATTGAAAAACAAGATTCAAGATATGATTGAAGCTGGGGAGATTGAATTTGACCCTCCTGGGACTCCAAATGTGATCACTGCTCCCATGCCCAATCATGAGAAGACTGTTAATGCCATTGATGAAGTTTCATATATTTCCTCAGTTACAGATGTAACTACTCCATTATCCGTTATCAAGAAGAATTTGGTACAGGCTGGATTCTTTCCAGGTTGTAATGAAAACTGTTTCAATTGTGCTTACAAACCTGATAGCTGCTGGAAGTTGAAGGATGGTATTCAACGCCTCATGGACAATTACACCATATTGTTTGAGAGGACACCTTCTGTGGAAAGTATGTTTGAACATCTAACTCAAGGTGCGAAGGTTGAAGATGTGGATATGATTGATAAAGTGCCAGTGAGGATTACCTCCAAAGGCCCTGTCAAGATCACTCATAAGGGTCCTATCAAGATTACTGCTGAAGGCCTGGTAAAGACTGTTGTTGAAGCGTGGCTCCCATGATTATTACCACTCCTGGCCCTATTCTGTATACTTCTGATAAAGCTATACCCTGGAATTACGGTTCCGATGTTTATATCCATGGTGTTAAACAGGAACCTCTGACTGATACACCTGCTACCAATGATAACCTTGATGTTGATAATATTGCTGGATCTAGTAAGATCACCAGAAGTGGAAGAATTTTCTCTCCTCCGGTTACCTCAAAAAATACAGCTACCCCAACTACTACCTCCACTTCTGAGCCAAATGCTGATGCTCGAGGCAAAGGTCCTGTGGTTGAACCTGTGCAAGCTGAGGCACCGACTGCTGAGAATCTTTCTAAACAAATGGAAGAAGTGCTGAAGATCATTCGCAAGAGTGATTATGATATTGTTGACCAGTTGGGGCATACTCCTTCCAAAATTTCCATGTTGTCTTTGTTGTTGTGTTTTGAGGCTCATGCTAAAGCCTTGATTAAGTTCTTGAGGACTGCTCATGTTCCAAATGAAATTTCTGTGGATCAATTTGAAAATTGTGTTGCACATCTGACTTATGATAATGGGTTAGGTTTTTCTGATGCTGACTTGACTCCTTCCAAGAGAAACCATAACAGAGCTCTACATATCTCCATTGAATGTAGGGGCACTACTTTGTCTCATGTGTTGATAGACAATGGCTCTTCATTGAATGTACTTCCCATAGAGGATCTGAACAAGCTTAGTCCTGAAGATGCTGTGTTAAGACCAAGTAATATAGTGGTGAGGGCCTTTGATGGATCAAGAAGAGTGGTGCATGGAGAAATAGATCTCCCGATCAAAGTAGGCTCTCAAGTTTTCAATTCAACCTTCTATGTAATGGATATTCATCCTGCGTACTCTTGTTTGCTTGGGCGCCCTTGGATCCATGGGGCAGGTGCTGTGACCTCCGTTCTACACCAGAAGTTGAGATACCCAGTAAAGGGAAAGGTCGTCACTGTTTATGGAGAGGAAGAATATATTATCAGTCATGTGAATACATTTAAGTATGTTGAAGTGGAAGGTGAATATGTTGAAACTCCTTGCCAGACATTTGAAGTAGTTCCTAGGGTCGTTCCTGCTGCTGAAGCTCCTCCCGTGGTTAAAAGAGTTCTTGTGGTTACCAGAGTACCTCCTACAATGGCCTCCCTCAAAGATGCTAGAGCTGTGGTTGAAGAAGGTGGTTGTACTATTTGGGGTCAGCTTCCCGACATTCCTTACAAGTCTGACAAGTTTGGTTTGGGTTTCACTGCAGAGTCCCAAAAGGCTGTTCGTCGTGCTCGTGCCGTTCATATCACCAATCAAGGGATCATGAAAGATCAAATCAATGATATGGGTGACTATAGTGAAGATTACAACTTGGATAACTGGATCTTCCCTACTGTGGGTGATGGGATCAACAATTGGAAGACTGAAGACGTTATTCCTATCTCCTTTAGTCAGGAGTAAATACTATTACTGTGTTGTTATTTTTAAGTTTGTAATTTTGAACAATTAAACTTTTGAGCCTTGTGCCTTACCCGGGGCACAATGGTATGCTTATTTCGGGATGTCATTTCATTTGCATATTTCATTCAATAAAAATCAATGGACGTTTCGTTTTCGTAAATATTGTGCTCCTTGTCTTTCTTTTCTTTTATTTTTTGTTTTATCAGTTATGTGTTCTTACACACACCCACATCACTAAAATGCAGATCCGCATCCACTCTGGATCCTGTTGATAACAGTTCTACTATTGCCAATTATAATTTTGAGAATCCAATCTATCAAGCTGAAGATGTAAAGGAGGAAGATTGTGAAGTACCTGTAGAGCTTGCTAGGTTATTACAACAAGAAGAGAAATCTATACAGCCACATGAAGAGCCAATCGAAGTTGTGAATCTAGGAACTGAAGAAAACAGGAGAGAGGTCAAGATAGGGGCTGAATTAGAAGATAGTGTTAAGAGCAGATTAATTCAGATGTTACGTGATTATGTGGAGATCTTTGCTTGGTCCTATGAAGATATGTCAGGGTTGGATACAAACATTGTGGTTCACCGTTTACCGGTAAAAGAAGATTGTCGTCCAAAGAAGCAGAAGGTTCGTCGCATGCACCCTGAAATTTCAGAGAAGATTAAAGCAGAGGTGATGAAACAGTTTGATGCAGGGTTCTTAGCTGTGACTTCTTATCCTCAATGGGTTGCAAATGTGGTACCGGTACCTAAGAAAGATGGCAAGGTACGTATGTGTGTAGATTACAGGGATTTGAACAAGGCCAGCCCTAAAGATGACTTTCCACTTCCTCATATTGATGTTCTGGTAGACAACACTGCTCAGCATAAGGTATTCTCTTTCATGGATGGTTTCTCTGGTTACAATCAAATCAAGATGGCACCTGAAGATATGGAGAAGACTACATTTGTTACACAGTGGGGCATTTTTTGTTATAAAGTAATGCCATTTGGTTTAAAGAATGCCGGGACAACATATCAGCGTGCTATGGTGGCTTTGTTTCACGATATGACTCATCATGAGATAGAGGTATAGGTGGATGATATGATAGCCAGGTCCCAGAATGAAGAGCAACATCTTGATCATCTGCATAAGCTGTTTGAAAGATTGAAGAAATACAAGTTGAGATTGAACCCAAACAAATGTACTTTTGGAGTTAGGTCTGGTAAACTCCTGGGTTTCATTGTCAGTGGAAAAGGTATTGAAGTAGATCCTGCGAAAGTGAAAGCTATACAAGAGATGCCAGCTCCCCGTACTGAGAAGGAGGTTAGAGGTTTCTTGGGACGATTGAATTACATTGCAAGATTTATTTCCCAATTAACTGCTACCTGTGAGCCAATCTTCAAGTTGTTGAAGAAAGATCAGGTAATGGAGTGGAATGATGAGTGCCAGACAGCCTTTGATGAAATCAAGAGATATCTTCTAGAACCTCCCATTTTGATGCCACCAGTTGATGGAAGACCCTTGATTATGTACTTAACAGTATTAGACAACTCAATGGGGTGTGTATTGGGGCAACATGACGAGTCTGGTCGAAAAGAGCAGGCAATATACTACCTTAGCAAAAAGTTTACCGACTGTGAGACAAGATACTCACTGCTCGAGAAAACTTGTTGCGCTTTGGCATGGGCTACTCGCCGACTAAGACAGTATATGTTGACTCATACTACCTTGTTGATTTCAAAGGTGGATCCAATCAAGTATATATTCGAGAAACCTGCTCTCTTCGGACGAATAGCGAGATGGCAAATGATCTTAACAAAATATGATATACAGTACACTACTCAGAAGGCCATTAAGGGTAGTGTGGTAGCTGATCATTTGGCTCATCAAGCAGTGGATGATTATCAGTCAGTGAGTTTTGAGTTCCCTGATGAAGACATTATGATTATTACCGAAGAAACTGGACAATATGACGGACCTGAACAAGGATCCCGATGGACTATGGTTTTTGATAGAGCTTCTAATGCACTTGGTAATGGTGTTGGTGTTGTGATCATTTCCCCTGAAGGTTGTCATACCCCGATTACTGCAAGACTTTGTTTCTATTGTACCAATAACATGGCTGAGTATGAGGCATGTATTATGGATATCAAATCTGCCATTGAGATGAAGATTCAGTTCCTGGACGTATATTGAGATTCAGCCCTGGTAGTAAGTCAGATCAAAGGAGATTGGGATACCAAGCATGATAATCTCATTCCTTACAGAGAGCATGTGTTGTATTTGATCCCATATTTTGAAGAGATTACCTTTGGACATATTCCACGAAGAGAAAATCAGTTGGCAGATGCATTACCCACCATGGCATCTATGTTTGAGATTAGCTGGGATGATGAAGCTCCCAAGATTACTATTGATAGATTTGAAAAGCCTGTATACTGCAATGAGATTGACACTGAAGAGGTAGAGGGGAAGCCTTGGTTCTATGAAGTAAAAAGATATCTTGAAGCTCAGGAGTTCCCTGAAGGGGCATCTGTCAAAGATAAGAAGTTTCTGAGGAGGTTTTCTGCTAAGTTCTTCTTGAGTAATGGAATTTTGTACAAGCGCAATCATGATTCAACTTTGCTTCGTTGTGTGGATAAAAAGGAAGCAACAGAGATTATGGAAGATATGCATGATGGGATCTTTGGCACTCATTCTAGTGGTCATACCATGGCAAAGAAGATATTGAAAGTAGGTTACTATTGGTCTACCATGGAAGCTGACTGCTATCAACATTCCAGAACATGTCACAAGTGTCAAATATATGCTGACAAAGTACATATACCTCCATCACCATTGAATGTGTTGACTGCTCCTTGGCCTTTTGCCATGTGGGGCATTGATATGATTGGTGAGATCAAGCCTACTGCTTCTAATGGGCATCGTTTCATCCTGGTTGCTATTGATTACTTTACAAAGTGGGTGGAGGCAGCTTCATTTGCATCTGTTACTAAGAATGTGGTGGCTCGATTCATTAAGAATAATCTCATATGTAGGTATGGCATCCCTGAAAGGATTATTACTGACAATGGCTCTAATCTGAATAATACCATGATTACTGATCTCTGCACACAGTTCAAGATTAAGCATCACAACTTTTCTCCGTATCGTCCGAAGATGAATGGGGAAGTAGAAGATGCTAATAAGAACATCAAGAAGATTCTACAGAAGATGACTATCACTTACAAAGATTGGCACGAGATGTTACCATTTGCTCTTCATGGTTATCGTACTACAATACGCACTTCAACAGGGGCAACCCCATTTTCCTTAGTCTATGGTATGGAAGCAGTTCTGCCCATTGAAGTTCAGATCCCCTCCTTAAGAATCATGAAGGATGCAGACTTGGATGAAGATGAGTGGATTCAGACTCGACTTGACCAGATAAATTTGATTAACGAGAAAAGGCTGGCAGCTGTTTGTCATGGCCAGATGTACCAGAAACGGATGATCAAAGCCTTTAATAAGAAGGTTAAGCCAAAGGTATATCAGGCCGGTGACTTGGTAATCAAACATATCATACTACCACAGGGTGATCCTAGGGGCAAGTGGACTCCTACATATGAAGGACCATTTGTAGTCAAAACAGTATTCTCAGGAGGTGCCATGATGCTTACTACTATGGATGGTGAAGACTTTCCACAGCCTGTAAACTCAGACATAGTTAAAAAATACTACGCATAAAAAGAGACCCGCTAGGTTGACTGGCCTAGGCAAAAATAAAGGCATCCCGGCGAACCAAAAGGGTTCGGGCAAAAATTAGGGATATATGAAAAAAAATGTACACCCGGCAAGTTGAAAACCTGAAAGGGCGGCTTGGGAAAAAAAGGGTATCTCGGTGGATTGAAAACCTGAAAAGGCAATCCAGACAAAAGTTAGGGATTAAAGTGTATGACTATGTCTCGTTTGGATCACTCATGTAACTTCAACTGATGGTGCTACCTAAATCAAGTTCAAATAGATAAAGATCAATCCAATCGTTTCCGTCTCAACAGCAGAAGATGAGATACTTGAAGATAAAGGCAATAGTAGAATTGAAACTCAATAGGATTGTTTCTCACATAGCTGTTTTCTTTGTTTTGTAAAAATTTTATGACGAATTCCTCTTACTAGGATTTCTGTCTCCTTGTACAAACTTGCCTATGTATAGGTCACTTTGTGATATAAATAAAATTTCATCTTTGAATCCAGATTTACTTTTACCTATTTACATAAGCAAAAACGTCCATTGGTTGTGTTTGAATGTATGTATGCTTTTGAATATGATTGATGTTTATCAGAAATGCATAAAATGCAGTAATAGTATTTACTAAGGACGAACGAAGGTAGGAATTCAACGAAGCTTCGCCGGTTCATCCCCACAAGACAACTACAAATCCCCGGTAGGGCAAATCTATTTTTTATATATATTTCGAGTTACATCTCCCCTTGAATTTATGTCCATCTCTTTTATCCTCAGTCAGGATACTCAGGAACTTATTCCTTCAATAGAAGTACGGCGAACGAGGGAGGGAGGATATAAATACTATACTATCAAATGAAACGGGACCAAGATCCTCATATTTTTCAGCAACGAATCGGGATTTATTTTCCCTAGCCAACACTTGTTATACAAAGATATTCGGACGCTTCAGGCTACATGATTCATACATACATCATTTACATCATACCACAACATATTCATAAATGCATAACACATTTACTTAGATGCACCATGTCATACATGCACACATATTGCATAAACTAACATTTTTGCAGGATAGTTATATGCAGATAAAACAACATCAACAATTCACAATAGGTCAGAAATGATCCATACATTACTAAAGATGTCCTCGGAGAGTAGGCAAACGGTCTGTACAAAGATCCATTCCCTAATCCAGGATATTTTCAAGAGAGTTAATCCTGACACTCTTTTGTCCTTGGAGAGTAGGCAAACGGTCTGTACAAAGATCCATTCCCTAATCCAGGATATTTTCAGGAGAGTTAATCCTGACACTCCTTTGTCCTCAGAGAGTAGGCAAACGGTCTGTACAAAGATCCATTCCCTAATCAAGGATATTTTCAGAAGATTTAATCTATTTGTCCTCGGAGAGTAGGCAAACGGTCTGTACAAAGATCCATTCCCTAATCCAGGATATTTTCAGAAGATTTAATTTATTTGTCCTCGGAGAGTAGGCAAACGATCTGTACAAAGATCCATTCCCTA
Source organism: Lathyrus aphaca (assembly GCA_963966055.1). Lineage (NCBI taxonomy): Eukaryota > Viridiplantae > Streptophyta > Magnoliopsida > Fabales > Fabaceae > Lathyrus > Lathyrus aphaca. The sequence continues at coordinate 85,780,158 of OZ014524.1, forward strand.
GTCCAGGATACTTCCAGAAGATTTCATCTATTTGGTCTTGAATAGTAGGAAAACGGTCTGTACAAAGATCCATTCCCTTGTTCAAGATATTTTCATATTCTTTCGTCCTTGGAGAGTAGGCAAACGGTCTATACGAAGATCCATTCCCTAATCCAAGATATTGCCAGAAGAGATAATCGTCACGAAGATTTATTTCTACTGGTCTATTCAACAATTCAAATCATGTTGCATAAACGATTCAGAGACGGCCTATACGAAGACCTAGTACTGATATCCAGTATCAACATAAAGATATCATCACCTCCTGATATTTTAGATGGCATCTCTAAGCCCATCTCCAGTTCTTCCAAGTGGCATCTTCAAGCCCACTCAAACATATACAATTAATCATCAGTGTAACTTTACGCACTGGCGAGTGCAAATTTTTGGGCTTTTGTGTTCAATCCCCTTCAACCTTCCAGGTCACGAATGGCACATATACCAATCTACCCCCCCAGGTTTTAGAAAATTGAACAGGGGCAGCTGTTGCACCCCAAAATTTGCCCTCCAGAAGACAAGACATTGTGTATTAAGAGGTTCACAAGGTTCACAAGGCTCACAACACTTCACATGAGTTTCACAAGGTTCACAAAGTTCACAATTAGTCAGAAAGTTTGACAATTCCCTCAAACAATGCATCCTCCTAAACAATGCATCTTAAACTAGGGTTTTGACTTTCATCAGGCTAAATGGACTTCCAAGGCTTCAAGTGCGATTCATAGTATCCTATATGTGTTCAAGAATCTCCATGTCAAGTTTCAAGGCTTTCCCAAAAGATTTGCTCAGTCAGATGATCAGATAGGTTAAAATCAGTCAAAGTAGTCAAAAAGTCAAACTGAGGTCAACTGTGGTCAAACCAAAGTCAAACTTCATGATTTTTTGCCAAAATCAAGTATATGAAGTAAAATTCATCATTTGATCAAGGGTTGATCATAATTCATCAAGGAGATTTCAGATCATCAAGAATCAGGAGTTTTCTAAACTAGGGTTTTCACAGGAAAAGTCAACTGAACTTTGACCAGCCATAACTTTCACATGCTTCATCAAAATTTTTCCATCCAAATCTCATTTTGAAGGAAATTGAATTCTCTACAACTTTGTGTATCACAAGCCAAGCCCAAAAATACTTCATTTGGAAGGTATGAGCTAAGACATTATAGGTCCTTTTAAAAGTCAACAACTTCCAAAGAGCATAACTTGAGAATGGTAAAAGATATGGACATGAGACCAAAGATATTGGTTAGAGGACTCTTTAAGCTTTCCAAAATGTCCAAGAACACCTTCATATCATTAAAATTGAAGGATTTGTGCCCTTGCAAAGTTGGGAAATTTTTGGGAAATTTATGAAGCAAATAAGGCCTTAAAACCAATTTTTGCTAAATGAGCCCACCAAATTGCCATCCAATCTTTACAATATAACCAAGCACGACCCAACCCACACCTTTTCTGATTTTTTACATTTTATTTAATATTTATTTGAATTTTATTCATTAAAATACAAATTAAATTAAAATAAAATATGAAAGTCATATATTTGAAAAAGATTTGGATTCTAGAAGGACTTAATACTCATTTAAACTTGATTGATACCATATAATTTCAGATCATACCAATATAGCAATGTTAGATCAAAATATTTCAAGTTTTAAAGACAAATCTTTTTCAATCTCACAAGGTCCAAAAATCCAAAAGTTTGGTTGATTTCTTGACCTAATTTCATTATATGGTATATATACAACATTAGGACAAGCATTGCACACGAATTCAGAGCCTTAAGGACATGTTTCAAACTTCAAAATTCATCAAAGAAATTGAAATTCGGATTTCAAGATTCAAGCTTCTTACAGGAGATTTTAAGGTTGCAAATGAACCTTTGAGGCTTCCATAACATGTCTCCATCATCATTATCATTCCATTCGCACCTTAAAGCCATAACCGAATCTAATTTTCTTCTTGATATGTCATGTTTTCGTTTTTATAAATTTAATCATTATTATCTAAAACTAACCATCAATTTGTGTTTGTTTTGAAGCATATAAGCTTCCTGGATGATTTGTTATGAGTTTCACAGCCATAGTTGTGTTTCACCATGATTAGGGTTTTGAGAACCGTTTTAGGGCTTTGCAATTCAGGACATATAAATACCATTGAATGATATAATTGAATCCTTTGATCGTTGGGTAACTGATTGTAATGATTATTGGGGTTTAATTTCATGTATTGCTCGCGATTCAAATATTGGGGTTTAATTTTATGCGCATGAAAAATCGTAGGAAAATTCCCATCAAATTTCGCAGGTAAACCTGCGAAATTCTGAGGAAGAAGACGATGCAGTTGGCGCGAATCAGGATTTCAAATATTTGAATTATTTTATTAAGATTTTGTTTGATATTATTATCACAAACGCGCGTTTGTTCCAGTGGTGAAGCAGTCTCCATGTTTGCTATATGGCGTGGGTTCAAATCCAGCCTGTGGCAAAAAAATTTTGTTGAATTATGGTTTTCACGTGAATTCAATATATTTGTTTTTGTTCCCAGGTGATTGTTACCTGCGCACAGGTGGCTTGGTGGCAAGGGATGAGGCTGAGGATCCTTAGGTCAGGGGTTCAAACCCTGATCTCCCCCTTTTTAGTATTTTCTACACTTTTTTTTTTATATATATCAATTAATTATAATTAATATTAACACTAATAAATCAAATTAATTCCTTTAAACCAATTTTTCCCTAAAATATTTTTAAAATCACTTTTTTTTTGTAAATGATTTTTCTTAATATTAATATTTTTTTATATACATTATTATGTTCTTATTTCTTTTGTTAAAAAAATAAAATAAAATTCATTAAGTATGTTTAAATTAATCCTTTTATAAACCCTAATTTAGCCAACCCTAATTCTCATGATTATTACCCTAACCCTAACTTTTCCTAACCTTTCAAATTTAACCTAATATTTTCATAAATTATAATTAATTATTTATTATTTGTTTAATATGTGAATAATTTAATATTTATTTATTATTAAATATTTAAAATCTTTTCTAATATTGAATTATTTTGTTAATTTCTTATTTTCTCCTATTTTTATTTTTCTAACCATTTATCTTCACTCTTATTATTATTATTATTTATTATTGTCTATTTATTTCTATTTATCGTTATTATTATTTCTCCGATTATATTGTAATTGTCCCAAAGCTTTGTAATAGTTTAGGTTTATATTTTTGCTTTATTTTTATTGTAAATATATTAACTGTATGGTTAGTAACTATAGGGAGTGATAACATGTTTGTACTTTAAAATTAATTTAGAATCACTAATTTAATAAGATAAATATATGAACACGAACACGAACACACGTAAGTCGATCTTCGATCGCCATCTATCACTTTCTAAGGTTATCCCTCATGTTGCCTAACTATAAGGTCAAGTAAGGTGTCTTAAAGCAAAGTCCCTTTTCATAAAATATCATCAAGTCCCTTTAAGATTATAAGATCAAGTCCCTTCGATGTTGCCTACGGTAAATGATCTTGTCCCTTCGAATAAAAGATGATAAGTCCCTTCGTATTGCTAAGACACCTTACAGTTGCCTAAACACAGATGACCCTTCACATGTCCCTTATAACATCCAAGGTAATGACTACCTATTCCTTAATAATAGGGATAGTATTACCGTTGAAAGAACATTTAAGAACAGTGAAGATTTAATTTAGGGTAGATTCCTCTTAAGTACTTGCTCACTTTTCTTCAAATTATTTCATTACACTTCACATTTTCCAACAAATTTTCAAAACAAAGTCTTTATATACATCCATACAAGGATCATTATAAATTGCTTAGAAAATTTTTAATCACACACTACACCTTTCTTAAAATAGTTTAAAGTGAGCTAAGTAACTAAGAGCCCATGGATAACCATGGATATAAAGGGTGCTAACACCTTCCCTTTGTATAACCTACCCCCCGAACTCAAAAATCTTTTAAGGTCTTTCCTGTTCTTTTATGCCCTTTCCTTTGGATAAAATAAAAGTCGGTGGCGACTCTTGCTATCCGCGACATAACTAAAAGTCAGTTCTCCCACCGTGTTACATCCTTCATTCGTACCTTGGACTTGTGATACCTTGACTTTATGTTCAACATCTTTTCGCATTTTATTTGCATATCATTGCATTCATATTTGCATTCATTTTGCATTCATAGTCGCTCATGTTCATTCGTTCTCGTCTTCAGAGTTGTTGAGTACCCGTCAAGCTGATTCCTCCACGCAGATACAGAACTAGGGCCCACGAAAGAAGAAGAATGGCTGAACAAGAAGAACACAACAAGCGAGTCAGGGAGGACATTGATGACTGTCGCTCCCGGGATTTTCATCCTAGTACAAACGCGAAAGTGGCGCGGAAAGGTTAGAGTCGCCAGCCAGACATTTTTATCCCGAAAGAATGGGAAAGGTAATGTTGCACAAACCCGAGGAAGAAGGAAAGGACAAGGCCTTGCGAACCAAAGATCTGAGTTCGGGAGTCGGTTACGACCTGGGAAGGTATTAGCACCCCAGATCGTCCGTCGTACCCGATGGGATCCACGCTTGCTTGCTTTGTTTCAAAGGGTGAGAAATAATATGCTGCTGAATAAAACCGCTAACTGGAACTGGAAAATGAAATAAGAAAAGGAACTGGAAAAAAGAGAATGAGAATAAAAGGGGAAATGTAGGGAAAATAAAGATTGTGCTCGAACGGGCCCTACCCCGCTGCCTACGTACCTCATCGGGATAATGAGGATCAGAGTCGACGTAGTTCGCCTAACTAAGGCGGGAACTATTTGTTTGTGTTTTTTTTATGCTGGAACTGCGTATGTCTATGCTCAGGTGTTGCAGGCTCGTCTGGTACAAGTGCATTTACCGTCTTGCAAATGAGACAAGTCGTCGCGAGTTCGTGTTGTGAATGAATGAGATGAGAAAAGAAGTTCCCGCAGGATAGTCGCTTGTTATTTGTTTTTTTGTCTTTTATGAGAAGTGTTTTGAATTTTGTTTGTGAACTATCTTATACTAAGACCTATCCATCGCGGGAAGCATTTACACCTCGCCCCTAAACAGGACGCGTATAAGCACTCCGCAACAAAGTCTCGTGTCGTACAAGATTGTTCGGCTTTTATTCTTAAATGTTTTATTGCTTTTCTTCATGAGATGAGAAAGAATGACTCAAGTTGCAAAAAGGACAAACTAAGGGGGACTAAGACACAACCCTAAGTTAGTTATCATATACAAAAAGGAGATCATATGGTTAATGAGGTTTTCTATTCCTAATGAGAAACTAGAAACTACTAGAATTCAACTTACTTCTTAATGAAGTTAAGTTGATTCTAAGAACAATAGGGAAACCTATACAAGTTGTAAAATCAAATGATAAGGCAAAAACAATAAAATTGAATTAAGAAATAAACTTCTAAACAAAACCATTAAAGGCATGAATTAAAAAATAGTCTATTTTTATTTATTCTAGTTCTAATGAAAAGGGAACTTTAAGCCTAAGTTCTAAACTAAGTCAAGCCTAATATTTTCATTCTAAAATTCAATTTAAACTAACCTAAGTCTATACTAGATTCTAGGATTAAATCTAATCTAAACTATATTTTTTCAATTTTATTTTCAATGGCCTAAACTAAATGAAAATTACACATAACTAATCCTAAGAACTAATATTCTAAAAAATATCTAAACTTCTGGAAAAATTATGAAAATTAAACTATAGGGACCTAATAATATCTATAATATTGTACTAAGAGGAATCCTAAAAAATCTTATTTTCTATGCCTAAAAAATTATTTGTTTTCAGCTAAGAGTTAACCACTAATTCCTAAGGATTACACCACTAAAACCTAAGATAAAAGGTCTTAAAAAATCCACTAAAAATATCCTAAGCACTATTATGAGTCCTCTAATTACAGAAAAAAGAATTGCTCAAAAATCCTACTGGAAGTTACCTAAATAAAATCAACAAAATCCAGCACCATTAAAAGAAATCAAAATAAAGCTAATTAAAAGAAAATCAGAATTAAATCGAAAAATAACCAAAATTCAGAAAATAAAAATGTCATAAATTTCTAAATGGAATTACTAACCTACTGGAATTTTTGTAGAATTTTCTAGTACTTTTTACTATTTTTTATTGAATTATTCCTAAACTATGTCTAATTAAAATTAAAATCTAAAAGAAATGAAAATGGGGGTTCAGGAAGTATTTTTTTAAAGTTGTTTCTCTATTGGGCCTTAAAACAGGGGTGTAATTAGTAAGTGGGAGAAGCCCAATGCGCAGGCTGATGAGGGGAGTGCATTCATCAAAAATTTAAGTAGTTTTTCTATTGGGCCTCTAAAAGGGAGTAGCAATAGCAAAAAAGTAAGGTCCATTTTCGCTGGATTTAAAGGGGAGTGCAGGAAGCAACGTTTTCTATGTTGTTTTCTCAATGGGCCCCAAATGAGGGTGCTGATAGCAAACAAGGAAGGCCCATTTTCGCAGGGAGATGGGGGGAGGTGCTGGAAGTATTGATTTCTATGTTGTTTTCTGAACTGGGCCTAAAATGGGGGCGCAACTAGCAAGAGGTTCATGAAGATTTACTTTTCTCTCTTCTAATGGAAAGATTAATGGAGAATTATGGGGGACTTAATTAAAATTAAAGGGATAAATATGAATTAATTTCGTGTTAATGACACTTATTGTTTTCATTAATTTAAATTAAATTTTAAACTTATAAACCCCGAAATCAAAACTGAAGGAGATAACCTAATTCCCTTCTTCACTGTCCCTAACCTCCCCTTCGGTGTTCTCGCTGCTGTCAACCTCTCATCTTCGTCATCACGGTCGTTCCCCCTTCCTCTTCCTTCAGAAAGTTCCGCCGCCACCGAAGAACCCTAACGTCCTCCCCTCCGTCACTCTCATCTTCACCCTACCGTCATCTCCTCCATTACCTTCTATCTTGAACTAGCTAAATCCCCCTCTAAACTTAACTATAATCTTCACCACCGATTCGAAATTGCGAACACAGAGAAATAAGCCTGACGAAGCTAAACGGCACCACCGAACTAACATGACTAACAAGAACAGCTCAATAAGGGCTTAGATTGTGGTACCTTGTCAATCGGAAACCGTCGGGATGAAATCTTGGTAAGCAATTCTTCAATTTACCCTTGACTCTTTCACCTCTCTTTGCGCAATTATGTTGATAACCTGGTTGTCCTTCGCAGGCCTGCGTTACTCCGAGCTATCCGCTGAAGGCAAAATTCCTCACCAACGAAGATTATCGGATCCAGAACACGGGGACAATGCTTCAGCCTCTTTGACTCCGCCGCGTCGTTGAATCCAATCCTGGTAAGCTTATTTGTGCTTCAACTCTGTCTATGATGCTTTAACTGCTAACTGTTCTTGATGAACTCGCATCGTTGCTGACGAATCTAACAAATGTTGTTGAATTGTGACAGGATCCTTGTTGCAGCTTGATGATGAATTTTGCAGGTTCAAGGATATTGGGAAAGAAAGACTATGGTTTCTCTATTGGAGATTGAAGGGATTGGAGAGTTGAAGCTTGAATATGGTGAATAATGAAGGTGCAGAGTGATGGTGATGATTGTGGAATTTGATTAGAGAAGAGGGAAGAAAAGGTTCCAGGAAATGATTCAAGGAGAAGAAGAATGGTGTGAGGTTTTGTGATGAGGAAGAATGGTATTGGATTGAGAAGAATGTAGGGAAGAAATGGAGAGGTTGTGAAGAAAAAGATTGGAAGAGAGAAGAGAAAAATGGTGAAGAGGAAGAAAATGGTGAAGAAAAGGGAATGAAGAAATTGATAAGAAAAGTCGAAGAAGCCGAATAGAGGTGAAGCCTCTGATTTATAGGAGATTTGGAGAAGATTCCAGAAACTTCAGGTAAACACCTCAGTTATGGTTCTGTTAGAATCAGTTGAAGGTTTGTTGAAATTCAGTTATTGAATTCGGTTATTGCTGTTATTGTATAACCAATTTTTTTTGTGATTTTGATCTTTCTGTGCTATCATCCTTTTCACCTCCAACTTTAACTCTCTGTTATACAGCTTTTTATTGACCTGTTTTCTCTGAATTCGGTTAGGGTGAATGGTTAGCGGGTTCAGTTAGTTATAGATCTTTCTTAATCTCCTTCTGTTATGGTTGCGAGATGTAACTGAATTCGGCTTTCTTTTGAACTTGCAGGGTTGTTCTATTTTAAACTAAGGATTGAAGTGAAATCGATGCGGATTGATGAAGTATGTCAATTGTTTCGCGGCGTCTGAAATTTGCAGAATGAACGCTCCTCTTGTTGTGAGGTATTGATGTTGAATGCTGTGAATCGGAAGAAAAGGTGGTTGAGTCTAAGTTGTGGTTAATGATGAAAATTATCGAGAATGCGGATTGAAAGAACTTGTCACAGTGGAATGGCTGAGATCAATGAAGTTTACTGAAGAGGATTAATGAGAGGTTGTCATGACGGTAGCGGAGAAGACAGAAGATTGTTGATGAAGAGTTTTAAGAAGATTCAAATTTTTTCTATGGGCAACATCTATGCAGATTGTTGATGATATCGAACCAAGCTTGACGCATTTTTGGTGAGTTCTCCTATATTTCAAATAAGTGATCCTGTTATCAGCTTTCTTTTCCCTTTCTTCTTTGACAAACTCCCTCTTGTTGTTGAACCTTACTTCTGATTTTCTCTTAACTGTCAAGAACTTCTGGTAGCTTCTCCTCCTTCGATCTTTCTGTTTTCTGTCGCGAACCGATTGTTGATTCTGGCTGAATTAGAACTTTTGTTGTTACTGCAGACTTGTTGTTATCACTAGGCTTCGAATGGCCGACATTTAATCAATGCAAGTGAATCCTCATATTGTTATTGATGTTCCTGCAGGTTTGTTCTTCCAAGGAGTCTGATGGGAATTGCGGCATGAAAAACTGACGGCGACGATCACTGAGGATGAAGATGAATCCGCGAGTATGGCGGTTGATCATTGATGCTGGAATTGAGGAAGAAGATTGGTTGTTTGAAGACATTTTTTGTGAAGATTTAGAATATAATTTTTTACTCCTAAGATCATAAGGACAGTGAAAATTGAAGACAATTATAAATCTTGTTTTTGAACTTTGTTACTGCATTTTGTTATAACTGATTTTTTTCATATGACCTCAAAACCAGCTTGCGTAAGAGCTTCAAGACACTTTATGGTTAAGCTAATGTCATGAAGTCCATCGCCAATCTCAATTTCTGCCTTGATTTTTTTTGTGTTCTTGTTTTTTGGATCAAAAGAAATCAGTCATGCACCATTCATATGCAGCGAAACATTGGCCAGGCTTTAACATTCCATAGATCTATTTGTAGCATCCATAAGCATCTGGTGCATGGCAGGTGGCTTCTATAGCGTACACTGCATCGAAACTGTTGTCTCTTTCTTTCTTTTTTTATCCATGAATATTAAACCAACTTTCTTGGTAAGAATCATGTTAGAATCTTAAACTAAAACAAAATATATAAAAGAAATATTGTGATGATTTAGTTGCTAATGAGAACAAGTGATGGGCCTAGAATATGAACGAAGTTTGGAAACGCATTAAAGAAAAAAATGGAATTGGAAATGGGCTCTACAAATGGTTTGAAAATGTGTAATGGGCTTATAAAGGATTGGGCCAAAAGAAAAATGATTCCCCCATTTCTTGGTAATGAGAACTAATAGGTACATAAGCGCAAATAATTCTTGGGTTAAGACAATGGATTAAAGGGATAAAACGAATGTATGCAAAAACAAAAGTCGAGAGACTGGTTGGGCCTCCAGAGAATGAAACAATCATTTGACAAATACAACGGATTAAAGAATAAAGGATAGGGGAATAAACTGAAATGGAAATTGAAGTAAAAGCCGAAAGTGGAATGGACTAATTAGGAACGATTGAGAATAGGACAACTGGATATGTAGTCTCGATTTTACCCCCAAAGTTTATTTTGAATTCTTTCCACCAGTATATAAACACAACCATTTCTGAGCCACTGGATTTTTTTCGGATTAGTCACAACTCCTGGAATCGTCTGAAACATGCCATGACCATTCGAATCCAGATGATTCACTGATAAACTGAAGATTCGAACCAAACTTCACACAAAACACTGTTTGATAAACGGATGAATCTCAGCACACGACAACGTGATCTTGGAATATGCAATGTCTAAGAAATAGTCCAGTGGTCCAAAATAATCTTGCAATTGCAATGATCTTTTGACAGCTTAACCAAAATTAGTTCAAGCTCCTATACGGATTGAAACACAACTGAACAACCGCATTTGAAGTGGAATCGTTGTCCCGTGAATATTCTCCACCATTTCAAACCCTGGAAGATACAGATAAGGAACGAAACCCTAGCTTCGAAGGGTCTAAATCACATGCCTTATGAAACAATGAAATGCACTAGTATGCTGTTACTGAACTGATGAGAAATGCAGATGAACACGAAGCATAAGCCAGTAGAGAGAAAAAAAAAGGAGGGCAAATTTTGAGGTATTACAGCTGCCCCTATTCAATCATCTGCAGACCTGAATGGATAATTGCAACAACTTTTAGAAGTTCGAGGTATGGAGTGATTGAATACTCGAATAAACCTGAAAATTTGCACACTGAGGGTAATGGAAATGCCATCTTCCCATTTATTTATTTATATCTTTTTTTGATTTTGACCTCTGAATAGGTAATGGGGATATAACCAAGTGGAAATATGCTGGGAAGAATGCCATCCTCGAATGACAACTCACACGGGATCCTCGGATCCAGTACTAAAAACCATCCTTGAATAGAAACACGATAGTATACCGGGCGCAGGCGATAACCATCAACAACAAAGACTGACCTCGGACAGACTTTGCAAACGAGACGAACTGACCTCAATCAATAAGCTCAAAAAGTGGACTACAATCCTCGAATAATAGCCACAACAACAAGACCAACCGCAGAAGGACTTGAAGAAAAGAAATGCCATCCTCGAATGACAATCCAAAAGATCCTCGGATCCAACACGAAACCATCCTCGAATGGAGACGCAAAGGTATACCGGCCGCAGGCGGTAACCAAACACAAAAGAAAATAGGACAAGATGGAACGGGATCCTTGTACATAACCGAGAGCCCGAGCAAACAGGATCATTGTACTTAAATGATAGCCTGAAACGCGATCGTTGTACTTAAACGGAGACGCGAAAAGATGAGACTGTTGTACTGAAACAAGACTCAATGACGAGACCATTGTACTTAAATGGATACTCAAAATGAATGGGATCATTGTACTTAAATGATAGCCCAAAACGTGACCGTTGTACTGAAACGGAGACACGAGAAAATGAGATTGTTGTACTGAAACAAGACTCAAAAACGAGACCATTGTACTCAAATGGATACTCGAAAGGAACGAGATCGTTGTACTTAAACGAGAGCCCAAGACGCGACCGTTGTACTGAAACGGAGACGCGAAAAAAATGAGACTGTTGTACTGAAACAAGACTCAATGACGAGACCATTGTACTTAAATGGAGACTCGAAAGGAACGGGATCACTGTACTTAAACGAGAGCCCAAGACGCGACCGTTGTACTGAAACGGAGACGCGAAAAAAAATGAGACTGTTGTACTGAAACAAGACTCAATGACGAGACCATTGTACTTAAATGGAGACTCGAAAGGAACGGGATCACTGTACTTAAATGATAACCTGAGACGTGGTCGTTGTACTGAAACGGAGACGCGAAAAGCAATGAGACTGTTGTACTGAAACAAGACTCAATGACGAGACCATTGTACTTAAATGGATACTCGAAAGGAACGGGATCGTTGTACTTAAACGAGAGCCCAAGCAAACAGGATCATTGTACTTAAATGATAACCTGAGACGCGATCGTTGTACTTAAACGGAAACGCACAAAAATGAGACTGTTGTACTGAAACAAGACTAAAAACGAGACCATTGTACTTAAATGGATACTCGAAAGGAACGGGATCATTGTACTTAAACGAGAGCCCAAGCAAACAGGATCATTGTACTTAAATGATAACCTGAGACGCGATCGTTGTACTTAAACGAGAGCCCAAGACGCGACCGTTGTACTGAAACGGAGACGCGAAAAAAATGAGACTGTTGTACTGAAACAAGACTCAATTGGGGATAACAACAAGACTTGGTGGACGCATCCACCCTGGGAAATGAAGTTGTATTCTGTGGGGAATGTTTCAATCCGATTGGAGATGTAACGGGTCTTATGTAATATACCTCAAAACTGGCCCATGCTGGTATGCATATGTTCGAATTTATGGCGTAATGCTCCATGACAATGGAAATGCTACGCTTTGGAGGATGCAGATGCGATGATGATTATGCGAATGACAATGCAAGGAGATCTCTTGATAAGGAGACCGCAGGTATCCCAGATGGCTTGATTGGGAAGGAACTGATGATCACTGCATTGATCTGATCCACCCTGATGAGGAGAAAACAACTCTGCGGGGAAAGCTGTTAATAATTCACTGGCTCTGAATAGCCGCCACTGCCAAAAATAAATTGGACTTTGAGATTGGAGCGCCAAGACCCTGCTGGAAATGGACCCTTCTTGAACTCTGATGGGGAAGTGAGGACTTCCTGGGAACCAAAGGCATGACACTGCTGAGGAAGCAACTGCTGGGGAGGCAAAACACTCCTTATACTGCCGAGAATTGCCCCTGTCTGAAAGGAGACTTCTTCTTGGGGACGACACCCACTCTCTGCTATCTCGCTGGGTGAAATTTCAACTTGCACATGCCTGGGGATGATTGGAAACACCCTAGGAGACACTTGTTTCTGTTCAAACAAAAGGGAATGCCCATCCTGGATAATAGTTGTTAGCTTTGTTAGCAGCACCAGTACCTGTACCTGCATGAACACAATCGATAGTACCTGCAACATAGAGAATTAGTTTGGGACCTGCTTGCCCCAGGCTCATAGCATGAATCATTGTGTAGGTATCTCTACACCCTTTCAGAGTTGTATTAAATGTTTCTATTCTCCTGTACGAGTTAGAAAAGCATTCAAATGTTCATAACACAATGCAAGTTACCATTTACTAGACGTTTTCACAATCAATCAATGCTAGATGAAGAAAGCAAAAACAAAGGAGCAAAATAGTCTATTGACTGAAGTTGAATTCTTATTGATTTGGAAAAGTGGCCCTGAATAGGCAATACAAAGGAAGCAGTTCCCTGGAATGAGGGAACAACTAAAAGAAAAACAAACTATCCTATTGGCAATGTGAGAAGTGAATCTCATCAAGTCTCAACCCAGTTATGACTCGTATGTCTTCAAGACGCTCCGCTCTTTCTGCCTCTTGAGAAAAAGTAAGTGAACTGATCTTCAACCCTTAGGATAGCCTCAACTGTAGGTAGGTCATGGATCTCGCAGATTGCAGTCGTTCGTGTTAATCCCTCTTTTGCGTGGATCGCCCTTTCAGGTTTTCAATCCACCGGGATGCCCTTTTTTGCCTGAGTTGTCCGATGTGGCTTTTCAACTCAGCGGGTGTACATTTTTTTTTCAAGATTTCCCTAACTTTTGCCCGAGCCTTTTATTCTGTTTTTGGCTCGCCGGGATGCCCATTTTTGCCTGGATTATTATTCTGTTTTTATCCAGCGGGTCCTTTTTACACGAAGTATTTTCTTACTGCATCTGCATTGACAGGGGATGGGAAGTCTTCTCCGTCCATGGTTGTCAGCATTAAGGCTCCGCCTGAGAAAACCTTTTTAACCACGAACAGTCCTTCATAGTTGGGTGTCCACTTTCCCCTGTGATCGTTGAGAGGAGGAAGAATCCTTTTCAGCACTAAATCTCCTGGCGCGTACCTCTGTGGTCGCACATTCTTGTCAAAAGCTTGCTTCATTCGTCGTTGATACAACTGTCCATGGCATACAGCTGCTAGACGCTTCTCTTCAATGAGGCTCAATTGATTATATCTGGATCGGAGCCACTCAGCTTCATCTAGCTTGATGTCCATCATCAACCTCAACGAGGGAATTTCTACTTCGATTGGTAGGACTGCCTCCATACCATACACCAATGAGAATGGAGTTGCCCCAGTTGAGGTGCGTACTGATGTCCTGTACCCGTGCAACGCGAATGGTAACATCTCGTGCCAGTCTTTGTACGTCACAACCATCTTTTGCACAATCTTTTTAATGTTTTTATTTGCCGCCTCGACGGCGCCATTCATCTTCGGACGATATGGAGAAGAGTTGTGGTGTTCTATTTTGAAGTCTTGACACAAGTCAGCCATCATCTTGTTGTTGAGATTAGAACCATTATCAGTAATGATCCTTTTAGGGACTCCGTATCGGCAGATGATGTCCCGCTTAATAAATCGAGCGACCACTTGTTTAGTGACATTGGTGTAGGAAGCTGCTTCAACCCACTTCGTGAAATAATCAATAGCAACTAGGATGAAGCGATGACCATTAGAAGCCGTCGGCTCAATCTTGCCAATCATATCGATGCCCCACATAGCGAACGGCCATGGTGAAGACATGACACTCAACGGATTCGGAGGCACATGGACCTTGTCGGCATAAATTTGACACTTATGGCATTTACGGGAGTATTTGCAACAATCGGACTCCATGGTAATCCAATAGTATCCCGATCTCAATAATTTCTTGGCCATGGCATGTCCTCCAGCATGGGTACCAAAGGAGCCTTCGTGAACCTCCTGCATTAACAGGTCTGCCTCGTGTCTGTCCACACATCTGAGCAGCACCATGTCAAAGTTCCGTTTGTACAACACACCATCTTGATTCAAGAAGAAACCTCCTGCCAGTCTTCTAAGAGTTTTCTTATCCTTACTAGATGCCCCAGCCGGGTATTCTTGAGCCTTCAGGAATTGTTTGATGTCATGGTACCAAGGCTTGTTATCTTCACCATCACCAACTGCAAAGACATAAGCAGGTCTTTCAAGCCGGGAGATCGAAATTCGAGGCACGAAATTCTCTCGACAAACTTTAATCATAGACGACAAAGTTGCGAGAGCATCGGCGAACTGGTTTTCGTCTCTAGGAACATAGCTCAGCTTGACCTTGGTGAAGAAAGTTAACAGCCTCCTGACATAATCTCTGTAAGGAATCAAACGAGCTTGATGAACTAGCCATTTGCCATTGACTTGATTTACCACCAAAGCAGAATCTCCGAAGATCTCAAGGTTCTTGACTCGCAAGTCTATTGCCTCTTAGATCCCCATGATACAAGCTTCATACTCCGCCTCATTGTTAGTGCATTCAAAGGTCAATCGAGCGGCGAGAGGTGTGTGGACTCCTTCTGGCGAGATAATAACAGCACCTATTCCACTCCCATTCATGTTTACAGCCCCGTCAAACATCAACCTCCATTTGGATTCGGGGTCGGGCCCCTCCTCCGGAAGTGGTTCTTCGTAGCCTTTAGACTTGAGGAACATGATGTCCTCATCCGGAAACTCAAACCTCATGGGTTGATAATCATCGATCGGCTGCTGAGCCAAGTATTCTGACAACACACTCCCCTTGATAGCTTTTTGCGAAGTGTATTGTATGTCATACTCCGTGAGTATCATCTGCCAACGGGCCACTCTTCCAGTCAAAGCCGGCTTCTCAAAGATATATTTCACAGGATCCATCTTGGAAATTAAGAGAGTAGTGTGAGTCAGCATGTACTGTCTTAGTCGGCGAGCAGCCCATGCCAAAGCGCAGCAAGTTTTCTCGAGTAGTGAGTATCGTGTCTCACAATCGGTAAACTTTTTGCTAAGGTAATAAATGGCGTGCTCTTTTCGACCAGACTCGTCTTGCTGACCCAGCACACATCCCATCGATCCTTCAAGCACAGTAAGATACATAATCAGAGGTCTCCCCGGTACTGGAGGCATAAGAATTGGTGGTTCTAACAGGTATTCTTTGATTCGGTCGAAAGCTTGCTGACAGTCTTTGTTCCATTTAATGGCCTGATTCTTCCTCAGAAGCTTAAAGATGGGCTCACACGTGGCCGTCAGGTGAGAAATAAACCGTGCAATGTAGTTTAGTCTCCCTAAGAAGCCACGCACTTGCTTTTCAGTCTTCGGCTCAGGCATTTCTTGGATAGCTTTCACCTTGGCTGGATCAACCTCAATTCCTCGTTCACTAACAATGAAGCCGAGCAACTTGCCAGAACGAACCCCGAAGGTACACTTATTCGGATTCAACCTCAGTCTGAACTTCCGAAGCCTGTCAAACAATTTTTCTAGGTTGACCAAGTGCTCTTCCTCTGTCTGAGACTTTGCTATCATGTCATCAACATAAACCTCAATTTCATGATGGATCATGTCGTGAAACAACGTCACCATTTCCCGTTGATAGGTAGCTCCTGCATTCTTTAAACCAAATGGCATGACCTTGTAACAAAAGGTGCCCCAAGGAGTGATGAAAGTTGTCTTTTCCATGTCCTCGGGAGCCATCTTGATCTGATTATAGCCTGAGAATCCGTCCATGAAGGAGAACACGGAAAACTGAGCAGTATTATCGACAAGTACATCTATGTGAGGTAGGGGGAATCATCTTTGGGGCTGGCCCTATTCAAATCCCTGTAGTCCACACACATTCTGACTTTGCCATCTTTCTTGGGAACCGGCACAATGTTAGCAACCCACGGAGGATAACTAGTCACGGCCAAGAAGCCAGCATCAAACTGTTTTTGCACTTCTTCTTTTATTTTAATTGCCATGTCTGGACGCGTGCGCCTCAACTTCTGCTTTACCGGAGGACAATCTGCTCTGAGAGGTAGCTTGTGTACCACAATGTCAGTGTCTAAACCAGGCATATCTTGGTAGGACCATGCGAAGACGTCAACGTATTCTCGAATCATATCCATCAAACGAGTCTTGACAGATTCTTCTAATGCAGCTCCGATCTTGACTTCTTTCTTGTCTTCTTCAGTATCCAAGTTTATCACTTCGACATCTTCTTCGTGCGGCTGAATCATCTTCTCCTCTTGTTTAAGCAGTCTGGCCAACTCTTCGGGTAAATCACAATCCTCTTCACCTTCCTCATCGGCTTGATAAATTGGATTGTCGAAGTCATACTTAGCCATAACAGGATCGTCATTGATAAGATCTGGTGACAAGCACCTGCATGAATGATGATTCATGCAAGGCTTTAGCAACAACTTGAGAAAATGAGAAACATTGCCATTTTAAAACTTTTCTTTCTTTTTGAAAAACAAAAGTAAAAAAATGAAAGACAGAGAACAACATGAATGAATGTGAAACGTCAATTTTATTTATGATTGTGTTAATGAACAAATGAACCCTTACAAAGAGCCATTATGCCTCGGGCAAGACATAGTGCTTTAATACAGGAAAAATAGAAACAAAACATTATTACTCTTCGAACGAGGTGACCGAAATAAGCCTTTTCGATGTCCAGTTGCTAAGCTGAGTTCCTGGAGCGGCAGGCCTGATCCATTCATCCAAGTCACAATCACTATCGACAATGTCATCCTGTACAGCACTGATGTTTTCGTAGTCTACCACTCCCGCACTTATGAAAGTAACCGGGCTCTGACAACCTTTAACACTTGGTTCAGACGAAGATCTTCCAGGGTGATAGCCAATCCCGAACATGTCTTTCTTCTCTGGCACTTCTACCGGACTGCCCCAGCCTTCTCGTATTCCAGATTCTACCAATTCAAGCGCTTGCTTATAAGAGGCTATGGAAACCCCTTTCTTCTGTACTTCAGGAGAAGTTGCTACTGCGGATGCTTGCTCAGACTTCAAGGGCTCAAAAGCCTGACATGGGGTCTCAACTATTTCGCCATCCATCTCCACATATTTGAATGAGGCGAGATGACTAACAAAAATATCTTCTTCCCCACTGACAGTCACAATCTGACCCTCCCATACAAACTTTAACTTCTGATGGAGTGTAGACGACACTGCACCTGCCAAATGTATCCAAGGTCTTCCGAGTAAACAACTATACGCAGGTTGGATATCCATCACGTAAAACGTGGTATTGAAGACTTGTGGACCTACCTTGATAGGTAACTCCACCTCTCCAAACACCGATCTTCTCGACCCGTCAAATGCTAGAACTACTAGATCACTGGGCTTTAGAACCACTCCGTCATAGTCCAACTTCATCAGTGCTTTCTTGGGTAAGACGTTCAAAGAGGATCCAGTATCTACCAACACGTGGGAAAGCACTGCACCCTTACATTCCAGAGAAATATGCAATGCCCGATTATGAGCACGCCCATCAGAAGTCAAATCCAAGTCTGTGAAACCCAATCCATGACTGGCATTGACGCTAGACACAACCGTTTCTAGCTGGTTTACAGAAATATCCTGAGGCACGTATGCCTTGTTCAGAATATTTAGGAGAGCTTTTCTGTGAGAGTCAGAACACATGAGCAAGGACAAGATGGAGATCTTCGACGGCGTCTGTTGCAGATGGTCCACAATCTTGTAATCACTCTTCTTGATGATCCTCAGGAATTCTTCAGCTTCTTTATCAAAGGTGAGGTCTGGATCAGTTGATGGAGTTGGATCATTGACAACAACTGGTTGCTTCCCTCTGGCTCTAGCTTGGGCTTCGGCAGTATCTCTGGGCGGTATCACATTGTTTCTCAGTGTTTCAGGCGCAAACAATCTTCCACTTCGAGTAAAACCCCCTACTCCAACATTTTCTACTTGAGCTGGGGTTATACTAGTCGTGTCCAACTCTTGCCTCTGGCCGTTGCAGTACACTTCACCACCATAATTCCAAGGAACAGCTCTGTCACTTTGGTACATTATGGGTCCAGCAGTGGTAATGGTTATTGGTGCCGCTCTGGCTCGTGAAGGAGCTTGGGATGGATCATAAAAGATAGTCACTGTGGATATTTCACTTTCTTTTATGATCTTGTCAAATTGCAGCACTCCTTCGTCAATCATGCCTTGGATTCCGGCCTTCAATCGTTTACAACCGTTGGTAGCTTCAGTACATTCTGAACAATCCTCCTTGCACCCAGGGAAGATACCTTTCTTCAACAAACAAACCTTGATAGCAACCAATGAAGTCTGCAAGTCATCTGCATCATCCACCAAATTCAAGTTCTCCCCTTCACCAATTTCACCAACCGTGCCCCTGTGAGGAGGCATGGGATTTTGCAGCACATTAGGAGAGGGAGCGAAATTGATCGCTTTAGAATCCAACAAGTCCTGAACAACATGCTTCAATGCTTTACAATTCTCAGTACTATGGCCAGGAGCTCCATAATGAAACTCGCATCTAGCATTTAAGTCATAACCCTCAGGAATTTGGCCTGGCTTCGGAGGTTGCAAGGTCCGGAGCTGAATCATTTGAAGCTGCAGGAGATTCTTTAAAAGTTGGGAGTAAGACATTGGTGGAGCTTCAATATGTATATCCTTCGACCTCTGAGAGTAGTATGGACGAGGGGCTCTTGGCTGATACCCCTGTGAGCGTTGCGGCTGTGGAGGCTGGACCTGTTGTTGAACGGGTGGAGTTGAAATAGTGACAGGGGCCACTTGCTGATAATACCCTCGGTTAATCATTCCCCTTTGTGCGTATACTGCACCTGTTTCTCCTTCCCTCCTTTTCACAAAGGGTTTCTTGATACCAGACACCGAAGCGCCTCCATTTTGAATTTTCCCCTGTTTGAGTCAGCTTTCAATTCTTTCTCCAATCAAGATAATGTCCGAGAAACCACTTGAGGAACAACCAGCCAATCTTTCCATGAAATGCCCTGGGAGGGTATTCAGGAAAAGATCGACCATCTCTCTTTCCAATAAAGGTGGTTGCACTCGGGCGGCCACCTCACGCCACCTCTGTGCATAGTCTCTGAAGCTCTCCGAGCTCCTCTGTGTCAAGCTTTGAAGCTGAGTACGGCTAGGTGCCATGTCAATGTTGTATTGATATTGTCTGAGGAAGGCCTCTCCCAAATCCTTCCAGCTTCTAATAGAGCTCCTCTCCAGCTTCATGTACCACTCCAAGGACGCTCCTGAGAGGCTATCCTGGAAATAGTACATCCAGAGTTTCTCGTCTCGCGTGTGGGCCGCAATCTTCCTGTAGAAGGCCTGTAGGTGAGTTTTTGGGCAGGAGCTGCCGTTGTATTTATCAAATGCTGGTGGTCTGAACTTGTGTGGAATGACCACCCCAAGTACTAAACCCATATCTGACACGTCAATTCCCAAAGTGTCTTTACACTCAAGGGCCTTGACCTTCTCCGCAAGCACCAAGAAGTCATTAAGATTTCCATCACCGCCGAAACCCATATCGTTATTGAAGTACTGGAATTGGTCTTCCTGCCTATCGTGCACAGGAACATACGTAGCCATAGATGGATCTGGAACATGAGGTCCACCTGGGCCGTTGTTAGTGTTGGGAGGACCCCCTAGTCCGCCGGAAGTGGTTGCCTGGGCATTAGTATTAGGAGGAGTTAACCCTTGAATTTCATTTCTCAGCTCCTGCTGCCCCTGGGCCATCCCTTGCATCAGGGTCATAAATTCTGCCATCTTGGTACGGACTTCATTGAGTTCTGTCTGCATGGCGTCCATTGCTGTTCTTTGATTGCTGCGGGTCGCGTACCGATGAGGGATATCTTGTCGTAGGTACCGGGTCTTAGCGGCTCTCGCAATCTTTGCCTGTTGAACACAGATAAATTAAACATCCTGAAGGAAAACCTGCAAAGACAAAGACAAAATGCAAATGATGCGTATGCAATGCAATGTGTTCCTTTTATTCCCGAGTATTTTCCTGTGTCCGGTCCTTGCATTAAGAAGATAAGAATTGGGAAGAAGACCCAAGTAATACTCGAATATAGTGACGGCTGTGAAGAATTGATGCTTATTACCCCGTGTCGGTGCAAATAACGAACAAGAAATCCAGAACAAACAATTATATAAACTGGAGTTTGAAAATACAAAGTCCCCGAAGGGTACCAATCACAATAACAACAAAAGTACATCACATATAGGGAATCCCACAACAAGCCTGTGGGTAATCCAAGTACAATAACATGAAATTAAACCCTAGGGAACTCTATATCTTTCAATCTCCAGCTAAGGCATTTGACGTTCTGGAACAGCTGAACTATATCTGGATGACCGGGCTCCTGGATGAGTCTCTGGATGAGGAGGTCCCTCGTATTAGAAGAAGCGTGTAACTCCTCGATCTGCTGTAGGAATGCTGCCTCATTCTCCTTGCTTTGACTCGACTCGGCCTTCGACCTTTTCACATCAGCTTTCAACTTCAAGTCCTCAATCTCCTTTTGAGCTTCCTTCAGTGCCTGCTGGATTTCTGCTACGCGCTGGAGACGGTCCTTCTCTTGATGATAAGCCTTCCTGAGAAGTTCCTTCTGCCCATCCAAAGAATCTTGAAGACTTTTGATTTCCTGCTTGTGCTTGGCATCTAACTCCTTTTGTTTCTTCAAATTGTCATCCCATTTCTCCTGCCATAAGGTAACAGCTTCATTGGCTTCACTAAGATCTTTCTTCTCTCTTCGGCGCTGGGCAGTCTTGTGAGTCTCAGCTAAACCTTTCTTTTGGAAGTAGAGCTCTCTATCTTCAAAGTCCTTCTGCTTGAGACGGACTATTTCCTCGGCTTGCACAACTCTATCTTCCAATCGACGGTTCTGGATCATCAGCTTTTGACAAGAATTAAGAGCCTCTTGATTTTCAACCCTAAGTTGCTTAACCAAAGCTTCTAACTTTTGATATTCCTCCAAAGGCACCGTAGTAGGTGGTGGTAACGGTGCAGAGAAAGGGATTAGAGTCACTTGGGATTTTTCTCTGACCCACGCTTCAAACTCGGGAAACATTTGGTTGTTGCTCCTGCCCAATCGATCTATACCCTTTTTAATAACCGTTTTCCAAGCACCTGCAGCCTCCCGCACCAATGGGAGATTATCCTTCATAGGAAAATAAAAGGTCTGATCCAACTCAGAATCCTTGGGAACATTCTTCAAAGCGTATCCTAATTGTCTTCTCAAGAGTATGGGGTTGTAGTTAATGCAACCAGCTACTCCTAAGAGGGGAACATTAGGATACTTTCTGCAACTGGAGATAAGCTTTTTCCCTTTTAACCTCAAAGTGAACCATCTGATGTCTTTGGCAGTCAACGTGTTGAGCTTCTGCGACCAGATTACATTGGGATCCGTGAACACTCCAGCAATAGGGATGTGCCTCATAAACCAAGTGTAGAACAACTGAGCACAACATCTAACCAAGCCGCCTCGTCTCTTCTCATTCCTATAGTGCACCGAATAGTACAAGTCACCTAGGAGAGTAGGTACCGGATTCTTCAACACAAACAAATGAATAGCATTTATGTCCACAAACTTGTCCATATCAGCAAACAAAACTATCCCATACACAGACAATGCCAAGATAGCGCAAACTGAATCCCACTGCTTCTCCACGGCACACTCTTCAGCTCTCCTAACCAGAAACTCTAAGGGAAAACCAAGCACTCCAGCCTTGGTGGAAACCAGATTAGCAGATACTTCTGATGGGCTCAAATAAAGAGCCTTAGCAATGTCGGCGTGAGTCGGCCTTGTCATTTCTGAATTGAATGGAATCTGATCTTGGATCGGTAGTCTTAGAATCTCAACATACTCTTCTAGCAGTGGACCTAGCTGGAAATCTGGAAATGTGAAACATCGGAGTCTAGGATCATAGTACTGTAGTAAAGTATGAATGGCACTCTTCTGCGAACTATCCAAGCTGAAAACCATATCCACAATATCACCATACTGCTGTTTGAAGAAATCCAAATGACCTGGGGTAATGAGAGACACCATCTGCTTGAGCAAGTCCACCTTGGTATCAAAAAACTTGTAGAAAATATTCTTCTTTCTGACGTCTTCCATTCTGAAGCAAAGATATGACCAGGAACCGGGAATAATGCAAACCCTGAGAATAAAAGAAACACAAATGATTAATGATGATATGATGTTTATGCAAGGCAAGGCATGTGATCAGTGAAGTGTCTGTGATGTGCCAATCAAATAGTCAGGTGTCGGTGCACGGTCTCAAAATCCAGATATCACAATAATTATCCCTCTGATCCGGGGTCCATATCTTAAGAACAGAAATCCAGATCACAAAACTGAACCAAAGGCAAAGCGGGTATGCTGAAGGTATTAGGGTTCCTGCAAACCTGTAAACCCCTCCCAATCTCACGGGTGTGCTACTCGGGTCAACATCACGGACTCTCAAAGCCGAATAGCAATAATACGTTCACCATCTCCGAGAAATGGCTCATGACCAAATCAGGGAATCGGTTTGGTATTATGTACTACGCAGGGAGGTCTCAGTTGAGTCCGGAAAAACAAGCATCCCTCATAAGTCTCCAGCTTCAAGCACTGAATCGAGAAACAATAGTACATTCATCCCGAAGGGTACAATACTATTGTCATACGAACAGTTTGCTTTAACTGAATTCCTATGAGAGAACCAGGCCGTCCTATGCGAGTTCCCAATGGACCCTCGGATGCGAGTGGGTTTGCCAACAAATGTGGTCTGCCACTGTCATCACTGGAGAGGGGTGTTCCCATTAAGGTCCTAGAAGATCGGTCACCAGATGCACATAACTATCAAGGTCGTACCCTGAAGTGAGGTAATCCCCACACAGAATAGTTCCAAGACGGTCGCAATCTGGGTGTGGAACACATCGCCACCCATCATGGTGAGATACCATAAGAGTACAATGTCTGTCCACGCTAATCCTATGGTGCACTCAAGCCGGGTAGTTGGCTTATCTCACAGTAACTCCCAACCTACAGAAAAAATGAAAACCAGCACAGCCAGACAGTCCAGTATAATATGATGCATGGAAAATAAAATACTGAAAGCGGTAAATAAATGCGATAAAGTAAAGTTGTAAATAAAACCGTAAATAAAACAGTAAAGCTAAACTAAAGCACTCAGCATCAAACAGATAAACACCCAAAGAAACAAAACCAAACAGGCGCTAGGATTGACTCTACAAGGGAAACCGGAAGAATCAGGTTAGTCCCCAGCAGAGTCGCCAGCTGTCGCTCCCGGGATTTTCATCCTAGTACAAACGCGAAAGTGGCGCGGAAAGGTTAGAGTCGCCAGCCAGACATTTTTATCCCGAAAGAATGGGAAAGGTAATGTTGCACAAACCCGAGGAAGAAGGAAAGGACAAGGCCTTGCGAACCAAAGATCTGAGTTCGGGAGTCGGTTACAACCTGGGAAGGTATTAGCACCCCAGATCGTCCGTCGTACCCGACGGGATCCACGCTTGCTTGCTTTGTTTCAAAGGGTGAGAAATAATATGCTGCTGAATAAAACCGCTAACTGGAACTGGAAAATGAAATAAGAAAGGGAACTGGAAAAAAGAGAATGAGAATAAAAGGGGAAATGTAGGGAAAATAAAGATTGTGCTCGAACGGGCCCTACCCCGCTGCCTACGTACCTCATCGGGATAATGAGGATCAGAGTCGACGTAGTTCGCCTAACTAAGGCGGGAACTATTTGTTTGTGTTTTTTTTATGCTAGAACTGCGTATGTCTATGCTCAGGTGTTGCAGGCTCGTCTGGTACAAGTGCATTTACCGTCTTGCAAATGAGACAAGTCGTCGCGAGTTCGCGTTGTGAATGAATGAGATGAGAAAAGAAGTTCCCGCAGGATAGTCGCTTGTTATTTGTTTTTTTGTCTTTTATGAGAAGTGTTTTGAATTTTGTTTGTGAACTGTCTTGTACTAAGACCTATCCATCGCGGGAAGCATTTACACCTCGCCCCTAAACAGGACGCGTATAAGCACTCCGCAACAAAGTCTCGTGTCGTACAAGATTGTTCGGCTTTTATTCTTAAATGTTTTATTGCTTTTCTTCATGAGATGAGAAAGAATGACTCAAGTTGCAAAAAGGACAAACTAAGGGGGACTAAGACACAACCCTAAGTTAGTTATCATATACAAAAAGGAGATCCTATGGTTAATGAGGTTTTCTATTCCTAATGAGAAACTAGAAACTACTAGAATTCAACTTACTTCTTAATGAAGTTAAGTTGATTCTAAGAACAATAGGGAAACCTATACAAGTTGTAAAATCAAATGATAAGGCAAAAAAAATAAAATTGAATTAAGAAATAAACTTCTAAACAAAACCATTAAAGGCATGAATTAAAAAATAGTCTATTTTTATTTATTCTAGTTCTAATGAAAAGGGAACTTTAAGCCTAAGTTCTAAACTAAGTCAAGCCTAATATTTTCATTCTAAAATTCAATTTAAACTAACCTAAGTCTATACTAGATTCTAGGATTAAATCTAATCTAAACTATATTTTTTCAATTTTATTTTCAATGGCCTAAACTAAATGAAAATTACACATAACTAATCCTAAGAACTAATATTCTAAAAAATATCTAAACTTCTGGAAAAATTATGAAAATTAAACTATAGGGACCTAATACTATCTATAATATTGTACTAAGAGGAATCCTAAAAAATCTTATTTTCTATGCCTAAAAAATTATTTGTTTTCAGCTAAGAGTTAACCACTAATTCCTAAGGATTACACCACTAAAACCTAAGATAAAAGGTCTTAAAAAATCCACTAAAAATATCCTAAGCACTATTATGAGTCCTCTAATTACAGAAAAAAGAATGGCTCAAAAATCCTACTGGAAGTTACCTAAATAAAATCAACAAAATCCAACACCATTAAAAGAAATCAAAATAAAGCTAATTAAAAGAAAATCAGAATTAAATCGAAAAATAACCAAAATTCAGAAAATAAAAATGTCATAAATTTCTAAATGGAATTACTAACCTACTGGAATTTTTGTAGAATTTTCTAGTACTTTTTACTATTTTTTATTGAATTATTCCTAAACTATGTCTAATTAAAATTAAAATCTAAAAGAAATGAAAATAGGGGTTCGGGAAGTATTTTTTTAAAGTTGTTTCTCTATTGGGCCTTAAAACAGGGGTGTAATTAGTAAGTGGGAGAAGCCCAATGCGCAGGCTGATGAGGGGAGTGCATTCATCAAAAATTTAAGTAGTTTTTCTATTGGGCCTCTAAAAGGGAGTAGCAATAGCAAAAAAGTAAGGTCCATTTTCGCTGGATTTAAAGGGGAGTGCAGGAAGCAACGTTTTCTATGTTGTTTTCTCAATGGGCCCCAAATGAGGGTGCTGATAGAAAACAAGGAAGGCCCATTTTCGCAGGGAGATGGGGGGAGGTGCTGGAAGTATTGATTTCTATGTTGTTTTCTGAACTGGGCCTAAAATGGGGGCGCAACTAGCAAGAGGTTCATGAAGATTACTTTTCTCTCTTCTAATGGCAAGATTAATGGAGACTTATGGGGGGCTTAATTAAAATTAAAGGGATAAATATGAATTAATTTCGTGTTAATGACACTTATTGTTTTCATTAATTTACATTAAATTTTAAACTTATAAACCCCGAAATCAAAACTGAAGGAGATAACCTAATTCCCTTCTTCACTGTCCCTAACCTCCCCTTCGGTGTTCTCGATGCCGTCAACCTCTCATCTTCGTCATCACGGTCGTTCCCCCTTCCTCTTCCTTCAGAAAGTTCCGCCGCCACCGAAGAACCCTAACGTCCTCCCCTCCGTCACTCTCATCTTCACCCTACCGTCATCTCCTCCATCACCTTCTATCTTGAACCAGCTAAATCCCCCTCTAAACTTAACTATAATCTTCACCACCGATTCGAAATTGCGAACACAGAGAAATAAGCCTGACGAAGCTAAACGGCACCACCGAACTAACATGACTAACAAGAACAGCTCAATAAGGGCTTAGATTGTGGTACCTTGTCAATCGGAAACCGTCGGGATGAAATCTTGGTAAGCAATTCTTCAATTTACCCTTGACTCTTTCACCTCTCTTTGCGCAATTATGTTGATAACCTGGTTGTCCTTCGCAGGCATGCGTTACTCCGAGCTATCCGCTGAAGGCAAAATTCCTCACCAACGAAGATTATCGGATCCAGAACACGGGGACAATGCTTCAGCCTCTTTGACTACGCCGCGTCGTTTAATCCAATCCTGGTAAGCTTATTTGTGCTTCAACTATGTCTATGATGCTTTAACTGCTAACTGTTCTTGATGAACTCGCATCGTTGCTGACGAATCTAACAAATGTTGTTGAATTGTGACAGGATCCTTGTTGCAGCTTGATGATGAATTGTGCAGGTTCAAGGATATTGGGAAAGAAAGACTATGGTTTCTCTATTGGAGATTGAAGGGATTGGAGAGTTGAAGCTTGAATATGGTGAATAATGAAGGTGCAGAGTGATGGTGATGATTGTGGAATTTGATTAGAGAAGAGGGAAGAAAAGGTTCCAGGAAATGATTCAAGGAGAAGAAGAATGGTGTGAGGTTTTGTGATGAGGAAGAATGGTATTGGATTGAGAAGAATGTAGGGAAGAAATGGAGAGGTTGTGAAGAAAAAGATTGGAAGAGAGAAGAGAAAAATGGTGAAGAGGAAGAAAATGGTGAAGAAAAGGGAATGAAGAAATTGATAAGAAAAGTCGAAGAAGCCGAATAGAGGTGAAGCCTCTGATTTATAGGAGATTTGGAGAAGATTCCAGAAACTTCAGGTAAACACCTCAGTTATGGTTCTGTTAGAATCAGTTGAAGGTTTGTTGAAATTCAGTTATTGAATTCGGTTATTGCTGTTATTGTATAACCAATTTTTTTTGTGATTTTGATCTTTCTGTGCTATCATCCTTTTCACCTCCAACTTTAACTCTCTGTTATACAGCTTTTTATTGACCTGTTTTCTCTGAATTCGGTTAGGGTGAATGGTTAGCGGGTTCAGTTAGTTATAGATCTTTCTTAATCTCCTTCTGTTATGGTTGCGAGATGTAACTGAATTCGGCTTTCTTTTGAACTTGCAGGGTTGTTCTATTTTAAACTAAGGATTGAAGTGAAATCGATGCGGATTGATGAAGTATGTCAATTGTTTCGCGGCGTCTGAAATTTGCAGAATGAACGCTCCTCTTGTTGTGAGGTATTGATGTTGAATGCTGTGAATCGGAAGAAAAGGTGGTTGAGTCTAAGTTGTGGTTAATGATGAAAATTATCGAGAATGCGGATTGAAAGAACTTGTCACAGTGGAATGGCTGAGATCAATGAAGTTTACTGAAGAGGATTAATGAGAGGTTGTCGTGACGGTAGCGGAGAAGACAGAAGATTGTTGATGAAGAGTTTTAAGAAGATTCAAATTTTTTCTATGGGCAACATCTATGCAGATTGTTGATGATATCGAACCAAGCTTGACGCATTTTCGGTGAGTTCTCCTATATTTCGAATAAGTGATCCTGTTATCAGCTTTCTTTTCCCTTTCTTCTTTGACAAACTCCCTCTTGTTGTTGAACCTTACTTCTGATTTTCTCTTAACTGTCAAGAACTTCTGGTAGCTTCTCCTCCTTCGATCTTTCTGTTTTCTGTCGCGAACCGATTGTTGATTCTGGCTGAATTAGAACTTTTGTTGTTACTACAGACTTGTTGTTATCACTAGGCTTCGAATGGCCGACATTTAATCAATGCAAGTGAATCCTCATATTGTTATTGATGTTCCTGCAGGTTTGTTCTTCCAAGGAGTCTGATGAGAATTGCGGCATGAAAAACTGACGGCGACGATCACTGAGGATGAAGATGAATCCGCGAGTATGGCGGTTGATCATTGATGCTGGAATTGAGGAAGAAGATTGGTTGTTTGAAGACATTTTTTGTGAAGATTTAGAATAGAATTTTTTACTCCTAAGATCATAAGGACAGTGAAAATTGAAGACAATTATAAATCTTGTTTTTGAACTTTGTTACTGCATTTTGTTATAACTGATTTTTTTCATATGACCTCAAAACCAGCTTGCATAAGAGCTTCAAGACACTTTGTGGTTAAGCTAATGTCATGAAGTCCATCGCCAATCTCAATTTCTGCCTTGATTTTTTTTGTGTTCTTGTTTTTTGGATCAAAAGAAATCAGTCATGCACCATTCATATGCAGCGAAACATTGGCCAGGCTTTAACATTCCATAGATCTATTTGTAGCATCCATAAGCATCTGGTGCATGGCAGGTGGCTTCTATAGCGTACACTGCATCGAAACTGTTGTCTCTTTCTTTCTTTTTTTAGCCATGAATATTAAACCAACTTTCTTGGTAAGAATCATGTTAGAATCTTAAACTAAAACAAAATATATAAAAGAAATATTATGATGATTTAGTTGCTAATGAGAACAAGTGATGGGCCTAGAATATGAACGAAGTTTGGAAACGCATTAAAGAAAAAAATGGAATTGGAAATGGGCTCTACAAATGGTTTGAAAATGTATAATGGGCTTATAAAGGATTGGGCCAAAAGAAAAATGATTCCCCCATTTCTTGGTAATGAGAACTAATAGGTACATAAGCGCAAATAATTCTTGGGTTAAGACAATGGATTAAAGGGATAAAACGAATGTATGCAAAAACAAAAGTCGAGAGACTGGTTGGGCCTCCAGAGAATGAAACAATCATTTGACAAATACAACGGATTAAAGAATAAAGGATAGGGGAATAAACTGAAATGGAAATTGAAGTAAAAGCCGAAAGTGGAATGGACTAATTAGGAACGATTGAGAATAGGACAACTGGATATGTAGTCTCGATTTTACCCCCAAAGCTTATTTTGAATTCTTTCCACCAGTATATAAACACAACCATTTCTGAGCCACTGGATTTTTTTCGGATTAGTCACAACTCCTGGAATCGTCTGAAACATGCCATGACCATTCGAATCCAGATGATTCACTGATAAACTGAAGATTCGAACCAAACTTCACACAAAACACTGTTTGATAAACGGATGAATCTCAGCACACGACAACGTGATCTTGGAATATGCAATGTCTAAGAAATAGTCCAGTGGTCCAAAATAATCTTGCAATTGCAATGATCTTTTGACAGCTTAAACAAAATTAGTTCAAGCTCCTATACGGATTGAAACACAACTGAACAACCGCATTTGAAGTGGAATCGTTGTCCCGTGAATATTCTCCACCATTTCAAACCCTGGCAGATACAGATAAGGAACGAAACCCTAGCTTCGAAGGGTCTAAATCACATGCCTTATGAAACAATGAAATGCACTAGTATGCTATTACTGAACTGATGAGAAATGCAGATGAACACGAAGCATAAGCCAGTAGAGAGAAAAAAAAAGGAGGGCAAATTTTGAGGTATTACAATGACCTGAAGAGCAGTGTGAGAAAGATCATGGATATGCTCCAAGTCTTGGCTACTAAGGACACTCAAGCTCAGAGGACCGTCACCTCTAAAGTCAGTAGTTTCGTCATTAACGCAGAGTCTTCAAGACCCGCTAGCACATGGCCAAAATTTGGATTGCCACCAGGTTATACTCCGCCATTTGCAACTACTCAGATGACTGGTACATCCACTTTTTTTGAACCTGGAGTGTTCACTGACTCTCAACCCAATGTGAATACTGTTGCCCAAACTGCTTATGTGAATCCTCCCTTCGTGCATAACCCACCATCTTCAGTACAAGGAGAGGCTGGAAATATCGAGGATGTTAGGGAACAATGTATGACTCTGGAGAAGAGGATAAGAGCTGTGGAAGGATTTGATGTCTTCAACGCTGCCGCATCAGACATGTGCTTGGTTTCGAATTTGGTTATGCCAGACAAATTCAAAATGCCAATATTTGAAAAATACAAGGGAGACACTTGCCCAAAAAGCCATATGATCATGTACTGTCGCAAAATGGCCGCCCATGCTGATAAGGACAAATTACTCATCCATTGCTTCCAAGATAGCTTGAGTGGGGCATCTTTGAAATGGTATATGGGACTCGAGAAAAGCCATATCCAATGCTGGAAGGACCTGCTTGATGCATTCCTGAGACAATACAAATACAATCTGGACATGGCACCTGACCGCCGTCAGCTTCAAAACATGTCTCAGAAAGAAAGGGAATCATTCAAAGAGTATGCCCAGCGCTGGAGAGAGCTAGCTGCTCAGGTTGAGCCTCCCTTGGCGGAGAAAGAACTGACTGGTCTATTCATGGACACTCTTCAACCTCTATACTGGGAAACGATGATAGGTAGTGTATCATCTAGTTTTGCTGACCTAGTCACTATTGGAGAAAGACTAGAGGAAGGAATCAGAAAGGGCAAGTTTGGAAGTGCTGAAGCTTCTAATGTTGCGAGAAAGTCCTCTGGGAACTTTCAAAAGAAGAAAGAGGGTGATACTCATGCTGTCAACACTGAAAGAAGACCCTACTAGAGGCAATAACAATATGGTGAAGCCCAAATAGCCGCAATTTCTCCTATAGTTAATGCTCCACCAGCTCGAGCGCATCCACAAAGGAATGTTGGTCAGAATCAGACTCGCAATCCCAGGCCCAGGGCTCCTATTGATCCTATTCCCATGAAGTACGCTGAGATTTTTCCTGCACTGTGCAAGTAAGGTCTTTTCACCACCAAACCTCTCATTCCTCCAAATCCTCTTCCACCAGGAATTAGGAGTGATCTTCATTGCCCATTCCATGAAGGAGTTGCAGGTCATGATATTGAGAACTGTTTTGCTTTCCAAGCTCGAGTTCAGGACTTGGTCAGGGGAGACTTGCTCACCTTCACACCGAGAAAGGTTCCCAGGGTTGAAATAGATCCCATGCCAAAACAAAGTGGCTGAAGATTTGATCGAAGAATCACAAGTTACTACCTAAAGCCGGTGGGTCAGACGGGAAAGCTCATCCTTGCTACTGATTAAACACTAGGCCTTGTTTCTTTTCAGTTTTAATTTCCTTGTTTGTATTATGTGTACTTGTTTAAAAGCTTTGTTTGTTCTCTAATGTTAATGTTAATGAAATGAGCATCGCATGTTTATGAATCAATTCATTCACCTTCATATTGGTGCGTATTTATGCTTTTCAGTTTCAAAAATTCCAAAAGAATATATATACCATTGTTTCTCTTATTCATTTGTTGTTTAAGCAATGATTGGAGGGAGGATGACGAAAAATACCCAAATTGTTGAATGGTATGCTTTCAAAATAAAACCTTGCTGATGATATACAGGCATTGTTTCAACTCCCAAACACTGGAGAAATAAGGAAGTTAATCCATTGTCAACCCCTTTAAGCCTAGAAGTTGGAGTTTCTTTCTACACGAAAAAACTGTAATCTTATCCCGGGGCAGGGTAGTTCTCAATTAATTCAAATATGCATTCAATTTCAGGAGGATTATTCGTTACATCTTTCAATAAGGATTTCAAGCCCAAGTTTTCCTTCGCACAATTGTCGAGGAAGTTAATGGCAGTCATTGTCCAAATCAAAAATGAAAAAGTCGCTAAGTCAACACCTAAAAGGCGACTTAGGCAAAAATAAAAGCATCCCGGTGGACTGAAAACTTCAAAGATACAGTCCAGGCAAAAGTTAGGGATAATAAGAATCAAATCAAAAGAGGTCGCCAGAAATTCTCAACAAACATAAAGATGAGCTGATCCAAAATCCTCATCAAATAAACCAACAAATGTTGGGAAATAAGCAATGACTGTTGTCCAATAATTCCTTGGCTCTTAAGCCATCCTCATCAGTACAAATCCAAATAACTTGAATGCATAGGTTGAATTATTTGAGTATAGGACTGGAGATCATCACGGAGAATGGGTTGGGTAAGATTAAATTTTGAGCCTTATATCCTTTTATTTCATAAACTGTGAACCAAGCCACGTTACAACCCTTTAAAGACCTAATTGAAGTTCGGTTTGTTTCGAAAGCATATCGTAGCAAGGTTGCGTGAGCTGACTCCCTATGAGATTTGCCAATCATTCGCTTTGGTAGCATACCTTTTGCATTATCTTTCACTTCGCGTGTTTGAATTGTATTCTTACTAGTGATTCATTTTCTATACACCAATATCATTCCAATAATGATTTTGATTTCAAAATTTTTGCTTGAGCCTTGCATTAAAATTAACATTTTGAATGAACATTTTATTTGCAAGCAAGCACTCATCATCAAGGAACTATAAACAGTTGAGGAACTTGATTAGTGATCCTATCAGGGGCACCTTCCAGTCAAAGATCTCGTTGTTCAAAGAAAATTTTCTTTTTTAGACTCGTGCTGGGGAAAACATTTCAAGCGACCAGTCAAGCAGTCACTTCAGAATCATTCAACATGGGGCAGTCTACTTCAAGCAATCCCTATGCAAATCTTATCTCCTCGTCCCAATAGGATCAACATCATGATACTTCTAACAAGTGTAATAGAAGTTGTGATCAAGACATTTTTTCAAGGATAGTTGGCAAAAGTTCTTTGTGTTGTGGAATCAGCTGTTTCAGCCACACTTCTCCAAAGAGTCTTATCCAGGTGGTCTTAGAATTTGCATTGCAATCATTGCACCATTTGCATCATAAAATTTCATATCAAGCATAGCACGAAGTTTACTTCATGTTCATATGCATTTCCCGAGGTTTTGTCATCTTACCTTATGGTCAAAGTCCAATTTTGTTTGGCACCCTTAAAGACCAATTTCCAAACCACAAAAAAATCAAAGTCCAATTCATTTGGCACTTACCAAGCAGTCGTGTCTGTCACCCTGTCTTTCGTGTTTATTTTCTTTTCCTTCAAATTTGTCTTATTGATAAATTTGGCGTGGAACCCTTTTCCTTCAAACTGTGTTAAGTTTGGCGTGGAACCTTTTTCCTTCAAACTATGTTAAGTTTGGCGTGGAACCCTTTTCCTTCAAACTGTGTTAAGTTTGGCGTGGAACCCTTTTCCTTCAAATTGTGTTAAGTTTGGCGTGGAACTCTTTTCCTTCAAACTATGTTAAGTTTGGCGTGGAACTCTTTTCCTTCAAACTATGTTAAGTTTGGCGTGGAACCCTTTTCCTTCAAACTGTGTTAAGTTTGGCGTGGAACCTTTTTCCTTCAAACTATGTTAAGTTTGGCGTGGAACCCTTTTCCTTTAAATTTGTCTTTTTAAGAAAATTTGGCGTGGATATTTTCTTTTTTTCTTCAAACTGTGTGAAGTTTGACGCAGACTCTTTTTTCAATTGTCTCTCTGGTTCATCCCATTGAGAAGTTTGGCACAAATATTTATTTCAAGTGGCATCTCTTTGAATGTCTCGTTGAAAATTTTGATCTCTCCCTTTATGTGTCTTCATGATTTGGTCTCATTCCACATCTAGTACTCTTCTAGATGTTACGGGCGTTGATTTCCAAATTTGGTGTTTGTGCATCCATAGATTTTTCTGGATGTCTGTATTACCTTTCTCAGGTTTTTTTTCCTCTCTCATTTCAAGTATTTCTGACTATTCTCTGTCACCCAGACATATTTTCATAAATATCTTGTTTTTCCTCAACCAGTTTCTTACCTTATCATTTTCATTGTTTTCTCCTCTTTAAATCATTTCATCATCCTTACAGACTTTATGTCATCATATTTCATATCGCATTCAAATTGCATTAATCCCCAGCAATTACATCCATATAAGCATACCATATTTCATTATTGCATTGCATTCTGCATTGGACAAATTTTTGGTTATACTTATATCTAATTGACTTTTACCCTGGAATCGAATACCTTGCAACAATTCAATTCTTCGGGTTTAATCCAATTAGATAGGGGCATCTGTCATACCCTAAATTTGTCCTACATATATCATCTCACTTTTGGCTAACCATTATTTAAAAAAAAAGGTTATTTTAGCTTTTATTTTTTCAGGTTCAGTGTCACGAGGGTGAGTCGGAATTAGTAAAGATGTTTGATCTCATTATCTAAGTCATCGCAAATTTCATTTATGTGTGTCCATATTCTTATAATCCAAGCACATCAATTATTCAAAGATTTTTCTGGTTTTATTTCTCAATATTCAGAATGGCATTCAAGTTCAATATGATAAAAAATTGGCATTGCATTGTTCGAAGGTGAAGGGTGCAAATTTATAAATCCAAGGCCCATGTCCATGTTGGTTAAAAAAAAGGGATCGTTTACAAATCTTGAGCAAAAATCCGTATATTGATCCATGATTGGATTAATTTTCTCAAGATTTCACTCTAAGTTTGTTTTCAGCGGATAATTCAAAGGAGATTTGAATTTGATTCTAGGATTTAATCCAAACATGGCATGTTATAAGTATGGCTATAGGATTGGTTTTAAGTTCTAACTTGCAAAGTTAAATCGATTTTTTGGTCATATTAAGCTGCATTATGTTCAAGTACTACCTAATGACCATGTTTGGATTATTTTCATGCCATGATGTCTCAAGCCATGTTTCAAGAAGCCCAAATACATAATTAGTCAGACAATACAAGAGCAACTTGAATTTGATCATAAAATAAAATATTCAAGCGGGAACACAATTAGTAGAAGAAGCTCATGTCCGAAGTTGAGATGATATCATGGATACAGTCATAAGTTTGGCTACAGTAAAAGATTGGCTTAGGCTATTATTGAATATCCAATAAATTATTGTAACAAAATCCTAAATTGTTGGACTTAAAGGCACAAAATTTCAAAGAAGTGGCAGGCATGCGTTTTCATCCAAAGGCTAATCCAATTAAAAAGAGCTAGTGGACCGATCTCAGAGAACAACACAAGTCAGACGCCAATGTGAATCGTAGACATTTCTCCTCCTCAATTTCAGTCATTTATTCACAGGTGCGCTCGTGTGCAGTCTGGTGCGGAAATGCACACTCCACAATCAAGTTATCTTCACACCTCAAGCCCGCCTACTTCAAAGGCCTAGGCCATGGATTGCATATCGTTGCTCTCGCTTCATAGATCGTCGGTCTTCTTGCCACTATTCTGTAAACAGAAAGAACAAAGTATCAATTCAGGTTCACACAAGCGAGCGGAGTGTTGTATTATTTCTTCAAAGAAAAGCATATAATGTTGGACACAATGCTACAAGTATCCATTTTCTTTCCATGTGAGCTTAAAGGTTGATACATTAATGCAAATAATGGGACAGGTACAACAAAGTCACCATTTTTACATAAACCAAGATATTATCGTCACCAACATCCTAATTATTGTAAACTTCATAGTTTCGTCGTCACGATGCCAATCTTACTCCATATGGACCTCACCATCAGCCGGGTACATGAAAGAAGATAGAAATGCTCATAATCTAAACATAACAATGGAGATGGTAAGGGAAAGTTTTAAAGGACTAACACCAAAACCATGACGACAAGAACCATATCAGTGCACAAGAATGCCAAACCTGCAGCCCAGTTTCAGTTCTTGAAAGCAGCAGTTATTCCTCAGTCGAGAACTCCAGCTTTGAGTTACCAGTGATTCCGGCAAAGTGTCCTCGCAGTAAACGTCGGCGTCTCTCAAGCTTTAACAAACTCTTCGTACCATTCCTATCTTCAAGCTCCGTTTACGTGCGTTACCGAGAATCTTGCCATAGTTATAATTGTCTTCCTCATTGCGAAGAGCACCTTGCAATCGGTCACCTGCAGAAACAAGCAATAGAACAATTATCATGAAAAAGGCACTTGTTGCAACTGCTAAGAAGAAGCAGCAACATTGTCAAACCCAGAGAAGAGGCATGACAGTGGCAAGGCGGCTATGAATGCAGGGCCATCTGTACGGAGGCCAGAAAAGACCTCAGTCGGGAAAGAGCTTCGAGAGAGATTCACCGGGGCCGTTGAAGCATTCTCGTGAAGGAACCCAACAAGTTCTAGTCCTCGTCGTGACCATTCTAAACATAGGGGCTTTGAGGATGTAGCAGCTTTTCCCAAAGATGCGCAACATGATCAAGACAATGGACGCACTTCTGGCCGATATGGAAGCAGTTCAAGAAGACCTATAATCTCATCAACATCAAAGCCAAGTTCATCTGGTGATCATACTGACAGTCGCACTGGCCGTTTGACCTCATCTGGTAGTCGTCAATCAACCGCACACGGAGTTTAACCTATGTACGAGACCAAACAACCAGCCACAAAGCTTGTCACATCAGTGTTCATAAAAAAGCAGCTGAAATACCATCCTCCATGCCAAAACCTGTAACAAAAATCAACAAAATATCAGGATTAAGTTACCTAGGGCAATACGAAAACCGTCTTGTTTCTCATCAAGTCATCAATACAAAAAACACAAATTCTAAGCCATATAAAGATTCATTCAAAGATGCATATCCTCCAAGTCCATCACCCGATATGACCTCCCAGAATTGCAGCATGAATTTCCAAGCCAAGGACAACCAAGGCTTTCATTTTCATCATCCTAGTGCAGCATATCATTTCATTTGACTTTGTTGTCTTCAAAGTAATGCGTCAAAGTATTTCAATAGAAAGCACTTTGCTGTCAAAGTTTATACCTGCAAAAACCAAGTAATGTTGTCAAAACAAAATCGCAATGCTAAGTTGGTAGCAGAATACTTCTCTTTGTATGATCATCCTGTCGGAAGATTTCTTCGTCACTTCAAATTTCCTCTTCAAGTATATCTTCCATGAGCACCTCTATCTTCATGCCCTGCAACCAAAAGAGAGAGGTTACATGTTGTGATTGATGAAGCATAATGCTCAGAAAAACACCAATGCATAATTCATTTAAAAGTTCAAAAGAGAAGTTATGCCCCAAAAGGCAAGGCGGGTCAAAATGATGTGTATTATACAAACTGACATAGCAGTGAAAATTTCAGTTTACAGCAGTAGATTCATATATTACAGGGCATTAAAAATAAAGTGAAAATTCATCAGGGACCATATCTTCTAGAATCACACTACAGACAAAATAGATTCAGATATCAAGAATATCCTACAAAATCAATTTTATTCCACAACCTCTAACGGATTGCGAAAACCAGCTCACGATTTCCTCAAATCCCTCTTCAATCCGACGCACCCCAAATCATCCTGGCCCCTCTATAAAACCCCTCAATCATTTGCAAGGAAGGGGAGAAAACAATACCATACAAAATACCCTTCAACCTCTTCAAATCCGATTCATTACATCACCAACCATCATATTTTTCAACAACCTTCAAACCATCGAAACCCCTAAATTGAAGACCCAAAAACCGTCGCCGTGTGAATCGCGAGAGTGAGGTTCCGAGAGTCGAAAATTTTGAGCCATTGAGAGAGGGAGAGACGGAGATCTGAAATCGCGAATGAGATTGACGGAGAGACCGGGCTAACCACAGAGAGATCATTTGAAAAACAGGGAGAGAACAATTTGAAGGGTAGCGCCGCCGGGAACTTGCGAAGGGTGGGTTTTTGTTTTTTTTTTCGATTTCCCCGATCGCGTTTTAAAAGGGATTGAGAGGATGAACGTGTCTAAAGCATTGTTTCTTTCCAGATGTTATATCTCAATTTTCTTTTTCTTTTTTATTTGTTCTTTCTGTTTATTT
Organism: Lathyrus aphaca; assembly: GCA_963966055.1. NCBI lineage: Eukaryota > Viridiplantae > Streptophyta > Magnoliopsida > Fabales > Fabaceae > Lathyrus > Lathyrus aphaca. Next base: position 85,818,590 of record OZ014524.1, read on the forward strand.
ATTTTTATATTAATTGCTGGGTTTCAAGTCCAAATGAGATTGTGAATTTTGTTTATTATGTAGTTACTTAAGACTTGGTCTTTCATGTGCTGAAATATGAGAAGAGTTTTATTTTTTATTTATTTTGTAAATCCTTACTTTGACTGATTGGTTGGTTGGGCTTCATGAGCCATTTAAATTTATTTCGGCAGACACATGCATTGCACGTTGCACCCTCCCATGTTCCTTTTCTTTTTTTGATGATTACTGTTGTTGACCAAGCCCATAGAGTCTTCACTATTTACACACTGAACTCAGCGATATACCCCATTCTATTATGTTTTTTAGTTTTGTTTATTATTATTATATTTATTGTTTTCTTATAATTTAATATTTTATCATTTTTGAGACCAATGAAATAATTATGACTTTTCGATATTCGATTCTAAATCGACATTATCAAAGTTGTTATGAGGCCATTGTTATTTTTCGCTATTTATTTAATCGATTATTCGATTTATTATTCGGTTAATGATAAAATGTGATATTCGATTATTCAATCGACGTTATCCATTAAATTGAGACCGATTTCATTATTTTCTCATCATTTTTACATTTTATTATTATAGGGCCTATGATAAAAATATGGTTTGTTGACATTCCACTTTGCGACGTTGTCTAAACCAATTTGAGGCCGACTTTTTCTTCATTTATTATTTTATCAATTTATTGGTTTATTTATATTTATTATTCGGTCTATGATATTATTATCCGATTTGTGACATTCGATTTACCGACATTGTCCGAATCGATATGAGACTGTTTTCTATTATTTTATGGTTTCTAATTAATTTTAGATCCATTATTATTTATCGACTTTATTATTTAATCGGCCAATGATAAATGGTGATATTCGATTTCTAATAAATCGACGTTATCCCCTAATTTGAGGCCACACGTTTATTTTCCTTATTATTTCTCATTATTTCTATTTATTTTATTGCGGCCGATGAATAAATATTTAAATATTCGATTTCAAATAAATCGACGTTATTTAAATTAAATATGAGGCCAAACTCCTATTTTATTATTATTTCGACTTTATTTTATTTTTATGGTCGATGATATAACAAACGATCTAAATGTTCGATTTCGACAAATCGATGTCATTTAGATCAATATGAGACCAATTCTATTCTTTTTATCGCATTTTTTCTATTTAAATAATCGTTTGACTACAAAGTGACGCTCGACTTCTCATAGAATGATTCTAACTTTGAATCGATTCTAAGATAGTTAAAGAGATATATTTTGACGCTTTCGGTTTAATTCGAGCTCCAACGGCTCCGAGTTAGATTAGGACTAGGAACCGATCTCGCATAACCATTAATCCTTAACCTCCATTTTGCACTTACCCTTCGCGATCGCTTTATGCCTCGCAATCGACCTACCAAGATGGTTCTTTTAAATCCAAACCCTTGATCCAACGTCAAGTGGTCTTAGGTAATAAAATACTTTAATAGTATGAGAAAAATTGTACGCCACGAGCCTTAAGTGGTAGAAAGGAGGATTATGAGCTCTCGTTGTTCGCTCCGATTATTCCGTCGCAAGACGCTTGGCTTGTTGGTTCGGAATAAACTATCCATAGTCTTTAGTGCAATTCGACTCCTAAAGAAAGATAATAAAATTTAAATCCTTTTCCTTTTTTAGCAAGTAATTCATTAGGCATAGACATCCTTTCGCGCGTGACAACTTAGAAGGTTCCCATCGAGTACGATGGATGTAGGGGGTGCTAATACCTTCCCCTTGCATAACCGACTTCCGAACCTAGGCAATGGTTCCGATGACCTTGTCTTTATCCTTTCTTACCGGGTTTTATCTATATTTTCCCTTTCCCTCTTTGGGAATAAATCAAAATTAGGTGGCGACTCTCAAGTCGGCCCAGCCGCGACCGCATTCGCGAGGATCGTATTTTCCGAGGTACGACACTACTATCAGAAGAAGCTGAAGAGGGTTGAGGACAACCAGGTGCAGACGAAGGAATTGGTAGAAGTTCCAAAGGTCGGACCGATCGTTGACTCAGACTTAGATAGAGGATCACATTGACAAATACATCTTTCTGTTTGCTTGTATGTTATGGGATTACCATCAGGACTGTTGATGGAATCTTTTTATCATTGCACTTCTATTTAAAATCCATGCTTTGTGTGTTTTGACTATATCAACAAGTGCTTATCATTAAAAGACCTATTTACTATCATTTTTTGTGCTCTCGCTTTGTGATCACCGACACATCTGGCACGTTTGCAAAACACCTTGGTCTTCATATTCTGGGAATTGTTTGGCACGTCTGCTACACACACACCTTATATTATCAACACTACTTATTATTTGCAGCAAAAGGAGCTTCTGTCTTCATTAAACCCACAAAAATTGGAATCAGGGGATGGAATGCCCAAAGAATGAATAGACATGCCATAAGCATTCATTTCCTGCATATCATATTCTTGTGTTTTTGCAGGTTACCCGGACTTTCTAACTTATTCAACTGCAGGCAATATAGTTGGTCAACACGTTCACCAATATCCGACTAAAAGAAAGCGAGTAAGGATGGTTCAACGAATGCAGACTGATCTCAATGAGCTTCGACAGAGGATGGATTAGTTCTTGGAAATGATGACTGGCATGGCCCAGAACCAGGAACATCTCAGGCTGATGGTTGAGCAGCCCCATGGGAATACTAATACTGGAACACCGACTGAGAATGTGGATCATAATGTTGCCCGTAACGGAGAGCCTAATCCAAATAGGACTGCAACACGTAATGCAGGTTTAGAAGACACTCAAGAGGACCAAATCACTCTGCTGGATGCTGATATGGGTTATATGAATGAGATCAACGATCGCAGGTATGAAGAACTGGCAGAGAAGATCAAGGCCATGGAATGTCAGAATTCCCTGGGCATCGATGTAACCAGTCTCGGGTTAGTACCAGGAGTCAGAATCCCTCCTAAGTTCAAGGCGCCATCATTTGACAAGTACAACGACAACACATGCCCTAGAACTCACATTCATGCATACTTTGGAAGAATCTCGGCTCACACTGATGACGAGAAACTTTGGATGCATTTCTTCCAAGATAGTTTATCTGGAGCTTCATTGAGCTGGTACATAAAGCTGAGTAGGGTCTCTATTCGAAGCTGGAAAGATTTAGCTGAAGCTTTTCTCAAGAAATATCAATATAACATTGATAAGGCTCCGAACCGCACTCAATTGCAGAACTTGTCTCAAGGACCTAAGGAAAGTTTTAAGCAGTATGCCCAGTGGTGGCGTGAGCTTGCTGCACAGGTTCAACCTCCATTGCTGGATCGGGAAATGGCTGACATGTTTATGGGAACCTTGCAAGGTGTTTACTTGGATCGTCTGGCCGCCTGCCCGTCCATTGGTTTTTCTGATATCGTCATTGCTGGAGAAAGAATAGAAAATTTTCTAAAATTGGGAAAGATTCAGGATGCAAGCAGTGCTAGTTCTTCTGGTGTGAAAAATCCTTTTAGCTATGGTCAAAGATGAAGAGAATGTGAGACAAATGTTGTGTATAGAGGCCGGGACAGAGGTCATTCTCAAGGTTACTATCAAACAGCTGTAGTGACTATTATTCCGCAGGTTCAACAATATCCTAAAGGTCAGCAACAACAGGCACATAGACCATTTTAGGAAAGAACGAGAGCGAGGAACCGCAGACTCGATCCTATCCCATGTCCATATGTTGTATTGCTTCCAGAGCTGTTGAAGTTGAACATGGTCGAGCTTCGTACCATGAGAGCTCCTTCTCTTGACAATCTACCTCTGAATTTTGATGCAAATGCCAGATGCGAGTTCCATTCGGGTGCCCAGGGGCACAATATTGATAAGTGTTGGGCTTTCCAGAACAAGGTACAAGACTTAATTGACTCTAAGGCGATTAATTTCGCTCCTCGGCCAAATGTACTCCAAAATCCAATGCCTAATCACGGTGGAGCCGGAACGAATAAAGTTGTCACGGTTGTTTTACCAGATGGTCCGCGTTAAGCTGAAGTCTTCAGATTAATCACCCAGATTTGCAAGGGTATTCATAAAGCAAATAAAGCCAGATGTATTCAAATACTCTCAGTGATGGCATGTGTGTGTTTGTATTTCTTCATTGTTCATTTTTATCCCTATTGAGGGGAACTACGTCGCTCTGTTTCTTCATTGGTCTTAGGCCAATGGAGATACGTAGGCAGAAGATCGTCAGGTCTTTCCGAGCAACCTTATGGGGCAACTTTACTCTTTCCTTCAGACGTCTCGTGTCAGAGTCAGAATAACTAGAAGAATAAGTATGACTGCCATGGTTGGGTATACGACCGCAATTTGAAAATTACAATTCCGTGAAAGAGCTATTGATCAATGAAAGTATCCATGACAGACAGGTCCAGATGGAGTCAAGCCTCCTCAACTACGGCAATATTCAGTTTCTTTACTGCATTTCCATTTGTAGTTTCTTTTATGTGCTAAACATTTGTCTACATGTATGAAATTTGTTTGCTTTTGAATGTTAGCAATAATAAAACTCACATATTTTTTCTAGAAGTAATTCATTCGCATTCACTTATAACCTTGCATGTTTACATTGCAATACCAATTGTCGTGCTTAAACTCTATGAAGGAGAATGACGAAACAAAAACGCAAGAGCCTCTAATTGTGTACTCTCAAATAAGACCTTGTTGACGATGTACAGGCTTTGTTTCAAATCCCTAAACACTGGAGATATAAGGGAGACCTCGCTAACCCCTTTTGAGCCTTGAAGTAGGAGTTTATTTTCGTATGAAAAAACCTCACATGTAACCCATGGGCAGGGTAGATGTCAGCTAGTCGGACCAAGCGTTCAGGCTTTCATAAAGGAGTGTATTTGAGGATCCATTACATTCCATCATGTTAATCAAGAGGTCCAAAGACCAGAAACCACAATGGTTATCCAAATCAAGAAGTCCAAAGACTGGAAACCACAATGGTTATCCTTCATCGACCAAAGAATGAGGCAGTCACAACCTTCCCGAAGCAATCAAGACAAACAGTGTCACACGATTTGTTCAAAAAAAAAGAAATGAAAAAGCCCGCTAAGTTGAAACTTGAAAACAAACGACTTAGGCAAAAGTTAGGGCATCCCGCTGGACTTCACAATCTAAGATTCACAAGAATCAGTCCAGGCAAAAGTTAGGGATAAGCAAAATAACGCAAAAGCGAAATGCAAAAAGGATTACACAAGAAATATCCTTAAGCAAGAACAAAGTTGTGTGGCACATGTGCGAAAGGCAAAGGGGTGACTGACTCCCAACGACAACCTGATTGGTGCTTGAACCGATAGCAGCAATGGTTCCTCAACCGACATGAAACCCTTATGAAAGGTGAGTGCTTGTGAAAATTAGCTGAACATAGGAATGGAGAACATCACGAAGAGTGGGTGGGCACATATAAACTTTGAGCCTATATCCTTTGTTTCTGTAACCGTGAACCAGGCCACGATACAACCCTCAAAAGTCCTAACTGAAACAGGGTTAATTTGAGAGCGTACTACTACGAGACCGCGTTCTTGACTCCTACGAGTTATGCTAAAAGATATTTGTTGGTATTTCATGTACATACTTTCCTTCAAACAAAATGTCGTATCTTAACCGGTGATTCACTCACAAAGGTTTGCGACACCTTTTCAATAAAGACTTCAAGTTTAACATGTGTGTTGCATTAGAATTTTCATTCTAAGAATAAACATTTTTTTCCTGCATACATTTGTTTGGCATCATAAATGGTTCACATGCGGAAACTCAATCCAGAAACTCAATCTTGCCAAAGTTGAGAAGTCTAAAACTTCTGAAAGACAGTCACGTCGAGGTGTACTTTTCCGCAAAAAGATCCATTGAGTAAGGACTTTCCCAACTAGTCATGGTAAGAGCTAGCCAATTCGGGGCAATTATGTCGAGCAATCTCTTCAAATTTCAGCCAAACTGGGGCAATCACCTCGAGATTCAAATCTCTCCAAAGAGAGAAGATTAGTCTGTCAAGTGCAAAACTATTCAAATACTCGTACTGGGGCAGGCCACCCCAATAGCACGAGAATTCATTCTTTCCCGAAGACAGACGATCGGAAGCATTTACCCGGAGTTCAGAATATCGTGGTCACTCGTCAAGACAATTATCTCGTTCAACGTTTCTTACAGCTCCAAGTTCATCTGCGTTCACAATGGTTACCTCCTCAGCAAGGTTATTACGCCAATTCAGGCAATCATTGTGATATCTAAGAGTTTAAAGACACTAAGTCTTTTGTAAAATCCTCTTAAGGTAAAGTACAGGCAAGAAGAAAATGATCCCCAACACGAGATAACTTGAATTCTTTTCCTCCCCAGCGGGACGTGTCTCGGTTTTGTCATCCCCAACAGACGAATAGAAGCTATCCCCAGTAAAGTCACCAATTTTTTCCTTCAGTTGGCTTCCTTGATCTCGGTTCCTCAACAGATCTAAGGTAACTCCTATTCCCCTAGCAGATTTCAGATAAATCATTCTCTTCCCCAGCAGATCCATAAGAGTAGATAATCCCCAATAGTCGAGGTATTCCCTGGCACGGTCCTCAAATCTAAAGTCCAATTTATTTTTGGCAAAGGTGATAATTCGGGACAGATGAATTATTCACGCTCTTTTCCAACATAAATGTTATCCCCACAGGGCTTCTTGAGATCGAATCCGCGATCATTGTGTTTCCCCACAGAGTCAACAGGGACTTATTATTTCCGCATCAAGAACTCCCTTTGCACTTATGCCATTTCATTGACATGTTCGAAACCTAACATCCCTAGTGTCATGGGGCATCATGCCATGAAATTCAACATATGCGTATCCAAGTTTGATATCTTTGAAAGTCCAGCCGCAGACTGGCCAAAGTCCATCTTCGGGTGGCAAATTTCTACAGTCCCCCGCAGTGGGCAAAAGTCTCCTGCAGTGAGCAAAAGTCCAGCCGCAGACTAGCCAAAGTCCATCTTCGGGTGGCAAATTTCAAAAGTCTCCCGTAGTGAGAAAAGGTCTCCCGTAGTGAGCAAAAGTCTCCAGTAGTGAGCAGCAGCCCCTGTAGTGTGGCAAGATTTCCAAAAGTCTCCCGTAGTGAGCGAAAGTCTCCCGTAGTGAGCAGAAGCCTCCCGTAGCGAGCAAAAGCCTCTCGTGGTGAGCAAAAGTATCCTGTAGTGAGCAGCATCCCCTGTAGTTTGGCAAGATTTCCAAATTCCACCCACAGTGTGGCAAGATTTCCAAATTCAACCCGTAGTGTGGCAAGATTTCCAAATTCAACCCGCAGTGTGGCAAGATTTCCAAAGTCCACCCGCAGTGTGGCAAATTATCCAAAGTCCACCCGTAGTGTGGTGAAGTATCTGAAGTTCAACCGCAGATTGGCAAAAGTCCATCCCCATGGTGGCAAAGTATCGTGAAGTCCAACCGCAGATTGGAAAAGGTCCATCCACAAGGTGGCAAAGTATTTTGAAGATCAATTGCAAATTGGTGAAATTCCACCCGCAATGTGGCAAGTCGTTAGTAGTCTGACTCCATCCGAAAGACATCAGTAAGGCATTGTTGCAGCCTATCAAAGTCCACCCATAGTGTGGCAAGCCAGTAGTCCTCTGGCATCACTCAAAAGGCATCCCCTGTTTACTATTCTTCCCATCATAATTATATCCAAACAAAGTTCATTCGGTTGAGTTTATTTCCCTGTTCTTCTGCCACAGAGTGCAAATTTTCTGTTTGTTTTTAGTATTCAATCCCTGCATACTTCAAATGTCTGAAAGCAACTGCTATCATCCATTCATGTCCACAGTGATTGAATAGGGGCAGCTTTAACACCCCAAAATTTGCCCTCCTATTTATTACTAACCTAAATGGCTCGTGTTTGCATTCATCTTCATTTTCAGTAGGCCATAACTTTGCCTTTGTTCATTGGGACGGAATCACTAAAACATGAGATCAGTCTTTTTCTGGTGGTAGGAATTTTTTTCGGTTCAAAAGTGATTCATTTGGTTATTACACTCAATGTAAGGTTGAGCTCTCGTTGTTATAAGCACTTTGTCACCTCAAGAAGTTAGGTCTTTATCATTGTTTTCGATGGAGAAAGCTATGGACTAGTTTGGTTCATCGCTATTTAAATAATAATGAGAAAGCCTGAAGATTTGTTTCAAGCGTAGCCATTGAGTTCAATTCAAGTGAAGTATCAATGTCATATAATATTCAAGGTCTTAGCGTTCAAACAAATTCCAAGTAATAGTTGGTGTTGCCATCCATTCAACACTTAATTCAAATGTGGTCTATTATGGCAAAAGCATTCCATTTTTATTCAGAATCCATGTGATAGATGTGTCATCCAGATTATGTTAGCAACATGATATATTTGTTGTTTTGGTCCAAAGAATAATACAACTTTGTAGTAATTTATTTATTCCAATGCCACATTAGGACTTGGATGAGTTTGAAAGTGGCATTATAATTCAAGATACCAACTAAAAGTACATTACATCCAAGAAAAAAAGGGGATTATTCCGTTGTATGGATCATAACACCAAGGTTTTCATGTTTGGACACACATCGACGAAAGAGGTCTTTGCACAATAAAGTTCACACAAAAGATCCTAATTGGAAGTGGGTTAGCTTCATATTAGACGCACTACGTTATGATGTCCTAGCAATTGCCACTCTTTGAAGATTTTATAGAAGACTTCAGTGATGAATCCAACTTTATGGACTATTTCAAGGCCCTTTGGTATCCTAGAAGGGAAGCATGGGTTGAGGCCCTTAGAACTCCTCCTCTTGCTAGCCGAGAGTTTACGCAGCAATGGGATTTTACCACGACCAACTGAAGATCAAGTTGTTGAATGAGAAAGACATCAATGTTTATCAATATGCCGATTGGTTGGTTGACAAGATAGGCACAAAAAGTCCATTCTTATTATTGAGATTGATGAGTATGATGTTTGCGCGATAATTAAAAAGGCAAGGGAATATTACAAGGAACTGTTTTATCGAATTCAGTCTCAAAAAATTCAGAAAGCATAAAGAGTTCATCACTCAATAACCATGAACTATCAATATATTTTACAAAAAAAAGAAGGGAGTCCCTGAATTCGGAAGCGAATATTCAATACAAAGTTAATAACAGAAAATTTCTGTTAACATAGACTGCAGAGAATTTATACCAGAAAAGTACAACAACTAAAAATCATCATCTAAAAAGAGAAGAAACTATTCTGGAGGCTCTTAATCTCGATTGTCCACACGACACTCTCGATGGACTCCTTGTACTCCCCTTTGAATCTCTCTCAAATATCTTCTACATTTTCGACACTCAACCTGCAGAATTCATGAGCTGTTCTGAGAAATCGAATTCAAACCGATATGCCCTACTCCAATCTACACCATTCATCTTCAAATATTTATACTCCATACAATGATCAGAAAAACTGAAATCAATGCATACAAAAGAAAAAAAACAGAAACATAAGGGTTAGAAAGGAAAAGATAATCAGAACCAAAAACAGTTACACAATCCCTAACTGAAACTTAACTAACTCTCTAACAGAACTTCATTTGAGATTACCAAGATAACCTTCAAGTCATCTCCTATAAAGCCATTGATTCTTCATCTTCAACGGGATCCCTCATTCTCCAATCTTGATCCATCACCTCCTTTAAACTTCTTATTCATTCTCTCTCATAGGAAATCTCTACATATCTCTCTGATTCTCCTTCAGACAACCTCCACAATTCATAACCATCCTCAAATTCTTCTTTCTGTGATCATTTCTTCAACATCTTCAACTTTCACCAAGTGCATCACCGCCAATGTTGGTAACCTACAGCATCACTGAATCATCAACCAAACGACAAATTGCAGCAATAGAGTTCAAAATAGCATAGCACTTAAAGAAGAAGATCAAGAACAACGTAACCTTCAACAAACCTTCGCCATAGATATTTCACAATCTTTGTTATTTTCAATAATCTGAGCATCCATCATCATCGCCCTCATCTTTGACCCTCCAACAATCATCATCAGCATCAACCTGCGATGAGCGGAAAAACCGAATCAACCAGCGAATCGCAACAAGAATTAGAGCATTGATCAATCGCTACCTTCGATTGGACGCTTCAAGAACCTACAAAAATCGGCCAGAGATTGAACATCACAGCGGCAAGTGGGTGGCCTAAACTTATCGGAGCTGATCCTTGAATCACGACGGTACCGAGGTCACGGAAGCTTTCTCTCCGCTAACCTCATCCTAACAGCTTCGATTTCAGGTATGATCCCGAATACCTCACGTATACAAGATCGTAGTGGTGTTACTTGTTGTTCTTGATTCTTGAGCAAGTTGTTTGAAGCATTTGATTTCGGTTAAGAGTGAGGATGGATAATAGGTGTTGGTGTGTGGTGAGGGTCACGAATAGAGAGTATGAACGACGACAAAGTGACGGTGGCGGAAGAATTAGATGGAGGAGGCGCTGTTTGAAGGGATATAGAGAGGCTAGGGTTTGTTAGGTTAAAAATAAGTTCGTGAGAGAGAGGGGTTTGAATAACCTGGTTTTTGTTATGTTTTAAGCTAATTTATTTATAATTTAATCTTAATTAAGGATAAAAAAGAAATAATAACTCATAAACACTCATAAAGAATTGATTAATGGCACCGCAAAATCTGAAGAAAAAAAACGTTAATATGCTTTAATCTTTCTTTTTTTCTCACCGCCCAAAACATGTGGAGATAAAATCTTGCTTGGTTGGTCCACTCCGGAGGTGACACGTGTCACCGTCCGGTTGGACCACCATAGGGAAATCGTGTGCAGTCCCCCCACCATAGTAAGGGTGTATCCTCATATCATGTCTTTTCATTTCATATTCAATATCACTAGCGAGATCGGACGGCCAAAGCTTAGTCAACAAAATTGACTGAGGGCGCACCATACACCCTCAGGCTTTCCTGCGTATGGGCCTGAGATTTCTGCTACTCACACCCCATTTTTCAAGCCCATTAACTTTTTAACTTCAAAAAAACTTCTTCCTGCACCCCTTCCTTGTATTTCCTTTTTATAATTTTTGGTTAGACATAGTTTGGTTTTAATCCATAAAAAATAGTAAAACACTCAATAAAATTCCATGAAAATTACAGTAAGATCTTAACTCATTTTAAAATTTTTCTACATTTTTACTTTCTGAATTTTATCATTTTTCAATTTAATTTCGATTTTCCATTTAATTAGTGTTATATTGAATTCTTTCATGAACACATAATTTTGTACATTTTATTTCTCCTACTTCCTATAATATTTTTGGCCCATTCTTTTTGCTATGATTAAAGGACTAATAATAGAACCTGGAATAAGTTTTGGTATATTTTTTAGGCCATTTTATCCACTGTTTTGGTAGTGTTATTTGTGTAAAATTGTGATTGAATCTTAGGTAGATTTAAGTGACCATTTGACATAGTTAGGTTGTGAATTTTTAGGATATTTTTTAGCACAATATTATAGTCATGGTAGAGACCCTAGGGAATGAATTTCATATTTTTTCCAGGACTTTTTCTATTTTTAGTGCCTTGATCTCATTCAACTTTTCCATTGTAGATCCATCTAGTTTAGCTTAGGATTTTATGGTGCATTAGGACATAGATTAATTAGGCTTGATCTTAGAATAATAGAAGGTCTTAGTGTGGTTTAGCTACTGATTTTAGAATGTTGATATCATGTGAAATCCTTTAGTTTTAGGACTTAGGCTTAGAAACCGTTCAAATATGTTTCCATGAAGCGATTAGCCATTATTTCGGTTTTATGCCTTATATACTTTGGAAATTCTTACAACTTTTTTTTGTCTTAATTCATTTTCGACATATTATTGCATATGCATCTTCATTTCATTTACTAACATCTTTTTGTGCAAGGTATTTTTTCGAGGATTCGCTTATGGACTTGGATTATTTTTATTATGACTCGATTATATTTTTGTTGGTTTGTACTTTGTGATGTAATAGCTTAGAACTCTTATGCTTGTATAGTTCCTATAATTAGGATAGAAAAGATAAAACGAATCGATAGAAATCCAAATCTCCAAAAGTAAAATAAAGAAGTACTCGATCCAACGTCAAGTAAATTTTCAAATAAAGTTTCATGTGACTTTAGGATTCCTCGATTACCATCGCTCCACTCCATTACACCAAAAGCAAGCCTTGTATGTTGCACACCATAAGTCGTGTGTCTCAGCACCACGCAACCGACCCACCCAATCCATCGTTTCATCTCATTTACGATTCATACACGTTATCACCAACCATGACCTGGGAGGACCTCATTGCATCACTTTGTTCATACTCATTTTTTCTTTATGATTTATATCTTTAGGTAGCTTTAATCTTTCAAGCTTCACTAACCATAGGTCACCTTTAAACTCAATTAACTTAGGGTAAGTCTAGTTTCCCTTAGAGTTTGTCCTTTTCCAATTTGAGTCTCACTTCTCATCTTAAAGAAAAATCAAAAACATTTAAAAGGAAAGTAGGTACAATACGCCACGAGCCTTAAGCTATATGGGAAATGATTAGTGGAGGTCTCCTCCACTCTTCTAGGGTACTTTATAAACGTTCCATTGGGGGCGATCTTGGAAAGTATTCGCTCCTATATCATAGTCTTTAGTGTTGTACATACAATAAACACAAAAATCAAGACATTTCTTCTAAAAGACAATAAACCAAGACATCACGTCTTCTCTCTCATCTCATACTCTTTGCGGACGAATTCGACTTGCCTCGACAGTTCAAACAGCAATAAGATAAACACCCTTGAGTTAGAGCCGATAACACCTGAGCTAGAGCTATGGCAACATCATCACTAAAAAACACAAGCAAATTCCCGCCTTAGTGAGACGAACTACGGCGACTCTGATCCTCATTTTCCCGATGAGGTACGTAGGCAGTGGGGTAGGGCCCATTCGAGCACATTCTTTATTTTCCCTACATTTTCCCCTTTCTTTTCGATCTCATTTCCATATTCCTCTCCCGTTCTAGTTAGCAATTCTTTTCATTCAACAACATCTTATTTCTCACCCTTTGAAGCAGACAAACAAGTGTGGATCTCGTCGGGTACGGCAGACGGATTGGGATGTTAATATCTTCCCGATTCGTAACCGACTTCCGGACCCAGATCTTTGGTTCGCAAGGCCTCGTCATTTTCCTTCTTCCTCAGGTTCGTGCAACATTACCTTTCCCATTCTTTCGGGATAAAAATGTATGGTTGGTGACTCTACCTTTTCCGTGCCACTTTCGCGTTTGTACTAGGATGAAAATCCCGGGAGCGACAGTTGGCGACTCTGCTGGGGACCGAACCCAGAATCTCTGGTTTCCCCTTTGAGAGTCAATCCTAGCGCTTGTCTGTTTCTATTTTCATTGGGTGTTTATCCGTTTGTTGTTGTGCTTTAGTTTAGCTTTACTATTTTGTTTACAGTTTTTTGCTTTACTTTACAACTTTATTTACAGCTTTCTGCACTTTACTTTACTGTTGCATATGCTGGCATATACTGTACTGGCTGTTCTGGTTTTCCTTGGCGTGATGGGATTATTGTGAGATAAGCCAAATACCCGGCTTGAGTATACACATAAGATTTAGAGTGGGCGGTCGTGTGGCTTGCGTGGTTTTGAGCACGTGTAGTTTTCACGAGTCCCACACCCAGATCAGGCTCTCTTGGGATATTTTCTATACTGCCTAGGAAGACCATAGAATGTTCTCACCTGAGCTGCTAACACTGGGAACCGATCATCGAGGACCTTGGTGGAAACAACCATCTCCAGTATTATAAATGAGTTTTATCCACCCCACTATTGAAAAGCTTAGAAGTAGACTACCACCTACATTATCGCCAAAATACATGAAGGGATATCCTATTAGGATCACGTTTCTTGGGGCTTGGCCAAAAAATTCCTTAGAGTATGTGAAGAGGTGTGATTGGTGCCAGAAGCATGGGGACATCCATAACGCCCATCAATCCAAGCTTCATATGTTGACGTCACCTTATCTTTTTTTTGCAATTGGGTATAAACATCCTTGGCCATTTTCCCCTAGCATGGGTCTAACTCCAATTTCTAATTGTTGAAGTTGATTACTTCACCAAGTGGGTCAAAACATTAGCTTTAGCAAAGATTATTGCCTCAAATATTCTGAAGATCTTCAAGAGAAACATTTTGTACATGTATGGGATCTCTCAATCCATTGAAATAGATAAAAGTACATAATTTGTGGATAAAAATTAAAGCAAATGCTGGAGAACCTAAAGGTCAAACAACATTTCACTTCAATGTAACATCCTCATACGAATGGGCAAGGCGAATCGGTGAACCATGTTTTCTCAAGAAGACTGAAGCGAATACTGAAAGCCATTAAGGGAAATTGGGTAAATGAGTTTGCACATGTCATTTGGGCATACAAGATTATACCCCACTTAACTACATGAAAAACACCATTTTGAATTACCCACAGATCTGAAGATGTCATTCCTATTGAAATAAGAGAGCTTATTTGAGGGACAACGTACCCCTTGCCAAAAGAAGACAATATCCAGAATTATTATTCTCTATTCATAAATCATAAAATTATAATTCTCTATTCCTAAGGCAATCACTAATTATGAACAATTAACTTATGTCATCTTTTAGGAGTTAGGGTCTGTAATAAACAAAAATCTAAGTTTAATTCATATATTCGTCAACATAAAAAAATTATTACAATCAAAGTTAACTAAATGATACTAAAATCTCAAATTAATCAAATAGTACTCAACCAATAACATGGTTCAAACAGACCTAATCTAAAGGGATGTAACTACTCATAATAGAATTACTCATAGCTATGAGTTTAGAATAACATTACATGAATTAAAAGAAGAAATTTGGTCTTCAATTGAGGAAAACCTTCAATTATGACTCCTTGAACTTCTCTTGTCATCACTTTTGATTTCCAAAAAGTCCAATCCTTGAAAAATATGAAAATTTTCTATTTAAAGAAATTTGAGTACGTGTTTATTTGGAAATTTGGTAAACAACCACTAGTCTCTTATTAAAGGTTACATGTGATCACACTAAAATTCACCGTATTTCTGACTCCGATTTCACATGCATTCTTAGCTTTTATTGTTATTTTGTTATGTTATTACTTTGTTTTTCTTTGTTTTCAGGTTTTTTATGCAATCGGGGCTTAAATCGAGAAAAGGAGCGAAAAAGGAGTGGAAACGGACGAAAACCTAGAAATTCAGCGTTTTACACTTACGGCATCCACCGTGGCAGGCGCCATGGGGTCTGCCATGACGTGGCCACGTGTCAAGACCACTCCACAACTTCCAAGACCCACGATCCCCACTCTTTCATCCCATATCAGTCCTATGGCGGGCGCCATGGCCTTGTGGCGGGCGCCACAAGGCAAAAACAGTTTCCCTCCACTTTTTAGTGGAGGGGGCATCCTGGTCTTTTCCTGCATTTAGTTTTCCTATAAATAGGACCTTAGATTTTCGTTTTTCTTCATCCAAACTTAGATTCTCTAGGCATATATCAGTTTTAAAGCAGTTATCATTCCACATCGGGGTGTTTCTGTAATTGAGTGATCGAGTTTGTATCTGTCTGTGTGATCGAGTTTTGGAGCACTCTGGGAGGAAGTTAATCCTGCCGCCATTTTAATTCTAGTTCGTATTTTACTTTTCCGCCTTGCTTTACTTTCATTTATTATCCGCACTCGCACTTTATTTTATTTATTTCCTGCACTCGCTTTACTTTCGTTTATTTCCTGCACTCGCTTTACTTTCGTTTATTTCCCGCACTCGCACTTTATTTTATTTGTTTCCTGCACTCGCTTTACTTTTATTTATTTCCTGCACTCGCACTAAATTACTTTACTTTCCGCACTCGCACTAAATTACTTTTATGAAAAATTATAAAAAGAACTTTTACTTTATCATGTCTAACTAAATCTATAAAGGTTAGAATGTAAGGATCGTAATTAAACCAGTAATCCGTATAATTGTTCGTGGAAACACTTAAGGGCTATTTTATCTTTCAATTTAAGTAATTGTTTTTAACTATTTCAAAAACAGCCAAAAGCGCTTTGTCTAGTTCATTAGGAGTTTTTAGATTAAAAAGAAAAGAGATTTTAAAACGATTTTCGGACGCGTTAAGAAGTTTAGAGTCTGGTTCATGAGAACCTCTTTTTGCTAAGAAATCCAGGTTAAAATACTTTTCAACTTAGTTAAGATACTATATTTCTTAAAAATAGGTTTACTACTCTAACGCAGTACGCACCTTTTTATCCGTGACAATAGGAGGGGTTGATTAGAGAGTAAAACTCGGTTCTGAATATGCGAAAGCGACAGTTCCTGTTAAATTAGTTCTTTTCAAAGAAGAAAACATTGCCCATAAGTAGTTCCATTAACAAGTACCGGATTATCAATTGATTATGTGAATTACATTCGAGCCTGTCTTTGTTTATTGTTTAAAATTATTATTTTATTTACCATCGCACCCTTCTTAAAACCCTTATATTTAGTTGCCTTAGATACACACCATAACAACAGGTACGATAAATTGACACTTGGTCTTTGTGGATTCGACAATCTTTTATATTACTCTGACGTGTTCGTACACTTGCGAAAAACACGCATCAAGTTTTTGGCGCTCCTCCTGAGGCGATACGCTTAAGATTATTTCCCTTTTCCCTCAGAGATAAAGCTCTTTCATGGTTAGATTCCCTTCCACCCAATTCCATAACAACTTGGGATGACCTTAGAAAAGTTTTTCTTGCTAGATATTTTCCCCCAAGTAAGACCGCTCTTCTTCGAAACCTAATAACTAGATTTACCCAACACCAAGGAGAGTCGTTGTTCGAAGCCTGGGAGAGATATAAAGAACTATTAAGAGCATGCCCACATCATGGCTTAGAGAATTGGCTAATCATTCAAACCTTCTATAATGGACTTCATTATAACACTAAGATGACCATAGACGCTGCCACTGGTGGCACACTGATGAACAAACCTTACCCTGAAGCTAGTGCCCTTATCGAAGATATGGCCCAAAACCATCAATCATGGGGAGTAGAACGAGCGACAGTGGAAAAGAAGGAAGCCCAAGGAGGAATACATGAGCTAAGCTCTATGGACATGATGCAGGCTAAAATGGACGCGTTGGCCCTTAGAGTCGAACATATGTGCACAACCCCGAATACTGTAGCTGCAGTTTCACCGAATTGTGAGATATGTGGGATGCAAGGACACCAATCCGCCGAATGCAATCTGTTGAATGAGACCAACACTGAGCAAGTGAACTACACCCAAGGGAACCCATTTTCAAACACATATAACCCTGGATGGAGGAATCACCCAAACTTCTCCTACAAAAATAATAACCATATTCAAAATACCGCACCTCCGAGACAACAAGGTTACCAAGCCCCAAGAACGAATCAACCTATGCAACCTGTACCACCAAAACCGAGCCTTGAGAAAATTATGGAAAATTTTATCACCGCTCAAACACAACAAAACAAAGAGTTCATGAACCAAAACGTCCATGTTAACGAACTAATTATCCAGTTAGGAACCAAGGTTGACCAAATTATTACTCATAATAAGATGCTTGAAACCCAGATCTCTCAGGTAGCTTTAAACCAAGCCCCTCAGACTACACCTGGAGGACAGTTCCCTGGACAACCTCAACAAAACCCAAAAGGGCAAGCAAATGCCAGTACTTTACAAAGTGGAACCGCTTATAAGTAACCTTCTAACCCTAGATTAAGTGATCCCGAAACTTCTGAAAGAAATGAGGAGAAGGACCCAGAGGAATCTGAAAACCCGGAAAGTCAAGAAAAAGGAGAAGAACCTAAAAACAAAACCTATGTACGACCACCGCCATACAAACCACCAATACCATACCCTCAAAGATTAAAGAAAACCCAAATCGATAATCAGTATCAAAAATTCGTCAAGGTTATAGAAAAACTTCACGTAGAAATCCCCTTTACAGAAGCCATCACCCAAATACCTTCTTACGCTAAGTTTCTCAAAGACATACTTACAAATAAACGTAGACTTGAAGATCCGAAACCCGTGGAATGTAATTCTATCTCCGAAAATAGGTTAGCAAAGAAAGATAAAGATCCCGGAAATTTTTCCATTCCTTGTATTTTGGGGAATCAGGTCATCGAAAAAGCTTTTCTAGACTTAGGAGCTAGTGTGAGCTTAATGCCTTTAGCAGTTTGTGAGAGATTAAACTTAGGAGAATTACAACCTACTAAGATGTCACTTCAATTAGCCGATAGATCCGTTAAATACCCTATAGGCATACTTGAAGACGTCCCTGTTAGGATAGGTCAGCTGTTTATACCTACTGATTTTGTTGTCATGGACATTAAAGAAGATGATGACATACCAATCCTCCTAGGTAGACCTTTCTTATCGACTGCTGGAGCCGTAATAGATGTTAAAAAAGGGAAACTAACCTTTGAGGTAGGTGACAAGAAGATAGAATTTATACTTTCAAAATTTCTTATGGCACCTGTGATAGGAGATGCTTGTTATGCCTTAGATATCATTGAAGAATGCATTAGGGAATTAGAACAAGAAGAAGAAACTGAATCTATAAAATTGCCATCAACCCTTATTTTGGAAGATGACAATTATAAAGAACCCTACATTGATGATAACCTTCACGAATGTTTATCTCTTACCCCAGATCCTATGCCTCGCACTATGAAACCAACCGTAAAACTTAAAGTACTGCCTAAAAACCTGAGATATGAATTTCTCGATGAAGAAATGAACCGTCCAGTTATAGTCAATGCTACCTTAAACCAAGAGGAAACAAACCAATTATTAGATGTTTTACGAAGGTACCCCTCAGCCTTAGGATATAAGATCTCAGATCTAAAAGGAATAAGTCCATCCGTATGCATGCATCGCATTTTGCTTGAAGAGGATTCAAAACCTTCCAGAGAACACCAACGAAGAATAAATCCTATAATGAGTACTGTAGTTAAGACTAAAGTTCTTAAGTTACTAGAGGCAGGTATAATATATCAGATCTCGGACAGTAAATGGGTGAGTCCTGTGCATGTAGTACCTAAAAAGGGGGGCATCACAGTCATGCAAAACGAGAAGGGCGAACCTGTAGCAAAAAGAACCGATGGAGGTTGGCGTATGTGCATAGATTATAGAAAATTAAATAAAGCAACTAGGAAGGACCATTTCCCATTACCATTCATAGACCAAATGTTGGAGCGCCTAGCCAGACACTCTTACTTTTGTTACCTAGATGGATATTCAGGATTCTTCCAAATACATATTCACCCCGAAGATCAAGAAAAAACTACCTTTACATGCCCAGTTGGAACTTTTGCCTATAGAAGAATGCCTTTTAGACTCTGTAATGCTCCTGCCACTTTCCAATGCTGCATGATGTCTATCTTTGCAGACTATTTAGATGGAATCATGGAAGTATTTATGGACGATTTCTCAGTTTGTGGATCTGATTTCAAAAATTGTCTTATCAACCTTGAGAAAATCCTGGAAAGATGTGTGGAGGTAAACCTTGTGCTAAATTGGGAAAAATGTCATTTCATGGTCACCGAAGGGATTATTTTAGGACATATAGTTTTCGAAAAAGGTATAGAGGTAGATAAAGCTAAAATAGAAGTCATAGAGAATCTAAAACCGCCGAAGACTATCAGGGAGATAAGAAGTTTTCTTGGACATGCCGGATTTTACCGATGTTTTATCAAGGATTTCTCCAAAATAACGAAGCCCTTAACTGGTCTTTTAATGAAAGATGTTGAATTCATCTTCGATGAAAAATGTACTGAAGCATTTAATCTATTGAAGCAAGCTCTGATTTCAGCACCTATAATGAAACCCCCTGATTGGTCGGAACTGTTTTAGATAATGTGTGACGCCAGTGATTATGCTGTTGGAGCCGTTCTAGGTCAGAGAAAAGATAAAAAAGTTACACGTAATTTATTATGCCAGTAGAACCCTAGACGCTGCACAGCTCAACTACGCAACAACCGAAAAAGAGCTCCTAGTTGTAGTTTTCGCCATAGACAAATTTAGATATTATCTAGTAGGAGCCAAAATTATAGTTTACACCGACCATGCTGCCATTCGTTACTTACTAAGTAAAAAGGATGCCAAACCTAGGTTACTTCGATGGATTCTATTACTGCAAGAGTTTGATTTGGATATCCGTGATAAGAAAGGCACTGATAATGTAGTAGCTGATCACCTTTCTAGGCTAGAATACCTGAAACCTGACTCAGTACCCATAAATGACGATTTTGCCTATGATAGACTGATAGCCCAACTAGAAACTATTGAAGATGATAACCCAGACCCACATGAGCATTCTCATAAATCCTTAGATATAAGTAATATACCTTGGTATGCAGACTTTGTTAATTATCTAGCCGCTGACATCATACCCCCTGATCTAAACTACCACCGGAAGAAGAAGTTCTATAGTGATGTGAGAAACTTCTATTGGGACGAACCATTTCTTTTCAAGAGAGGTAAAGATGGCATTTTCCGCCGTTGTGTTCCAGAAGAAGAGGTACATAACATAATTGAGCATTGTCACTCTGCACCCTATGGTGGACATGCAAGCACATCTAAGACCTACGCCAAGATTCTTCAAGCTGGCCTATTCTAGCCTACTATGTGGCGTGATGTCCATGCTTTCATTGTCAAGTGTGACAGATGCCAACGCACAGGAAATATTTCAAGACGTAATGAAATGCCTCTGAGAAATATCCAAGAAGTAGAACTCTTCGACGTATGGGGTATAGACTTTATGGGACTTGTAGATGTTAAGAATTGGCAGAATTTTTGACAAACAAGAATAAGTGAACTTAGATCAGGATGTCACACCAGATGTTGTGACATTGACAAATAAAGTAAAAGTTAAAGAACTTAGTTCAAGACATCAGGATGTCACACCAGATGTTGTGACATCACAAACCTGCTATCTGACTTAAATGATGCATAACAGAAGTGAGTAAATTCAGGGGAATTTATCTGGAATTAATTGTAAAAAGATAAGCACTCCAAGGCGCATCTTTAGGAAGCTTAGTTATCTGTTTTCAGTGTAACAGAATAACTATCTCACCTTGATTCAAGGAGATAACAAACTAACTAACCCTAATTCAAGGTGATGACTGTGGGATTGATCAAGGTCTGGATAATTTGCAAAAAGCCCAAAAACCAAGCATCTATTTAAGGAACTGAAACTCTCAGAAAAGAGCACGAATTTTAGAAGACTGTAAAGGGTGTTTGTAAAGTATAGCAGGTTTTAATTGTTTGTCACTTTATGAGCTTTTAAGCAAAAAGTGAATTGTGTCTTGATTGAAACTTTTAAGTAAGATCAAGCTGTTGTGTTTGAAGTGTGACTTCAATTTTATTAATCATTGTAAAAGATCATTGTGTGATTGAGGGGGAGTGAGTAGGTACTCATATCTAAGTTGAGTCTTAGGTAGAAATTGCCTTGGGTAGATATTAAGTGAAGGATTAAACTGGTTGGTTTAACTCCATAATTAATATTACTTATATTGGATTTCCTTCCTGGCTTGGTAGCCCCCAAATGTAAGTGTGGAGATACACTGAACTGGGTTAACAATTTCCCGTGTTGTTTAATTTACAAGCTCATTAAGTTTTGTTTAAAGATTTCAAGTGTTTAAACATCTGATTCGACATCACGTATCTGATCCCAGAATTTCAATTGGCATCAGAGCAGGCACCCTGCCTGTATATCTGGGTGAGATCTAAGGACTGCAAATGTTGGGAACATGGACAGAGATGTAGGATCTGTGAATCGACCACCTATCTTGGATGGATCCAACTATGATTACTGGAAGCCAAGAATGGTAGCATTCTTGAAATCTCTTAATAGCAGGGCTTGGAAAGCAGTTAACAAAGGATGGGAGCACCCTGTCCAAGACAATAAGGATGGGGAAAAAGTGATGAAGCCTGAAGAAGAGTGGAGCAAGGAGGAAGAAGATTCAGCACTTGGAAATTCCAAAGCCTTAAATGCCTTATTCAATGGCATTGACAGGAACATATTTAGGCTTGTGCATCACTGTGAGCTGGCCAAGGATGTTTGGGACACTCTCAAAACTACTCATGAAGGAACATCAAAGGTGAAGATGTCAAGACTTCAACTTCTCACCACCAAGTTTGAGAACTTGAGGATGAAGGAAGATGAGACCATTCATGAGTTTTACATGAACATCCTGGAAATTGCTAATACTTCTGGTGCCTTGGGAGAGAAGATGAGTGATGAAAAGATGGTAAGGAAGATTCTCACATCACTGCCAAAGAGGTTTGACATGAAGGTTACTGCCATAGAAGAAGCTCAGGACATCTGCACAATGAAGGTTGAGGAGCTCATTGGTTCCCTTCAAACCTTTGAGATGGGAATGAATGATACAATTGTGAAGAAAAACAAAAGCATAGCCCTGGTCTCAAACACTGATAAAGAAGAAGAAAGTCATGAAGCAGGCTCTGAGGACAACTTATCAGAATCAATTGCTATGCTTGGAAGACAATTTAACAAAATTCTCAAAAGAATGGAAAACAGGCCCAGACCAAGTGGAAGAAACTCAACCTCTGAGAATAAAAGACCTTATGACTCTAATAGAAGGTCAAACTATGATGAGAAGACTAACCAAGGAAAAGGGATCCAATGTCATGGATGTGAAGGGTATGGACACATTAGAAGTGAATGTCCAACCTATCTAAAGAAGCAAAAGAAAGGTCTCTCCGTGTCCTAGTCAGATGAAGACTCAGGTTGTGAGTCAGAAGAAGAATCTGCAAAGCACATCACTGCTCTAGCTGGAGTATGTGAAACTGAAGAGGGATCCAGTGATGAGGAACTGACATTTGAAGAGCTTGAAGCATCTTACAGGATGCTGTGTAAAAGGAGCACTGAAGTATGCATGGAAAATAAACAGCAGAAGAAGCAGATTGAGGAATTAAAGGCTGAAAAGGCAAGTCATCTAGAAATCATTGACACTTTGAAAAGTGAAGTCAGCCTACTCAACTCCAAAATGGATCACATGTCCAAATCTGTCAGAATGCTAAACAGTGGCTCAAAAACACTGGATGTCATTCTCAACAACAACAAGCACTCAGGGGATAGGACTAGGCTGGGTTTTAATAAAACTCAAATCTTTGAGGCTAGCACCAGCCAAACAACTTCAAATCCCATGAAGTCAAACAAGATGTTCAAGCAGATGTCTCAACATCATGACAAAAACATGATGAAAAAGAAATATCAAAGATGGAGATGCCATCAATGTGGAAGGTTTGGTCACATCAAACCTTTTTGCTACAAGCTGCATGGATACCCCAATCAGAAGTCTCAGCACCCTCTTAAGCAGAAGACAAAGGTCACCAAGAAAATTTGGATACCTAAAGCTAGTCTTCATGCTGATCAAAGCTACCAGTACATGCCTAAGAACAAGGTCAACAGGCAACATTGGAACTCTAGAGATGGACACTACCCAGGGCAGATGCAACAAAGCAAACCTCACAACAGGCACAAATGGTCCAAGCAGGTTGTTGCCTCCATAGCACACACATCTCTCAGAGTATCTACTAAAGAAGACTGGTATTTTGATAGTGGCTGTTCAAGACACGTGACTGGTCTGAAGAATCTGTTAGTAGATTTAAAGTCACACTCATCCAGCTATGTAACCTTTGGAGATGGAGCAAAGGGAGAAATCAAGGGAGTTGGGACCCTGGACTGCTCAGGTGTACCAAGTCTAGATAGTGTGTTGTTGGTAAAAGGATTAACTGCTAACTTGATCAGCATAAGTCAGTTATGTGACCAAGGTTACAGTGTCAACTTCACAAAAACTGAGTGCATAGTTTCTGATAAAGAACATAAAGTTGTCATGAGAGGAGCCAGATCAAAAGACAACTGCTATATGTGGGAACCCCAAGATTTCAGCCTCACATCTACTTGTTCCTTAGCCAAAGAAGAAGAAGTGAAGTTGTGGCATCAAAGACTGGGTCATCTTCATCTCAGAGGAATAAAGAAGATCATATCTATGGAGGCTGTAAGAGGGATCCCAAGACTTAAGATTGATGAAAGTAAAGTGTGTAGAGAATGTCAAATAGGCAAGCAAACCAAGATGTCACACCCAAGGCTCCAACATCTGACAACTTCCAAAGTTTTGGAATTATTGCATATGGATCTTATGGGACCAATGCAGATAGAGAGTCTTGGTGGAAAAAGATATGCCTATATGGTTGTTGATGACTTCTCAAGATATACCTGGATAATCTTTATCAAAGAAAAGTCTGATGTGTTTGATGTATTTAAAGATCTGTGCTATAGAATCCAAAGAGAAAAAGCAAGTTGTGTGGTCAGAATAAGAAGTGATCATGGAAAGGAGTTTGAGAATAAAAAATTCTAAGACTTCTGCTCTTCAGAAGGGATCAATCATGAGTATTCTTCTCCTATCACCCCTCAACAGAATGGGATTGTTGAAAGGAAAAACAGAACTATTCAGGAGTCAGTTAGAGCCATGATTCATGCTAAAAGGTTACCCCTGTACTTTTGGGCTGAAGCTATGAACACAGCATGCTACATCCACAATAGAGTCACACTAAGAAAGGGAACTTTATCCACCATATATGAAGTCTGGAAGGGTAGAAAACCTACAGTCAAGTACTTTCATGTGTTTGGAAGTAAGTGCTACATTATGGCTGATAGGGATCAAAGAAGGAAGATGGACCCTAAGAGTGATGAAGAGATATTTCTTGGATACTCCATAAATAGCAGAGCTTACAGAGTATTTAACTCCAGAACCAAGGTTATAATGGAGTCAATAAATGTGATTATTGATGATGCCCATGCAGATGTTGCTGATGATGTTGGAACATCTGCTGACAATCAAACTGAAGTTGAAATAAAAAGTGATAATCTTGACTTCACTTTAACTGAGGCAAGGGCAGAGCAATCCAACAAACCTCCCTCCATCAGAATCCAGAAAGATCATCCTAAAGAACTGATAATTGGTGATCCCAACAAAGGTGTCATCACTAGATCAAGAGAGGTGATATCAGGCTCCTGCTTTGTTTCAAAGATAGAACCTAAGAACATCAAGGAAGCTCTGAATGATGAGTACTGGATTTCTGCTATGCAGGAAGAATTAGGCCAGTTTACAAGAAATGAAGTATGGGATCTTGTTCCTAGGCCTGATGACATTAATGTGATTGGCACTAAGTGGGTGTACAAAAACAAGTCTAATGAGCAGGGAGTAGTTACAAAAAACAAGGCTAGACTTGTAGCTCAAGGATATACACAAATTGAGGGAGTAGATTTTGATGAAACCTTTGCACCAGTAGCAAGGCTTGAATCAATCAGACTACTCCTAGGAATTGCTTGCATCCTAAAGTTCAAGCTATTTCAGATGGATGTTAAAAGTGCCTTTCTAAATGGGTACCTTAATGAGGAAGTATATGTGGAGCAACCTAAGGGATTTGTTGATCCAAGCTGTCCAGACCATGTATATAAGCTGAGGAAGGCTCTGTATGGTCTAAAGCAAGCTCCCAGAGCATGGTATGAAAGATTGACCACCTTTCTCACTAAACATGGATACAGGAAAGGTGGAATAGACAAAACCTTGTTTGTAAAGGATGAAGAAGGAAAGGTTATGATTGCTCAGATATATGTGGATGAAATAGTGTTTGGTGGGATGTCAGACAAGATGGTTAAACATTTTGTTACTCAAATGGAGTTTGAGTTTGAGATGAGCCTAGTGGGAGAACTAACCTACTTCCTTGGACTGCAAATCAAGCAGATGGAGGACTCCATGTTCATATCCCAAAGCAAGTATGCAAAGAACACTGTCAAGAAGTTTGGGATGGACAATGCAAGTCACAAGAGAACACCTTCCCCCACTCATTTAAAACTGACAAAGGATGACAAAGGTGAGAGTGTGGACCAAAGCTTGTACAGAAGCATGATTGGAAGCCTACTATATCTTACAGCTAGCAGACCAGATATAGCTTTTGTAGTAGGTGTGTGTGCAAGATATCAAGCTGAACCAAAAGTGAGCCATCTAAACCAGGTGAAGAGGATCTTGAAATATGTAAATGGTACATGTGATTATGGCATAATGTACTCTCATGGTTGTGAACCAATCCTCACTGGATTTTGTGATGCTGACTGGGCTGGAAGTGCTGATGATAGAAAGAGTACATCAGGAGGATGCTTCTTTCTAGGGAACAATTTAATTTCTTGGTTCAGTAAGAAACAAAATTGTGTGTCCTTATCCACTGCTGAAGCTGAATATATTGCAGCTGGTAGCAGTTGTTCTCAGCTGGTATGGATGAAACAAATGCTCACAGAATACAATGTCCCACAAGATGTCATGACATTATACTATGACAATTTAAGTGCTATTAACATCTCCAAAAATCCTATCCAACACAGCAGAACTAAGCACATAGATATCAGACATCATTTCATTAGAGACCTTGTGGAAGAGAAGGTGATCACATTAGAGCATGTAGCCACAGAGCTGCAATTAGCTGACATATTTACTAAGGCTTTGGATGCTAACCAATTTGAAAACCTAAGGGGTAAATTGGGAATCTGCATATGTGAAATATAGCAGTTATGGAGAAGTGCCAACATGTCTTATGACATCGTGTGGCATGATCACTAGATGGCAGCACCAATCTGGCCAATAACTGTTTGTATTCCACTCTTAAAAATTCCACTAGTAACGGATTCTATAAATGTACAAACGTGCTTTCAACTCCTAACATCCTCATTAGCTCCACTAAACGTTTTGCATGCTAAAGCTGAATTTCTAAACTCATCCAAATCTATCAAACCTAACTCCTTTTCCACTACAATCGAAAAAATGTCTCAACATCAAAACCCTAACTCCATTGATGAGGGTCTCAATCAAGAAGATGTAGTGCACACAACTCCAATTTCACCAATGGATGCTACTCCTATAGATGAGATCAGAGGAAGCATTCCTATTTCTCAAAAACCCAGGACTCCCCATGCAAGAAGAGCTAAGGAGCCAGTTTTCAGCAAAAGCAAGGGAACTCCTTCATCTTCCAGCACCCCCAAAGCTTCTGCTTATGTGGACGCATCCATCAAACAGCTTATCAACAGGATCCTTTCTGAACAAAGAGTTGTGCCTGGGGTGTCTGTTCTCCTGAACAGTATGCCTGCTCCTCAAGATGACTCAAGCAACCAGGCTGAAGAGGACATACCTGCTCAACAGGATGTCCCAAGAAATGTTGAAGCATCTGAGGGCCAGGACAAAGCCCCAACTGATAATGATCAAGATACTGATGTTCAAGCCCCTGATGATCAAGCTGCTGAAAAAGAGGCTTCCCAACCTCCTCCTGTTGAAAACCTAGATGATGACTCTGACACAGAGATCATAGCATCTGTTAATCCTAGCATAGCCAAGAGGCTTAAGGCTAGGAAGGAGAAGAATCTAGCTGCACATGCAACTCCTGAAAAGAAACAGTCAACTCCCAAGAAGGACAAGGTCAAAGTTGCCTTTGGACCTACTAAGCAATGGAGTAAGGTAAG
Source organism: Lathyrus aphaca (assembly GCA_963966055.1). Lineage (NCBI taxonomy): Eukaryota > Viridiplantae > Streptophyta > Magnoliopsida > Fabales > Fabaceae > Lathyrus > Lathyrus aphaca. The sequence goes on from OZ014524.1 coordinate 85,846,244, forward strand.
CACCCAGAAGAGGAAGGCTACAACTCCATCTGACTCTGATGTTGAGGAGGATGTCCCAACATCCTAACCAAGGAAGAAGCCAGCACCTCCCAGGACTTCCACTGTTGTTCCTGAAGCACCTCTGGACAATGTGTCCTTCCACCATGTCTCTAGTGTGAGCAAGTGGAAGTATGTCTATCAAAGAAGGGTGGCTTTGGAAAGAGAGCTGGGCAACAATGCTTTGGAGTGCACTGAGGTAATAAATTTAATCTCCAATGCTGGTTTATTCAAAACTGTCTCCAACTTTTCTCCCTGTTATGAGCTGCTGGTCAAAGAGTTTATAGTTAATCTTCAAGAGGGGTGTGCTGATGGGAAATCTGAGGATTTCAGGAAGGTATATGTGAGGGGGAGATGTGTTGATTTTTCTCCTAGGGTGATAAATCAGTACCTAGGGAGAGAATCAGATGGGCCAAATGAGCTGGGCAAAACTAACAACCAAGTCTGCAAAATCATCACTGCCAACCAGGTCAAGTCATGGCCAGTCAAAGGAAAACTATTTGTTAGCTTGCTAACAAGGAAGTATGCTATGCTGCACAGGATTGGAACAGTCAACTGGGTCCCCACCAACCACACCTCTTCTATAGCTACTGGGCTAGGAAGGTTTATATGTGTTGTAGGCACCCAAACAAAGTTGGACTATGGGGCTTATATCTTTGATCAAACACTAAAGCATGCAGGAACCTCAGCAACCAAGCTTCCAATAGCTTTTCCCTCACTGCTTTGTGGAATCATTCTCAACCAATATCAAGGCATCCTTACTGACAAGGATTCTATCTGCAAGAGAGAGAGTCCACTGTCGTTTCACTACAAATTGTTTCTGAGCCATCATGCTACAGATGTTGAAGCTCCAAGTGGGCCATCTGCTGGGCCATCTGCTGTTAAGACTCCCATATCAAAGGCAGCCCTGATTGCAGAGCTCAAGACTACTTGCAAAGAGCTGGATGAAAGGAAGAAAAAGCTTGAGAACATAATTCAAAGACTAGAGTTGGAGGAAGCTGCTGGAAATGTGGAGGGATCTGATGCTGAGTCTGAGGATGCAGAAGATACAGAGTACACTGAGTCTGAGTGAAGTTGTGTGTGGTGAAAAATGTATTGCCTGTTCTGCTTTGTAATTTTGAATGTTTTTTTCTGCTTATGTAATGTTTGGCCCCAAATTTCTGTCTAACAAGGGGGAGAAGTTAATGAACAATGCCTACTGCTGTTAATGCATGTTTGATGAACAATGCTGATGTTAATTTCTGTCTTCTGAACTAAGTTTTTTTTTAATGCTCATTGGTATATCAAAGTCTGTTGAACAAGTCATGGCAGTATACATACAGGTTTGAGGGGGAGCAAATTATTAGCCCTCACATGATTCAACAGAAAAGAACTCTGCTGCTCTCTGATAAAAGAACTCTGCTGCTCTCTGATAAAACCAGAAGATTGTGTTAGCCAAAAATTAGCCAAAGGGGGAGTTTGTAGATGTTAAGAATTGGCAGAATTTTTGACAAACAAGAATAAGTGAACTTAGATCAGGATGTCACACCAGATGTTGTGACATTGACAAATAAAGTAAAAGTTAAAGAACTTAGTTCAAGACATCAGGATGTCACACCAGATGTTGTGACATCGCAAACCTGCTATCTGACTTAAATGATGCATAACAGAAGTGAGTAAATTCAGGGGAATTTATCTGGAATTAATTGTAAAAAGATAAGCACTCCAAGGCGCATCTTTAGGAAGCTTAGTTATCTGTTTTCAGTGTAACAGAATAACTATCCCACCTTGATTCAATGAGATAACAAACTAACTAACCCTAATTCAAGGTGATGACTGTGGGATTGATCAAGGTCTGGATAATTTGCAAAAAGCCCAAAAACCAAGCATCTATTTAAGGAACTGAAACTCTCAGAAAAGAGCACGAATTTTAGAAGACTGTAAAGGGTGTTTGTAAAGTATAGCAGGTTTTAATTGTTTGTCACTTTATGAGCTTTTAAGCAAAAAGTGAATTGTGTCTTGATTGAAACTTTTAAGTAAGATCAAGCTGTTGTGTTTGAAGTGTGACTTCAATTTTATTAATCATTGTAAAAGATCACTATGTGATTGAGGGGGAGTGAATAGGTACTCATATCTAAGTTGAGTCTTAGGTAGAAATTTCCTTGGGTAGATATTAAGTGAAGGATTAAACTGGTTGGTTTAACTCCATAATTAATATTACTTATATTGGATTTCCTTCCTGGCTTGGTAGCCCCCAGATGTAAGTGTGGAGATACACTGAATAGGGTTAACAATTACCTGTGTTGTTTAATTTACAAGCTCATTAAGTTTTGTTTAAAGATTTCAAGTGTTTAAACATCTGATTCGACATCACGTATCTGATCCCAGAATTTCAGGACTGTTCCCACCATCTTTTGGAAATCAGTACATCTTAGTAGCTGTTGACTACGTGTCTAAATGGATTGAAGCTATCGCCGCACCCACGAACGACACCAGAGTAGTCATCAAATTATTCAAAAACTATATATTTCCCAGGTTTGGAACCCCCCGTTTAGTCATAAGTTATGGAGGATCACACTTCATATCGAGAATATTTGATAAACTTTTAAACAAGTATGGAGTTAAGCATAGAGTAGCAACACCATACCACCCGCAGACCAATGGACAAGTGGAAGTATCTAATAGGGAGATCAAACAAATTCTTGAGAAGACTATCTCTATATCTAGAAAAGATTGGTCGCAGAAACTTCAAGAAGCATTGTGGGCCTATAGAACCGCTTTCAAAACCCCTATAGGAACAACCCCTTATCAACTGGTCTATGGAAAATCATGTCACTTACCTTTTGAGTTGGAGCATAAGGCCTATTGGGCCATCAAAACTTTGAATTTGGATTACTTAACTGCTGGTGAGAAACGTATCCTTGATATCCACAAATTAGAAGAGCTCAGACAATCTGCCTACGAAAATGCCATCATATACAAAGAAAGAACAAAAGCTTGGCATGACAAAAGAATCATAAGAAGAGACTTCAAAATAGGCGATCCCGTTCTCTTGTTCGATTCTAGGTTACGACTTTTTCCAGGGAAGCTTCGTTCGAGATGGACTGGCCCTTTCAAAGTATCTAAGATCCTAAGATCTGGTGCTATTGAAATCAAGAACCAAACATGTAAATCGTTCATCGTCAATGGACAGAGGTTGAAGCCCTACGAAGGAGGTGACATCCCAACAACATACACATGCCATACTCTAAGTGATCCACCATATCCTTCCAATGATGTATAAAAATTGGTCGTCGAGCTAATGACGTTAAACAAGCGCTGCATGGGAGGCAACCCATGGTTTTATTATTTACGTAATTTTTATTTATTTATTTTTATTTTAATTTGTTTATTTTATTATTATGTTAGGACTAACGATTGAATGTTTTATGTGCTTTCAGGACTTGTTTGCTAACCTTGTGCAGAATGCAGAACCACGATGACATGCACGTGACCTTTAGAGACGACGCACAGAGAGAGCGTTACTATGTCCACATGAGACGCCCTATGGCTCCTACCAGGTACCCTGACCATGACTGCATGGATGCCTTGGGGATAGAGCCAAGCGTCAGATTCTTATGCCATCAACTCCAGTGGGACCAGTTTGACGATAGGAACAACACTTACAGGAACTTGACTCTAGAGTTCCTCAGCTCGTTTCATTATGATCCTTGGGCTGGACCCGATGGATATGATGTTTTCAGGTTGTTCGGGATTGACTACTCCTTCTCTCACAAAGAGTTTGGTGATTTACTAGGTTTCCAGACTACTCCTGATGCTATTCCAGAGACACCGATGGGGTATTTTATGAGCAGAGAAGTGGAAAAGTTTTGGTCTAACATCTCAGGTGGAGGGAGCCAAGATCCTTCCACTCAGTTTTCTCAGGTAATCCACAACCCTGCGTTAAGGTACTTCCAGATGATTCTGGCGTATTCTTTCCTAGGTTTGCCAGATACAGAGACTCTGCTGAGTGAAGAGGAGATTTTCCTACTGTTTTGTGCGACTCAGTCTCGCCCAGTTGCTTGTGGCAACTTTCTGTTGAAGGGCATTGCTAGTGTTGCCAGATCATCTGTAGGCATTATACATGTTGGTGTGATTGTTACACAGATAGCTACTGCATTGGGTTTGTCTCGCAAATTATTGCACCTCAGGACCTTCTGCTGCTACACCACCCTGGATGTTGACTTTTGTCTTGACAGAGGACTGATGAGGAGGGCTTCTTTTGAGCCCAACACTTTTAGATTACTGATCGACGGAGAAGTGATACATTATTTTACATTACCAGACCCGCTGATGACCAGTGTCCATGATCCTGCTAATTGGAGTTATGCTCTAGAGGGTTATGGAGAGACTGTCGAAGAGCCGAAATCACCTCCCGCCGCTGAGTACACTCCTACACCTCTTACTCCCCGAATCACTGTTATGTCTAACAATATGTCTCTGCAGCCGCCTGATCTACAAACTCAGATTTATGAGCTCCGTAAGGAGACTGCCCTGCTCAAGCAGGAAGTAGCGGACTTGGAATTACATATTCAGGTTTCTGATCTCACTCATGCCTCAGAGGCCGATGCTCTATATCAGGAGATTGAAGAGCTTCGGAGGGAGATAGCTGAGATTCGTGGATCAAACCAGGAGGAGAAGCCTACCACATAATTCGTTCTACACTGACGATATTACCCTAGTATTTAATTTCTTTTTTTTCATGCTTTATTTTATTTCTCGTATATCCAGACATATCTTACATTATTTGCATCTATTATATTTCCTTTTTTCATGTACTTTGAATTTATCTTATATATACATATTATTTCATGCACTAATGTCGATTTTTCTCTTTTCTTTTTGATTTTTAATTATTTTATTTTTGTCAAGCAAAGAAAAACAAATATATAAGACAAAAATATTTTCATTTTTGTCTTCATAAAAAAATATGCAAGCCTCATGCCTTGGAAAAGAGAAGAAAACACTATCCAGACCCCCCGAAGACCGAAGGTACAAAGAGGGCCCAAAGGAGGATTAAAAATCCAAGGCCCATCAGGGATTTGCCTTGTGGCGGGCGCCACAGGACCATGGCGGGCGCCATGCCGTCCTCCCCTAAAACGGGGCTGAACCTTCATTTTCACCATTTTCACACCTTCCATCTTCAAAAACCCATTTTTACAAGTTTCAAAAACCCCATTGAACCCCATTAAAACTCCCCCATTTCCAAAATACCCACCATCCATAAAACCTATCCAAAATCCATTTTCATTTTCATCCACCACAAACCATAAAAATCAAACCTTTATCATTTCTCTCATAAACCATTTTCTACCATTTTTCACTTCCTAAGGAGCAACAACAATGGAGTTCAATGGATTTCTTCTTCGCGATGGAAGACCGGGTGATAGGCAAAGGAAAATTATTCAGAGGCTTTAGAGTCGAGAAATTATCTCGACTAGGTATGTCGATGATAACTGTCTGTATGCTTTGGGTCTTTATCATAGTGTTTTCCATTTATTAGATTTTTTAGGCTTGCATAATATTTTTATTAATCAGGAACCTACCTATGAGAGGCTGACAGTTGAGTTTTTAAGTTCATTGATATACACTGTCAGTCCTAACACTGCTAGCACAGTCGGTACTGTTAATTTTAGACTGTTTGGAATTGAATATGAATTTAGTACCGACGAACTAACAAGCTTGTTAGGAATCCCTCATAGGGAAGGTGCGATTTGTGAGGCACCTTTGGATGCGGAATGGTCGGCCGAGGTATTTTCCTTCTGGCAAAGGCTTTCAAGTACTTCAATAAATTCTTTTGAAGGAATACTTGCGTCGACCATTCATAACCCGGCCATAAGAGTTTTCAGATATCTTTTGGCATGTACTATTTTTGGCCGGGAGAGTCCAAACAAGGTAAATTCTAGAGAACTCCTATTTTTGCAAGGATGCCTCACTAGTACCCATATCAATCCGGTCCCGTTTATGCTTGCACACATGGCTTTACTTACTAATAAAACAGGACCGATTGTTTTTGGAGGGCTTGTTACGTCTATTGCTCGGGCTCTTGACCTGAACAATGAGATAGCTACACTTGAACCACTACCTCCTCGCACAATTAATTTAAAATTTTTGAAAGACATGAAATTGTGCCGAACGAGGAGAGAAGGTGGTTATGAGTTGATGGTTCATGGGGTAGCTATCCCATCTGTTGCTTTACCTTGCAGTAGACGTACCGATGTGCGTAATGAAAGGAACTGGACCTATGATCTGAATGCTCCACCTGTTTTGGGTCCACTTCCTCCTAATATTCCTGATGGGGAGGCACATGACACTGATGAAGAGTATGATCGGAGAGAGCAGTCTCCCATACCTCACATGTCCCCCCATCGTCCTTCACAGTCACACACCGCACCATCTTCCTCTAACCCTGTTGCAGGTGCTGCTCCTGGATTCTATGTCACTGAGGAGATGTGGCGTGATATGACAGCTAGAGAGGAAAGGCGAGACAACCTTCTCTCTACTATTTCACAACAACTGACGGACAACATGAACTTCATGCAACAATCGCGATTGGTTTCGAATCGTGCTTATAACAACGTTTGTCGTACCTTGAACGATATCACATTAGAGCAGGACCGTCAGAGAGAATTCAACCGCCGGCACTACCAGCTTATGGAGGCCACTCAGGGTTCCATCTTAGGTAACCTTCGTGAGGTTCGGGGTGCCCAGGCTGCCTTATCGGCACGACTCGACCGGAGGGACCAGCATCGCAGTAGATCCCGTCGTTCTAGACCATCACAGCAGGACGGCGAGGGCACCAGTGCTCCTCCACAGTAGTTTTTTCAGGTTACCCTCCTTATCTTATTTCGAAACATTGGGGATAATGTTCGATTTAAGTGTGGGAGGGGATTTTATTGCTTTCTATCATTTCCCTTTCAGTTATTTCCCTTTTCAGTAAGTTATTTAGTTTAATTTTCTTAGATAATGCATGAGTCTGACGAGTCACCAGTATAGTGTATTTTTAGTACATCCTCATTTTTTCCATTTCCTTAGCCTTACCAGAAAAATTTTAAAAAGAAAACAATGTTGTTTCACATGTTTTTTGGGCTTTGAGACAGGTTTGGATTAGGATGTGGTGACTTAGGTCAACTTTTTTGAAACATCAGCACCATTTTAGCACCATAGACCTCTTGAATATAGGAATCACTCTTAAACCCCACACCATGGCCTTTATTATCATTCAAAAAAATTGTCCTAAGTAGTTTATTCTAGCAGTCAGCTCCGGCCTAAGCATGCTCTACATAGGGGGCCGATGAACATAAGTGAATGATCCAGTGCTAATAAAAAAAAGAAAAAGGCAAACTCTGGGATAGGTGACCCTCACAAAGTCATTTAAACCGAAAAAAGAGAAGAAAAAAAATTTTGCCACAAAAAGAAAAAATTGCAAGTCACCTATTGTTAGTTGGTTCAGAGGTATCTGGCACTGAACTTGGTAGGGTGGATTACGATCCGATCCCCCGCAACTACAATTAGGTCAAATAAGACAGGTTTACACATGCTTATGTGCCAGAAACCTTATGTTATGGATCAGAATCACTAACCGGTCACTCTACTATGAAGCATATACGGATAACGGGCTTAATGTGATTGCGCCTGAATGAAAAGGACCCAAAAAGATGAGAAGATAGGCCTAGGTATTGTGGGATGACATGGAGTGGTTAATATAGGATTGAAGTTTGTGTCTGTGTTATTGTGGTACCCTTGGTTCACTTAGTTAGTACCTGTCACTGCATCCTGACTTGAACTTAGAAGCCCTTTAGCCCAAAGACACATGTTGACACCATTTTTTTCTTGAGCTTTAATGTTTGCTTGAGGACAAGCAAAGGTCTAAGTGTGGGAGAATTTGATCACACTAAAATTCACCGTATTTCTGACTCCGATTTCACATGCATTCTTAGCTTTTATTGTTATTTTGTTATGTTATTACTTTGTTTTTCTTTGTTTTCAGGTTTTTTATGTAATCGGGGCTTAAATCGAGAAAAGGAGCGAAAAAGGAGTGGAAACGGACGAAAACCTAGAAATTCAGCGTTTTACACTTACGGCATCCACCGTGGCGGGCACCATGGGGTCTTCCATGACGTGGCCACGTCTCAAGACCACTCCACAACTGCCAAGACCCACGATCCCCACTCTTTCATCCCATATCAGTCCTATGGCGGGCGCCATGGCCTTGTGGCGGGCGCCACAAGGCAAAAACAGTTTCCCTCCACTTTTTAGTGGAGGGGGCATCCTGGTCTTTTCCTGCATTTAGTTTACCTATAAATAGGACCTTAGATTTTCGTTTTTCTTCATCCAAACTTAGATTCTCTAGGCATATATCAGTTTTAAAGCAGTTATCATTCCACATCGGGGTGTTTCTGCAATCGAGTGATCGAGTTTGTATCTGTCTGTATGATCGAGTTTTGGAGCACTCTGGGAGGAAGTTAATCCTGCCGCCATTTTAATTCCAGTTCGTATTTTACTTTTCCTCCTTGCTTTACTTTCATTTATTATTCGCACTCGCACTTTATTTTATTTATTTCCTGCACTCGCTTTACTTCCGTTTATTTCCTGCACTCGCTTTACTTTCGTTTATTTCCCGCACTCGCACTTTATTTTATTTATTTCCTGCACTCGCTTTACTTTTATTTATTTCCTGCACTCGCACTAAATTACTTTACTTTCCGCACTCGCACTAAATTACTTTTATGAAAAATTATAAAAAGAACTTTTACTTTATCATGTCTAACTAAATCTATAAAGGTTAGAATGTAAGGATCGTAATTAAACCAGTAATCCGTATAATTGTTCGTGGAAACACTTAAGGGCTATTTTATCTTTCAATTTAAGTAATTGTTTTTAACTATTTCAAAAACAGCCAAAAGCGCTTTGTCTAGTTCATTAGGATTTTTTAGATTAAAAAGAAAAGAGATTTTAAAATGATTTTCGGACGCGTTAAGAAGTTTAGAATCTGGTTCGTGAGAACCTCTTTTTGCTAAGAAATCCAGGTTAAAATACTTTTCAACTTAGTTAAGATACTATATTTCTTAAAAATAGGTTTACTACTCTAACGCAGTACGCACTTTTTTATCCGTGACAATAGGAGGGGTTGATTAGATAGTACAACTCGATTCTGAATACACGAAAGCGACAGTTCCTGTTAAATTAGTTCTTTTCAAAGAAGAAAACATTGCCCATAAGTAGTTCCATTAACAAGTACCGGATTATCAATTGATTATGTGAATTACATTCGAGTTTGTCTTTGTTTATTGTTTAAAATTATTATTTTATTTACCATCGCACCCTTCTTAAAACCCTTATATTTAGTTGCCTTAGATACACACCATAACAACAGGTACGATAGATTGACACTTGGTCTCTGTGGATTCGACAATCTTTTATATTACTCTGACGTGTTCGTACACTTGCGAAAAACACGCATCAACATGCATGATAGACTTGTGAACCCTATAATATAATACTAAGCCTTTTGTGAATATTGTGTAGAAAAATTAAATGATTTTGACTTGTTCGAAATCTATAAGTGAAATAATATGAAAAGGTGGATTGTTTGGGAAATGTATAGAATTTCGACAATGATAAAAGTAAGAAATTTGTAAAAGACAACACAAAGTGACAAGAAATTAATAGAAGAATGAAAGCAAATTGCAAATGGAAAATTGGAATAAAAGATTTTGCATGTAATTGAAATGGTGTTTCAGAAATCATAAATTTGTCTCTGTCAAACTTATTTATCTCTACGCTGGGTGTCACGGCCGACTTAAAATCTAAGAGTCTCCATCATATTTTTAAGGGAAATAAGGGTAAATCTAAGTTCTAAGGTAGAGACCTATGGTCCAGGAGTCAGTTAAGTGGGAGGAAGGTGTTAGGCACCCCTCACTTCTATTATACTTAATAGGATCCCTTTCAATATTTCTAGGGTATGTCTTGTTTGTGTTATAATAAATTCAAATGGCATAAATATTATAAAAAAAACCTAAGTCAATCCTAATTTTACTCGCTAGGGTTTCTGTACAAAAACCCTATGCCTACGTACCTTCAAAAGAAGGATCAGAACGTCGTAGTTCAATTCCCCTGATCCCACTATCCTATTACTATCCCTTACTAGGTTATTAAAAAACCCATTTATTTTGAAACCTCATTTTAATTATTTCTTATAAAAAACCTTAATTTTTATCATTAAGAAAAAGAACCATATTTAGAAAACCCTAATTATTCCTTAAACAAAACCTCCAAAATAAATGATAAAACCCCATATTTCCTTTGTAAAGCCCCATAATATCCCTTAGATAAAATTCCAACTTTTATAAAACCCCAAAAATATTATAAAACCTTAAAGTAAAGTCTCATGTTTTAAAATCAATCCCAAAAGAAATTTAACCCAAATATTTAACTAAAACAATTTTAACCCCTAAAATACAAATTCAAATTTAAAAATAAAAATAGGATTCTCAATCCACATATATCCAAAAGCCAAGTTCAATCCCCAAAATGATTTTTAAGTCCAATTTGAATAAAACCCTAAAAATATAAGTTTCTTCATTAAAATAAATGATTTTTATAAATTTATTTTAAATGCCCAAAAATATTTGATCCAAAAATCTAGAATTATATAACCTGTTTATTAATATTTTCTATTTAAATAAATCAATTATAATATATATTAAATAACAATTTAATTTTACTCTGAATAAACCCTAGAAAAATATAATGATAACCCAAAAATAAAATTTATTTATTTTTCTTAAATTAAATTTATCTCCCTAATTAATCCCTTAATCCCTAATTAGCTAATTAAATTAAGTACATAATTTAATTAATTAATATAAACCCCTAAAATTCTTAGTAAAAACCCCATATATCATTAAAACCCTAAAAAGTTTATAAAAACTAAAAGTAAAACCCAAGTCAAATAATCAATCCCTTGAATTAAATTAAAAAATCAATTTCAATCCCTAACACAAATAAAATTTAATATCCTATAAGATATTTATCACTTATTATCGCTTATTCCAAAATAAAATAAAAATCCATAAAAATAAAATCCCAAGAAAACATTTAAATCCCATTATTCTTTAGAAACATAAATTAGATAAATAATAGTAATAATAGTTTTTCCAAATAGCTAAATAAATGTCATTTTAAACCCAAGATCAAAAATTAAAACCAAATAGTTTAAACTCTCATTTTTAAATTTATATTTTAAATCCCAAAAATTGTAAATATACCATAAAACTATATTTTATTAATTATATTTATAAACCTAAATTTAACAAGCTCATATCTTTTTATAAAATAAGTAACAACCCAAATAAATTTATAATAAATCCCAAAATATAAACTAAATCCAAATTTATTCAAGTAAACCCTAATTTATAAATCCCAAAGTAAAATATATTAAACTCCCAAATATTTAATCATAAAGTTATAATAAACCTTAATTAAAAATCATATTATTTAAAATTATAACAAACCCAAATTATAAATTAAGTCCACATTGAAAAAGTTTTTTATAAATCCAAAATTATAAATTAAAACCCTTGAAAATAATCACGAATAAATCAAATCGAAGTTAAACATTCTGAATTCAAAACTTTTAGATCTACGATTCAACCATAATACACGTCCAAATCACACAAAAATTATACCAGAAGGCTCAGCATAACAAGAGGAACACAATGCACAACTTAAAAACAAGAAACAAGAGGATGAAATTTGACTCACCTGAAAGTTGATGTAATCTAAAATAGTCCTAGGAAACCAACAAGAAGGTGTATATCTACTTCTTTTTACCTCTAATTGCAAAATAAATGCAATTAGAGCCTTGAATCGAGCTAGATCTTGAAGTTTGAAGTTGAAACTTCCAAAACTGGACCTAGTGAAATCTTCAATATGAGCTTCAATCAATGGTGGATTCTTGTTCCTTGGAGCTTGTAGGTTAAGAATATGCATAGAATTCTCACTAAAACCCTAGGAAGAGTGAGATTCAAATAGAGAAAGCAAGAAGGTGAAAATTTGAAATTTGATGGATGGTGAAGCTTTAGCCCCAACCACACGAGTTAGAGGCTTATATATGGATGCAAATGGGCCTGACAATGGTTTAGAATCCATAGGAACCATGGTTAATGAGTTTTGTGTGATTTTGCAATTTTGCAATTTCAAGTGGAAGTGAGGATTGGCACGTGCATGGGACAACTATGGTCATGAATCACTCTTATTTTCTGCACTGATTGCATTGTGATTGGATTTGAGTATTGGGAGTGCATAGTTTTTGTGTTTGAATAGATTTTGCAATTTGGCCATTTATGGAATAAGTGAAGAATATGCCATGAAACCAATTGATTCAAAAGCCAAAAAATGTGTCAGATGAAGTGTATTTTCATGTTGTTATATGACTTTGACAATTAGAAGCAAGTACAAGTCAATTTGGTTCCTTTTACAAAAGGTGGAAAAATGGAATATATGAAAAACCCTAAAAACCATCTTGACTTCCTTTGATCATAATTTATGAACCAAGAAAGCTATGGAGACGATCTTGTAATTTTTGGAAAGCAAATGATGATCTTCAATTTTCATGTTTGGTCAAAATCCATTTGAAGCTTTTTTTATGATGAAAAGTCAAGTTGAATGTGAAGTATAAAGCTTCCAAAAATAGAAACTTCTAATTACAAGTCATTTCCATTTTTAGTAACTTTTGTCATAAGTTTTGACCTTGATGAATGATGATATTATTGACATTTCTTGACCAGATAAAGGTGTTGAGGAGCATGATCTTGACCTTAAAAAATCAGTGGTTGACTTTTCCTTTCACTGATGACTTTTGCTTGGTTCTCAAGTAACTGATCCACTAAAAGTTTTCCATAAGGAACAAATGGACAAAATTCCATCCATAAACACTTGTTAACATATATAATACCATAAGAATAAGTTTGGAACAAAATCTTGATGATTGCCTGCTTTGTTACCAAACCCTAATTTGGACCACTTGTGTAGGAGATGAGGCCCTGAGCCAACTTCTTGATCAATTCACCTCTTCCACTAGCTTGAAGGATGATATGAGACATGAGAAACCATTGAGGCTTGTTGGGAGACACTTGGCGCTTAGTCTTTGGCCTTGAATGATCACAACTTTGCAAATCAACTGATCACACACCTTATGCTTCCACCAATGAATGTATGCTTCATCTTTCTATGATACAAATGCAATGCAATGTATGGAAATGATATGCTAGATGACATGAAAATGAGAGGGCAAATTTTGGGGTGCTATAGTGAGAAACTTCTTTGCATCTATATAACGGGATTCCACCACCGCTCCACCGCCCTTATCCAAAATTGGGCGACCCTACTCATCTACATATTGGATCACAAAAAAACTCGAAACAAATTTCATCATGGCATCATAGCTTGCCACGTCCTATTCGTTCATCTCAGAGGCAACGGTCAAATACGCATCTGCACCGTTCAGAAAGTGGTCACGGGACCGTGAAAAGTGAAACTTCAACATCAGGCTGGGGACAACTCTCCCCTGATCATTAAGCAGTGTGGTCTCCCATTGTCGTCGGCGTCGTGCCCCCAGAAGTATACAGAATCCTGAGCACGTTCTGATTGCGGCTCCACTAGGTAATACCTAGGGGTGGCAAAATGGATGGATTGGATGAATATGGATTGGATTGTTAATGGATGAATCAAAACAATCCATTAGTCCATTAATAATCCATAAATATTTCTCAAAAAAATTCAATCTTATCCATCAATCAAGTACAAAATTCATCAAATCCATCCGTTAACATAATTTTAGTGGATGAATATCCATCCATCCAATTTTTTTAAAAATAATTTTTTTGTATTAAAAAAAACGATTTTTTTTTTATTTTTGGAAAAAAAATTAGTTTTTTGATATTTTCGAAAAAAATCTTGTTTTTTCGGAAAAAAATCGGTTTTTCGAGATTCACGAAAAAATATTGGTTTTCTTTTATATTTTCAAAAAAATCGTTTTTTTTTTTATATTTTAAAAAAAATCGGTTTTTCGATATTTTCGAAAAAACATCAAATTTTTTTATATTTTCAAAAAAATCGGTTTTTCGATATTTTCGAAAAAAACATCAAATTTTCTTATATTTTCAAAAAAATTGGTTTTTTGATATTTTCGAAAAAAAGTTGTTTTTTATATTTTCGAAAACAAAATCAATTTTTTGATATTTTCGAAAGAAAACTTGTTTTTTTATATTTTTGGAAAAAATATCGATTTTTTGATATTTTCGAAAAAAATCGGTTTTTTGTATTTTCGAAAAATATCGGTTTTTTGATATTATAAAAAAATCAATTTTTTTATATTTTCGAAAAAAAATTGATTTTTTTTGAAAAAAATCTTTTTTTGTATATATTTTTCGGAAAAAAAATCAATTTTTCAATATTTCCGAAAAATACCGGTTTTTTGATATTTTCGAAAAAAAATCGGTTTTATGACATTTTAGAAACAAAATTGATTTTTGATATTTTTGAAAAAAAATTGGTTTTTTGATATTTTCGAAAAAGAAGTTTTTTGAAATTTTTGAAAAAATGTTTTTTTTATGTTTTCAAAAAAAATCGGTCTTTTGATATTATCGAAAACAAAATCGATTTTTTGGTATTTTAAAAAAATCTATTTTTTGATATTTTAAAAAGATATAAGTTTTTTTTTAATATTTTTGAAAAAACATTCGATTTTTTGTATTTCCGAAAAAATCAAATTTTTTAAAAATTCATTATTATTATTTTTAAATAAATATAATGGATATAAAAATAATCCATTAGATCATTAAAATATGCTCGATGTATCAGATTAATCCATACATATAAATGAATGAGTTTAGTCCAATCCGTTAACTTAATTTTTATGCGGTCGATGGATTAGATAGATTTTTTAGTGGATGAATTGGATGGATTTTGTCTTAATGGATTCAATTGCCACCGCTAATACTTGTACTTAAAAGTTCTAATCGACTCCGAGTAGGCCTTGGAGATCTTCCTCTTCTGCTTGAGAGAGACCTAGCCATATTGTCCCTGGACGACTTACCTCTGGAGGTGGAAGACATGGAAAAATAGGGGAAGATTCGCTCCAATCTTCAGGTAACCGCACGTTAGCTCAAAAGCCTTCAGGAACGCAAAGGAATTCATATGAAGTTGCGAGGGGGCCAACTCCAGATGAACAAATACAAATCTTTGAAAAGTTGAGAACGAGAGCCTAAACTTGAGTTCCTTAAAGATATAGTCATACATGGCAAAACGGTTTGGCCCGTACGACGAGCAAATTCTATCTCCTTTGTTAGGGTACTGAACATACCAGTCAGCGGGATCCCCAACTAACGGTGCATGACCCTCCTGAGGGACAAAGTAAACAAATTGAATAGTCTATGGCTCCTCAGCAGCCCAGTCTTCAACAGTGATGACATGCTAGACGGGGTTTTCCTCGGGAGTATTATCTTCACTTGGAGCAGAGGCAGTTCCTTCATAACTACTAGAGGATGAGGCCGTCTTCTCGGATACATCTTCCTCAGACATATGGTCATATTCATCGTCAGCCATCTTTGCACCTGAAAAGCAGCGAACAAAAACGTGAATTCAATGCTTTAAATCAAATCCACCCTTCCACTACTAATCAAGTGAAAAGGCGTGTTGAGGAATGGGGACAGTGTCATTGACCAAAGCCCTTATTCAAAGTGACTCATACAGTCGTCCTTGAAGATATGCCCAAAACTCACGCAAGGAGAAAAATTCGTGAACGAAAAACTCTCAACTTACGTCGAGCAGATCATCCTCACTAAGTGAAACCCATAACTCCAATTGAACTTCAATCGGAGCCACCACAAAAAAGAAAAGAAAGCGTCCTCATGGGCTCAACCCATTGCAACAACGACAGGCGAAAGCCAGCACCCAGTGGACGAACACGGAGACGCCGCTTCAGAAATCAGCAGGTCTGTCGGAGAATACTAACGGTTCCACTAAAATGGTTCTCTAAGTCCTAAAATCAGCTCTAACCGCATGCATTACTACTAGAGGAAGACGAAAAGCTATCCTAAAAACAGGAAAAGTTGCGGAAACTTAAGCGTTTTTAGGTTGTGGATGTGGTCGGTTGGTACTCCTCAAAAGTTGTGGTGAAAGACGGCGGTTCACAGCGGAATATCAAGAAATGGAACTTGTAATCATTGTTGAGCAGAAAGGTAGTGCGCAAAAAAGTATGAAAATGTTTTGCTTCGTCCTATTTATAGGCATCCTCAGCACATGCGTGAGCACACACGGCATGGGATCTACAAACGGCGCACTCATGACCTAGAGGCAGACCTAGGCTAGCCATCATTACGCATTAAATGTGCCCACCTCAGGTTCTTATCACCAGGAACGATCACTAACTATTAGGGTTCTTCATCTCTTCATCTTCCTTCGTAAGAGCACGGTTAACTAAAGAATTTGAGTTTCATCTTGCTTCCTTCATAACCTGCATCTTTTCATCTTCCTTCGTAAGAGCACTGGTAACAAAATATCCAGAAGTTTTCTTTTTAAAAAGGTACATTTTTTTCTCAAAGGTTCTATTCTCATCCAAGTAAAATAATTTGGTCCCAACTGAATATCTTTCTAAAAAATATACGGTTTATTCTTTGTTTTCTGCAGATATGGGCGTGTCTAGTCTAGTATTTCACCACGGGGGAAATTTTGTTCAAGACAATCATACGTATTATAGAGGGGGTAAGGATACAATTGTTGAAGGGTGGGACGAAGATAAATGAATCTTTTTTTGAAGCTATTATTCTGGTTAAAGATTGGGGCTACGAAGGTTTTAGGCTTTGGAGAAAGATTCCTCATCTAGACAAAGGCTTTACAAATGTTGTTGATGATGCACAAGTTGTACAAATTGCTAAGCATTGCATGTCTTGTAAGGTTGATGGCCATCTATGGTTAGAGCATGGTGTAAAATACATGATGACCAAAGTGCTTCATCCTGATGTGGATGACTTTAATACTTCTAGTGAAGATGATAACACTAATACTGATGTTGATGTAGGATAATGTTTCGATGATAGTGAAGAGGAAAGAGCATGCGAAGTAGAAGAGGAAGAATTTGAACAAGTGTAGGTAGATTTTCCCAGCTAGTGGGAATATGGTGGATGTCAATGGGAAATCAAGGCTAGATAAGGAAACACTATTGAATGGAAAATGACTGCCTACATGGAGTATGGGTGATTGTGACAAATCCATCACCCATATAATGGGTTGTAGTTTGTTGTTGATTTAGGGGAAAAAAACTTACACTTGTTGCTTTTGGGATCTTGTAAGCATACCTTGTAGGCATGATGTTTATGCATTTCAATATCAGAATTTAGATCCTGAGAAATATGTTGACCCTTGCTACATGAGGGAAGCCTACAAGACATGTTATGTAAACAATGTCAATCCAATCAATGGTATGGATATGTGGGCTACTTTGGATGCTAAAAACTTGTTTCCACCACAATACAAGAAGGGCCCTGGAAGGCCTAAGAAATCGAGGTTTAGATAGCTGGATGAGATTGGTTCAAGGATGAAGATGGTAGGTGTATCATATAGATGCACAAAGTGTGACAAATTTGGCCACAATTCAAGAAAGTGTCAAGCTAAGGAACTAGATCCTAATGCAATAAAGAGAAAGGTAATGTGTTCATGTAATGTCTTTCTTAACAATGCTTAAACTGTGTTGATCAAATATGTGTTCTTATATATGTTTCTGAATTATACAGAGAAAGACACCAAGGACCAAAGCCTCTACAAAACCTGATGCACCACAAACATCTACTGCACAAGTTTATGGAAATGTTGATAGAGGTGGAAATGAGGTTGATGACCCAAAGTTAGATGCATTGCTGAATGATATGATGATTCTTTATGAAGAACAACAATCACAACTTGTTAATCCCACACCTGAACCAAATGATTCACACCCTGCTGATACACATGATTCACACCCTGTTGCTACACATGATTCACAACCTGCTGCTACAATTGTTGTTATCACATAAACACAACCAATTTCTATCACAGAAACACAATCTGCTGCTATCAATGTCACAAAACCTTCTGCTAAGAAAAAGGTTGTATGTAAGAAGTCATCAAGAAAGAGGTGCAGTGAAAGGTTGAAAGAAGTAAGGAATGCCAAAAGATATGGTGAGCCTGGATCAACACCTGATGTACCTTTAGTTTTTGATGTTGAAACTAGTGGGGTACATCAAAGAATGTATCAAAGAAGAAGTGGAAGGATATTGCTAGGTTTATGACTCAGTAGTTATGCACATAATGTGCCATTTTGTAATTTGGATTTGAAACTTTTTTGTTTGCTTATCATTTTGTTAAGCACATAATGTGTCATTTTGTAACTATGCCTTATTTTGTGAACATATCAGTTTAATTATCATAATATATTGACTTAAGTTAATTTTGGTACCAATCCAAGTTATTAATGTTTTTGTTCTTTTATGTTTTTTTTTTGTAATAATTGTTATCTTAGCATATAACAGTAATATATTCCAATAAAAGCAAAACTCATATAACATAAACAACAACTTAATTTATTCACACAGAAAACCATTACAATATTTGAACACATCAGTTACAATCACATAAGTTACAAACTGGTCCAAATTCATTTGTTACATGAACTAAGAAGGAAATGAACACAAAGACAAATTAACGCAACTAAAACATAATTCATCTTCTTTGTTAATCAATCAAGCTTTTTCTCCATGTCTTCCATCTTGCTTGTAATATCTCTCTCAATTTTACTCATCATTTATACTACTTCTACATCAGAGTAGCCAAAATCTCTTTCACCAAAAAACTCAGCATCCCAATGAAATGTGTTACAATTGTCACCTTTACCCCAAAACTTACACTTCCAGTATTTTCTCCCAGGGTTTGCAACCGATTTTGAAACAAACAACTTCATGGAGACATTGTGGCCACATTTGGGAGTTACTCTACCATTTGAAGATAAGCTCGAGTTAGAAGAAAATGGTTGACTCATGTTACTGGAAGACAAAAAAAGAAGAAAAAGAAAAAACGACAAAGACGACGAAAAAGCAGAAAGTTCAGAGAAGGGGAACGAAGAAGAAGATAGGTTATGACAAAGAAGCGATATGATTTTTGTTAAGAAAACAAGCGAGGGTAAAAACGTCATTGCACAAGCTCTTTAAATATTGTGGAATTTCTTTTCATTTAGGGTGTGTTTGTTTGATGGATTAAAATTATAATCTCAGGAATATTATTGACAGGAACTTTATTCCCATCAATGTGTTTGGCAAATGAAAATAATTTCTAAGAATATTTGTAAGTTTTATTTTAATTAAATTTTAAAAAGGGTTAATAGTCATTTACCCCTTGCAATATAGGCGAGTTTTGATTTACCCCCTTTAAAAAATAATATTGGATTACCCCCTGAATTGTTTGGGTACCCCCTAAACGTGTAAAAACCAGGGGGATAAATCAAAAATATATATTTTACAGGGGGTAATTTTTCCACCTGGGGGCAAAAGACTTAAAATTTCAAAATTATAAGGGGATAATCCAAAATTATTTTTTTAAAGGGGGTAAATCAAAACACACATATATTGCAGGGGGGTAAATGACTATTAACCTTTTTAAAAATTTAAAATTTAAAAATATATGTGTTAAAATAACATGAGAGTGAGAAGTTATGGTTAATTATTTTATATTCTCATGAGAATGTAAGATTCTCATCCTTTGACATGAGAATAAAAATGAAGAAATTCATGAATAAAATATATTCATGGGAATAAAACGTACCAGGGTATAAATTATCAAAAATTGAAACAAACAAAGAAATATGTGAATTTCAATGTCACATTCCTGAGAATAACAATTGTATCCACGAAACAAACACCCCTTAAAAAATAAAATAAAAAATATGGCTGACACATCATTATTTTTGACGATGTGGCCTGATAAAGATCTAAATGAAAACTTTTGAAATTTGTTAAGATCAATTTTATAACTTTCTTTTTTGCATGAGACTTTTCAAAACAGATTCATATGACAACCGGTAAAAATATGTATTAACTATTAATTATATTTAAATAAATTCAATAACTTACTATTCAAGTACTTGTAAATAAACAAATATTTCATTTTATACCCTAATATATTTTTAACTAAACCTAAGTATTCATCTCAAACTACAATAACAAATTTATTAGTTAAAAAAAGTTAAAATTGTGTGAGATAAAATAAAGTGTGGAAATTGAAATTGTAAGGATATACAACTGACGTGGCAGATTTCAAATGAGTCATCATCACTCATGAGTGGTCAAACCTATGACCGAAATGGCTGTGGCACAGAATCTTAAATCATTTCTGTCCAAGCTAAATGATGGCATACCCAAAAATAGAAAAACCAAAAAGAGGTTACGGCCATTTAGAACAAAACAAAAACAAATATGAAAGCTTTTGTTTTTGTTTTGGATTTCTATTTCCATGTACTGTATGTAACTTTTGTCATGTGGTCCTAGTTTTGCTATGTCAAATTTTGAGTTTATATGTTCAAAACTGATGTCTCTTAACTGAATTATTTTTACGAGTCTTCTATTTTTCACTAATTTAAAGTGTTTTTCTTTAAATAAAATTGATTTTAAAAAATTACTAAATCTCATACACTACTATTAAAAATTCTCTCGTGTAACTCCATATTTATGTAGCATGATCATATTTTGCTTTAATGTTATCGAAATATGTAATTTAAAACCAATTGTTGTCATAAAAAAAGTAGCGGCGCAATTTGTTTTTTTTAAAAATGATATTCTAGCTATAAATGAGTAATTTCTAAAAATTTAATTACCATTTTACTTTTTATATGTAGTCAACTTTATTTTAAATTAAAATATTTATTTATTTTAATGAATATATAAATTCATAATTAAATATTATAAAACAAATACACAAATATGATGATAAATACTTGAGAATGAAAAGTATAATAACTAATTTTTGTATGAAATGTTCTTAAATTTTTGAAGTTGATAGTTTTTTCTCTCTCAAATATGTGTCCTCCTGTGCTTATATGTAGTAAAATTGAATAGATGTTGATTCAACACATCATCCGCTTATACACCATTATTTACAATTCATCTTTGACAATCAAGAGTAATTCAGATTCATTTTAGTTGTATTTATGATTAATTTGCATTTTATTTTTATTTGGCTCTTAACGTATAAATACTGAAGGGAGTTTCAGTTTTTAGTAGATTTTATTTTTAAAGTTAAATATATTTTTAGTTTTTATAAATATCTCAATTTTTATTTTTAGTCCTTATTAAAAAAATATGATATTTTAATTTTTATAAAATTATTATACACGTAATTTTAGTCTCTTCTATTAAACAAGTATCTATTTTTACATGATTATTTTACAGACATCTTTAGAATATTATAAAAAGTTAAAAGAAAAAAAGAACTCTAAATTTTATTTCTAAGTAGAGGTTTTCATTAATTTATCATTATATTTTGAAATTTAAAAGAACGCAGTCTTCACATCCATTTGTTCCAGTTCAAGGTCGAACTATTCTACCATGGCAAGTAATATTCGAATGAACCTGTGCTTCACAACAAGAGAGAACACATCATTGAAGTCGACACCTTGTTTATGAGGGAAACCCCTAGCGACCAATCTTGTCTTGTATCTCTTCGACGTCACTCCTTCGATTCCTTCCTTAACATTGAAAATCCACTTACAACTGACTAACCTGGCTCTAGCAGGTTTCTTGATCAGTTACCATGTGTTGTTATCATGAATATATTTCATCTCATCATCCATGGCCTTCAGCCATTCAGTCTTATTTCGACTCCTCATAGCTTCCTTATAGTCTCTAGGTTATTCGTCTAGAACCTCACTTGCAGAGATTAAGGCATAAGCTATAAGATCCACATAAGCAAGTCTCTGAGGTGGCTTGATGACTCTTCTCATCCTATCTCTTGTCAATAGGTAGTCATCGATAGTTTCCTCAGTCTCTTCAGCATCTTGATCTTCTCCTTCGACTTTATTTGGGTTATGCACTTCAATATCACTATGATATACCTCAACAGGAATCTCTCCTTGTTCTAGATCTTCGTTAGCATCATCAGTTTTCTTGAAATCTACATCTCGACTGATGATACACCTCTTGTGACCTGGCTCTAGGCACCATAGCCTATAAGCTTTGACTCCTTCAAGGTATCTCATGAACATGCATTTTAGAGTTCTATGTTCGACCTTGTCTTTTCTATTGTGAGTATAAGCCACCCAACCAAACACTCTTAGTTTGTCAAGATCTGGTGGATGTCCAGACCAAACTTCTTCAGGTGTCTTCATATCTAACACAGTCGAATGCCATATGTTTATCAGATATGTTGTTATCGAAACAACCTCAGCCCAAAACACCTTCTTTAATTCATCACTTGTCAACATGCATCTAACTTTTTCCAAAATGGTTCAATTAAACCTTTACGCCAAACCATTTTTCTGTTGAGTACCTGCAATAGTTATGTGCCTTGCAATACCTAAGGAAACACAAAAAATGTCGAATGCCTCATTGAAAAATTCAAGGTCGTTGTTGGTTCTCAACCTCTTGACCTTTCTGCTAGTCTGATTTTCTACCAGAGTCTTCAAACTTTTAAAATTCTCAAAAATTTCATCTGTAGTCTTAGAGATTAATACCATAACTTTTTGGAATAATCAGCAACTATGGATGTCAAGTACTGGTGAATGTCCCGATCAAACTTCTTCAGGTGTCTTCATATCTAACACAGTCGAAGGACATCTGTTTATCAGGTATGTTGTTGTCGAAACAGCCTAAGCCCAAAACACCTTCCTAAATCCAACATTAGTCAACATGCATCTAAATTTTTCCAAAATAGTTCCATTAAACCTTTTCTCCAAACCATTTTTCTGTGGAGTACCTCCAGTAGTTATGTGTCTTGCAATACATGAGACAACACAAAAACTGTCGAATGTCTCGTTGAAAAATTCAAGGTCATTGTCGGTTCTCAACCTCTTGACATTTTTGCCAGTCTGATTTTCGACCAGAGACTTCCAACTTTTAAAATTCTTAAAAGTTTCATCCTTAGTCTTCTAGATTAATACCCATAACCTTTTGGAATAATCATAGACTATGGATAGGAAATAACTTGCTCCTGGATGTGATGGACATCTTGCAGACCCCCAAATATCAACATGGATGTAATCAAGGGATCTATGTGGTCTTTATTTGCCTTTGTTGAACTTCACTCTGCAAGATTTTCCAAGTACATAGGGTTAAAAAAATTTAAGCTTTTCGACTTTGTCTCCACCAAGCAGATTTTCTTTCCCTAATTCGACCAGACCCCTTTTATTGACATGGCTTAATCTTATGTAACAAATTTCTGTCTTCGACAATACTTTCGTGGATGCAACATTTGTCGAACCACTTACAACTTCAGCCTCAAGGGTATACAAGCCTTGTTTCTTCACGCCTCTCAAGACTTCCTTCGACCCCTTCATGACTCTTAGGATACTTTTATCTCCTTGAAAGACATATCCCTTTTTGTTGAGTTCACCAAGAGAAATCAGATTTCTCTTTAAATCAAGTACATACCTGACTTCAGTCAATAGCCTTATTGACTCATCATGGAGCTTGAATCTCACAGATCCAATACCTACAATTTTGCAAGATTTATTGTTTCTCGTTGCATCGATCCACCATCTTGATCACATACCTCCTCGAACAAATCTTTGTTTGAAGTCATGTGCAACCTGAATCCATAATTCACTTCTTTCTTGAGTTGCCACTTGAAACCATAAGAACATCAGATGAATCGAAATCATCTTGAACAATGATTGCGTTGTCATTATCCTTACCTCCATGATATTTCAAGCGTTCAGGGCACACCTTTCTTGTGTGACCCTCCTTCTTACAATGATAGCATTGAATACCAGATGTTTCGCCACTATAAGACTTCTGCTGATTTTAACCCTTCTTCTTGTCCAACTTACCATCCGTTCGCAAGAATTTCCCCTTAACTACCAAACTTTCACCAACCGTCAAAGGTTTATGCTCCTTTCGTTCGTTCAAGTGCTTAGAATACAAGGAAGATTGAACATCTTCAAAGTCCAGCGTCTCCATTCCACTCAAGAGAGTTTCTTTGAAGTGATCATATGACCAGGCAAAGCACACAACAACAAAAATAGAGCTTGATCTTCATCATCGATATTCACATCAATATTTTCAAGATCAAGAAGCAGCTTGTTGAACATATCCAACTACTCAGTCAACACTTTGTCTTCACTCATCTTGAATGAATACAAAGCTTGCTTCAGGTAGAGTTGATTCACCAGCGATTTGGTCATGTACAAACTTTCAAGCTTTAACCATAACCCCGACGCAGTCGTCTCCTTTGATACTTATCGAAGAACCTTATCACCAAGGCTCAATAATATTGCGCTGTGGGCATTCTCTATCATGGTCGTCTTTTCAGTTTTCGTCAACGCAACGTTCATGGTTGCCGCTCCCTTCAACCCTTCCAAATAACCCTACTGAACCATTAGGGCCTTTATCTTCAAGCACCACAGACCAAAATCGTTCACTCTGATGAAGTTTTCAATCTCATACTTTGTTGAAGGCATCTTCCTTCACGCTCACCACACCAATTTGTTGTGAATTGGATGTCCTAGAAACAAGTATAACATGTTTCTTTGGGATCAAGAAACCCAAGAGGGTTAGGGTTTATGGTAAAACAAGGAACAACAAGTATTTGATTATAAACTGTTTTTCTTTTCTTTTTCTTAAAACAAGATTACTAGTATACAAGAATAACAAATAACCCTCTCACTTTTGAATTAAGACTTTATCTTCCTATTTTTCCTTATTCGAAGATGAGAGACTAGTATGTTAATTATAAGAAAATTAACACACTAACCTAATGGGTTTTCTTAACAATTATCCATTACAAGCTAACTTAGGGTACAAGGTAACTTAAACAATTGGGCTTACAAGCAAGGCCCAATTCAACATGCTAACAAACCTAGCAATATTGACTCATTCATGTTAGAACAAACTTCGACTACAACACACATTACTTCAACATCAGCATGTGAGCAAACTTCGATGACATGCTAAAACTAGAGTTTGATCCAATATCTCACAAGTTTAGTATATCTAATGTCGATTGTTTGTTTCACTAATCCCTCTATATATTAAATTGTTTTTGAAAACAATAATATGAACAATTATGTTGTATACATATCTTACACTAATCAATATTTTCGAGCATTTTACAACTCATCATATATTTCACGTTCTTTAACGATTAAAATATCTCTAGTTGAACATATAAATTTTTAAATTTGTTCTACAAATATAATAGTTCATATAATTATTTTGTAAACAAATTTAAAAATTTATATGTTCAACTAAGGCTAAATGATACAAGCAATCTCTATTAGATATAATAAGCTCAAACTTGTTTTATCCGACGATTATTTTTCAAAATCGAGAAAATAATTTTTTTCGCAATTAAAGTTTCTTAAAGGATCTCAGTGTGAGATGGAGGAGTATAAACAACTTGTACTAGCTTATAAAAAACTATAAATTAGTTAAAATAGAGGCTTAAATATTCTTTTGGTCCCTGTAAGTTAGCGAGTTTTTTATTTTAATCTTTGTAATTTTTTTTGTCTGAGTCCTCACATCTCTCTTTTGCACTCGTTTTAGTCCATAAAATCAAATCTACAGGAAAATCCGAAGAAAAATCCGCATGAAACCTGCAGATTTTGACTTTAGGAACTAAAATGAACGCAAAAAGGGAGATATAAGGACTCATACAAAAAAAATTACAGGGAATAAAATAAAAAACTCACTAACTTATAGGAACCAAAAGAGTATTTAATCCTAAAATAAATTATAATTTTGCGAGAAAATAATAGTTATTAAACAATTTTTTCTTTAAAAATTTATCAAATTTTAAATTTACAACAAATAGCATGTTGTTATTCCCCCCTCTCGCAATATGTATCTTCATTGATATTTTTACATTTTTTAAGATAATGATTAATTGTGTTGATTTTAATGATAATACAAATATCATTTCCTAAAATAACCTTATTAATAATTTGTAGTGGAATAGTTAAATGATTTAAAATACAATAAATAAGGATAAATTAATGGAAATAAATAATAAATATTACATTGATATTCTAAAGTGACAAATAATTTGAGAGATAAAAATAAAAAGAGAAAATAATTTACTAGATACTACATAGAGAATGAATTTATAATTTATAAGCAAAAGTCGGTTACTTATCTTAAAAATAACATTGTTTCTATAGAAAAATAAACTCTACTATATCACTTATTTAAGTTAATTTTGTGTTTCTACTTTGAGGGATAATATAATATGAATACTTGAATGGTGTAGTTTTGTTTTTCCTCAATTAACCGTTTATCTTTTATTACTTTAATCTTTAATTAGATAGTAAAAGTTATATATATATATATATATATATATATATATATATATATATATATACGAGTGATGATATTCTTACTTCAAGAATAAATTATTAAAATTTATTTCACGTCTTCATCATTGAGAGCATTATTAAAATTTACTTCACGTCTTCATCATTTGAGAGCATATTCAATATAGGTTTATTTGTGGTTGAGAGCATTAAGCATTTTTTATGTATGTAAATGTACTTAAAGGGTTCACTGTTTTCAAAACGTTTTCCTATTATGGTCAAAAGTCCGTTATTTATTCTACACTGTATTAGTCAGTGATTCTATGAATGTTTTCTTTTTCTTAACCTTTTTGACAGCATTCTCTTCATCGTAGTAATTATTTCTAATTAGATAATCAAAATCAAATAAAAAGCCGCAAAAGTGACACGACTCCTGTCTTTCTATATGCCATCCAACTCTAAATTTTATTTTATTTTTGAGATTTGTCTATTGTTTTAATTAACAGTTTAAAGTTATCAATTATTTTGTAGTATCATTCAAATATAATCTATTTTTATTATATTGTTTTTAATTTTCTTTTCACATTAATTGTCACGTTTATAGTGTTTACAAAAATGGATACTTTTACTTTTCAATAGAATTTTAATTATTATTATTTAATTATACACTCTAAACTATGTATATGTTCCTATACATCTATAATAAATTTTACTATTATTAATAAAAGTTTGATGTGTCAATATATATAATTTTGTATATCCAATAAAAGATAGTTGATCAGTACTCTATTTATATGAATATCTTAGATGAAAATTTAACCGACAATATTCCTTATATTTTTTAATAGCAAAAATAGACTTTTCAGTGTGTTTTTATTTATTTATTTATAAAGAGGAATTAAATAAATAAGAAGAAAGTATACAAAGTGTCGCTCCCGAGATTTTTATTCTAGTACAAACGCGAAAGTGACGCGGAAAAGGTAGAGTCGTCAGTCATACATTTTTATCCCGAAAGAATAGGAAATGTAATACTGCACAAACCTGAGGAAGAAGGAAAGGACAATGCCTTGCAAACCAAAGATCTGGGTTCGGGAGTCGGTTACGACCTGGGAAGGTATCAGCACCCCAGATCGTTCGTCGTACTCGACGGGATCCACGCTTATTTGTTTTGTTTCAAAGGGTGAGAAGTAAAGTGTTGCTAAACAAATGAACTGCTACTGGAACTGGAACTGAAATGAGAAATGGAACAAAAAGAGAACAAAAAGAAAGAATGGGGAAAATGTAGGGAAAATAAAGAATGTGCTCGAACAAGCCATACCCCGCTGCCTACGTACCTCATCGGGATAATGAGGATCAGAGTCGACGTAGTTCGCCTAACTAAGGCGGAAATTTGCTTGTGTTTTAGGATGACGTTGCCATAGTTCTAATCAGGTGTTACCGACTCTGACTCGAGGGTATTTACCGTATCGTTGTTTGAACTGTCGAGGCAAGTCGTAATCGTCTGCAAAGAGTAGGAGATGAGAAGAGAAGACGCGATGTCTTTGTTGGTTGTCTTTTATGAGAAGTGTTTTGAGTTTATTATTTGTGAACATTCTCATACTAAGAATTATCCATCGTGGTAGATAACCTACATCTCACCCCGAAACGGGACGTGCATAAATACTCCGCAACAAAGTCTCATGTCGTACGAGAACATTCAACCTTTATTAGGTATTTTACTATTTTTCTTTATGAGATGAGAAAGAAAGACTCAAGTGGAAAAAAGGCAAAAACTAAGGGAACTAAGACTCAACCCTAATTTAGTTATATTCAAAAAGGGATCCTAATGGTTTGTGAGGTTTTTCTATTCCTAATGAAGAAAAGAGAATAAGAAAGCTACTAGAACTCAACTTACTTCCTAAGGAAGTTAAGTTGGTTCTAAGAAATGGGGAAGCCTATACAAGTGGAAACACCAATATTAAGGCAACAAACAAAAATGGAATGAAGAAATATTAATTCAAAATGCATATTAAAGCATAAAACAAAAATAAGGCCAAACAGCTCATGTAGGCACAACTTGCACGATTTTTACGCCTAAGTCCTAAAACTAAAGGAACTTACTTAATATCCACATTCTAAAATCAGTAGCTAAACTATATTAAGTCGTCCTAATATTCTAAGATCAAACCTAATTAGTCTAGGTCTTAATGAACCATAAAATCCTAAGCTAAACTAGGTGGATTTACAATGGAAACAAATGACTAAAATCAATACACTAAAAAATAGTAAAAGTGCTGGAAAAAATATGAAATTAATTCTCTAAGGTCCCTAACCTGAATATAATATTGTGTTAAAAATCTCCTAAAAATTTAAAGCCTAACTATGTCAAATGGTCACTTAGATCTACCTAAGATTCAACCACAATTTTACACCAACAACACTACCAAAATAGTGGATAAAATGACCTAAAAATTATACCAAAATTTATTCCAGCTGTCGCTCCCCGAATTTCCATCCTGGTACAAACGCGAAAGTGGCGCGGAAAAGAATAGAGTCGCCAGCTAGGCATTTTTATCCCGGAGGAACGGGAATGGTAATGCTGCACAAACCAGAAGAAAAGAAAAGAAAGGACACGGGTCCTGCGAACCAAAGAGACTGAGTTCGGGAGCCGGTTACGACCTGGGAAGGTATTAGCACCCAGATCGTCCGCCGTACCCGACGGGATCCACGCTTGCAAAGAAATTGTTTCAAAGGGTGAAGAAATGAAAGCTGCTGCAAAGAAAATGAAACTGAACTGGATAAAAGAAACGAAAAGGGAACTGAAAAAGAAATGAAAAGGAAAAATGTAGGGAAAATAAAGATTATGCTCGAACGGGCCCTACCCCGCTGCCTACGTACCTCATCAGGATAATGAGGATTAGAGACGCCGTAGTTCCCCTAACTAGGGGTAGAAAAGAAATTGCTTGTGAATTAAGGCTTGAACTGCCTATGTCAATGCTCAGGTGTTGCAGGCTCGGACGACGAGTGCGTAACCATCTTGTAAAATGACAAGTAGGAGCAAGTTCGCGTACGGAGCGAAGGAGATGAGAAAAGAATTCCCGAAGGAGAGACGCTTATTGTTTGTTTGTGTTTTTTATGAAGCTTTTAGGAGTGTGTCACAAGGAAGTGAACTCAAGCTATTTTCCATGGAATGTGCACTTGTCACTACATTCCAAGATGGAATAATAGAACAAGCACACTCAAGTAAGGAGAAGATCCCCAAAACTTGAATCCAGAGATTAGGGCCTAAGCTCACTAACTCATTAACTTATTAGGTGTTTTTGTTATTTTCAGTGAAGAAGTGTTTTTTATGCTTTTCTTGGTGAAGAAGATACCTTGATCAGACTTGTGCATCACAAGATAAGCTTGTACTATCCCAAGATGGGAAGACTACAAGTACCTCATGGGATAAGGCTATTGCTCAAGGTATCACTTCTATTAGAAGAAAATAGGTAAAAGCTGTTGTGTTTTTATTCCTCAGCCTTAGGCTGGTTTATATAGAAGAGTTATAATGATTACAATAATATTCTCCTTAATGGAGAATAAAGAGAAATAATGACAAATAAAGGCAATATTAAAAACAATAATAAAACCGGTAAATAATATATTTTCCAACACCCCCCTTCAAGTTGGTGCATAGATATCTATCATGCCCAACTTGTCTATCAAATGCTCAAAAGTAGGCCTTGCCAAACTTTTGGTTAGAATATCTGCAGTTTGCTGACTTGAAGTCACGAAGGGTAGACATATGATTCCAGCATCTAACTTCTCCTTTATGAAGTGTCGATCAATCTCGATATGTTTGGTTCTGTCATGTTGAACTGGATTATGAGCTATGCTAATAGCAGCTTTACTGTCGGAGTACAATTTCAATGGAAGCTCAATTTTCATCTTAAGTTCTTCAAGGACTCTAAGGATCCATAATCCTTCACAAATACCTTGAGACATAGCTCTAAACTCGGCTTCTGCACTGCTCCTTGCTACAACTCCTTGTTTCTTACTCCTCCATGTCACAAGATTACCCCAAACATAAGTACAATATCCAGAGGTTGATCTTCTATCTGTAACAGAACCTGCCCAATCAGCATCGGTGAAGATAGACACATTTCTTTCCGCAGTCTTCTTAAAAAATAATCCTTTTCCAGGATTTCCCTTCAAATATCTTAGTATCCTATAAACTGCCTCAAGATGTTCCTCAAAAGGAGAATGCATAAACTGACTTACTACACTAACAGAGAAAGCAATATCAGGTCGGGTGTGTGACAAATAAATTAGTTTCCCAACCAATCTCTGATATCTTCCAGTATCAACAGGAACATTACCTTCTCCCCAAAGTTTAGCATTAGGATCCATAGGGGTATCTGCAGGACGGCATCCACTAATTCCTGTTTCTTTCAACAAGTCTAGAATGTATTTCTGCTGTGAAACCACAATACCATTCTTTGACCGAGCGACCTCCATGCCTAGAAAATATCTCATGAATCCCAGATCCTTGATTTCAAAGTCTACAGCCAATTTTTCTTTTACTCTTGCCATTTCCACTGTATCGTCTCCAGTAAGGACAATATCATCAACATAAACAATCAGGACAACAACTTTTCCATCATGGGAGAACTTTGTGAATAAGGTGTGGTCAGCCTGTCCTTGGATGTACCCTTGTTTCTTCATGGACTGAGTGAATTTTTCAAACCAAGCTCTAGGAGACTGCTTTAATCCATACAAAGACTTATTCAGTTTGCACACATTTGCTCCAAATTTTTTTTCAAAACCAGGAGGAATGTCCATATATACTTCTTCTTCTAGATCGCCATTAAGAAAGGCATTCTTAACATCTAACTGATGTAGGGGCCAATCCAGGTTAGCAGCAAGGGACAAAAGAATTCTAACAGTATTCAATTTTGCAACAGGAGCAAATGTTTCTGAATAATCTATACCATAGGTCTGAGTAAAGCCTTTAGCCACCAAACGAGCCTTGTACCTTTCAATTGTTCCATCTGAATTGTACTTCACAGTAAAGACCCATTTTCACCCAACTGTCTTTTTTCCATCTGGTAGTGACATAACACTCCAAGTTTTGTTCTTTTCAAGGGCTTTCATCTCCTCAAGCACAACTTCCCTCCACTTTGGAATTTCTAGAGCAACCTGTACACTTTTTGGAATTTCTACACTAGACAATTTTGATGTGAAAGCAGACATAGATGAAGACAAATTTGAATATGATATAAAATTGGACATGGGATGTTTAGTGCAAGATCTGACAGGTTTTCTAATGGCAACAGGATCATCTATATCAGGATACAAAATACGACTCTCAGAAATAGAGATAGACTTACCTTTCCGTTTGTTAGGAGGTTGATCATCCCCCGGTTCAGATTCCTGGCAGTGTTGAGATGTGGACTCATCCCTTCCTTTATGGTGCTTTTTCACAAAAACCTTTCCTTTCCAAGTCCTGTTTCCTAATTCAAATCTATTTTCTTGAAGAGATTCATTATATTGTGGCATTTCAATTAGATCATCATTATTATTATTTTTAGGATTCTCATTGTCTTCTACAAGAGAAAATGTAGGCTCAGATTCACAAGATTCCTTACTCATAACAGGAATAAGATCAGATAAAGAATCATGGCCATTTTCTGTTGGTGCAAGTGTAAAAATCTCAGAATTTTGTGATACTGGCAAAGATAAGTTATTTAAAAAACTCATGTCCTCAATTTGAAACGAATCTTCGTTTATCTCCCCCCCTTGAAGATGAGTGTCATCAAAAAAAGGTTTATTTTCAAAGAATGTAACATCCATAGTGACAAACATTTTCTTATTTTTTGGATCAAAACATTTATACCCTTTTTGGGTTGGGGAGTATCCAACAAAGACGCATTTTATAGCCCGTGGCTCAAGTTTTCCAACATTTTTATGCTCATGAACAAAGGCTGTGCAACCAAAGATTTTTAAAGTCAAATCAGATAAAACACGAGTACTAGGAAAACAATCTTTGAAGACATTAATTGGAGTTTGAAAATTGAGAATTTTGGAGGGCATTCTATTAATTAAATATGCAGCTGTTAAAACAGCTTCTCCCCACAAATAATTTGGAACTTTATTTGAAATAAGTAGAGCTCTAGCAACCTCTAGTAAATGTCTGTTTTTCCTTTCGGCCACTCCATTTTGTTGAGGAGTATTAGGACATGAACTTTGATGTACAATTCCATTTTTTAGAAAAAAATCATCAAGAATAGTATTAAAATATTCTTTGCCATTATCACTTCTAAAGACTTGGATATTTGTTTGAAATTGGTTTTGCACCATTAAAACAAAATTCTTTACAACCTGACAGACATCTGATTTCCTCTTTAACAAGTACACCCAACATACTCTTGTGTGGTCATCTATAAACGTGATAAACCATTTTTTGAGAGAGAGTGTACTTGTTCGGTTAGGGCCCCAAACATCACTATGAATAATAGAAAACGGTTTTGATGGTTTATAAGGTTGCATTGAAAATTGGGAACGATGATGTTTTGCAAACTCACATGCTTCACATTTAAACGAAGAAAAATTCTTATTGTGAAATAACTTAGGAAACAAGTGTTTTAAGTAACGAAAACTAGGATGACCTAACCTTAAATGCCATAACATAATGTTGTCATCTTTATTATTCAAAATAGAAAAAGACTCAAAGCAGGTACTTATTGTTTTTGAAGGTTGTTGTGATGCAGATCCAATGTCAAGGTAATAGAGTCCTCCACTCTCCTTAGCACTGCCAATCATCTTCCCCGAGTTCAAATCCTGAAAGACACAGTGAGATCGGAAAAAATTAGTTTGACAATTTATATCTTGGGCTAATTTGCTTACGGAGATTAAATTACACGATAAGTTTGGAACATGAAGGACATTTTTAAGAGTTAACATTGGAGACAACACAACTGACCCTTTACCTGCAATGGCTGAAAAAGAGCCATCTGCAATTTTTATTTTTTGATTACCTGCACATGGACTATATGAAGAGAACAAAGTAGATTCACCTGTCATGTGATCTGAGGCACCAGAATCTACTATCCAAGTATGACTGGGACTGACACTAAGAAATGTAGAATTACCTTTTGTTGCTATAAAGCAAGAAGGGGTTGGAGACTCGAGAAGTTTGTACAGTCTGTCTAGTTGTTCCGTAGTGAGTGGAAGTTGAGTTTGAGAGGATTGCTGCCCTTGATCAGAATTACTCGCCTGAAATGCACGACCACCTTTTCCGCGGCCACCGCCGTTTCCGCGGCCACCGCCGTTTCCGCGGCCGACACCGGACTCATGTTGTTCGCCTTGGTTGGATCCGGTGTAGGCTTGTGATGGGAAAGGCCACTGGTTGTTGTTATTCGCCATAGGAAGGAAAACGGGTATGTGGAATGGGTCGGGTAATAAAGCGGGTCGAACAGAAATTTTTTTTGGGGCGTAAACTTTACAGGAAACCCTAACCCAGTGCTCTCGATACCATATTAGAAGAAAATAGGTAAAAGCTGTTGTGTTTTTATTCCTCAGCCTTAGGCTGGTTTATATAGAAGAGTTATAATGATTACAATAATATTCTCCTTAATGGAGAATAAAGAGAAATAATGACAAATAAAGGCAATATTAAAAACAATAATAAAACCGGTAAATAATATATTTTCCAACAACTTCAAACTTTATTAAGTGTCTTTTATGGTTTTGAGATGAGAAGAGAAAAGAAACCAAAAAGGATCACAAAGGCAAAAGTCTAATGGGGGACTAAAGAATCCTAAGTGTTGTCATGCATGGATATCCTAGGTTAGTGTGGTTTACTATCCTAAAGAAGAAAAGAAAGAAGAAGAGGAGAAGAAGAAAGAAGAAGAGATGAGGGAAGTAAGGCCTAAGCCCAACAATCAAAGATTAGCATAAGTAAGAATAAAAAGAGAAGAGATGAGATTTGGAGATGTGGGAATCACATCCACACCTCTCACTTACCATAGCCCCTGAAAAGTTAGCAACATAAGCATACAAGCAAAGAAAAATGAATATAAAGACATGCCAACATCATACAAACAGAAGTGAAGTCATATATACAAATGCTCAATGCAAATTCAAGCCATAAGAATGAGAAAAGAAGCATACAAGTCAATATGAAGCAACATGAAACACATGGCAAAGCAAAGCAAATTTAAGAAGATGCAAAGCAAAAATAAACAAAACATGAACTCAAGGCACAAGACCAGAACCAAATAAAGTTAAAGAAGTGTTTAAGAAGCAAGAGAGATGAAGAGAAGAGAAGCACAAGGCCAAATAAACAACTTATGGGAAAGGAAGCAAATAAGTGAGGTGGATGCACAAAAGGAAGAAAGAACTTAAAAGGTAAGCAAATCACAAAATTTCCAAGACACAAACCCTAAACCAAGATCAGAAAGGTATCAATGCCCTAAAGAGACCCCAAATGAGAAGAAAAAGTTGGCACAAATTCCCTTCTAAGCTAAAGAGAGAGCTTATGATCAAAAGGAAGTAAAATGGGACAAGTTAAGAACAAAAATTCAAATCAAATCAACAATGCACCCAAAAATTCCACAACTTTGAACAAGAAGTCTTTAAACATGATATAACAATGTGCCAAAAGGATAGGAAGAAATTCAGAAGCTAGACAAGTCAAAAGAAGGCTCAAACATGAACTAGGGTTAAGAAACTTCAATGAAAGTCAAAGGTCAACACCAAATGAAAAAGTTTCTAAAAATCAGGGCAAAAATCACACATGAAGTACATCCTCTTATGAATCCAGAGCAAAAAGAACCAACAAGAAATTCAAAATGATGATCACTATGGAAATTGGACAAGGCAGCATGCACAAAAAGGACTAAAAAAGAATTAATTAAGATGAACAATTAATTGACACGTGGATATTAAAAATAAATGGAAAAGAAAAATATGGAAAATTAAAGAAAACCAAAATGAACATCCATGAATTAATTCAGAATTTTTGGACACTTAGAAGTATTTTTAAAAATTAAAAACCAAAATGATATAAAAGAAATAAAAGAAAAGAAAATAAAAATGAAATATGAGGCTGGGGGTGAGAAAAGCAGAGGATTTAGTTCAAATGATTTGGGCTTAGGAGGCAGGGGGTGCGGATAGAAGGGAAAGCCCACCCAAATCTGCGCAGGTGTACTTATATAAGGTGGAAATTCAGAGGAAAATGAGGAAAAAACAATGACCACCAGATCAAATGGACACATCCTGTGAGTAGGTTCATTAAATGATATGGCACTTTGATAGGGTCAGAGCTGAGGAGCATGTTAATTATCATGAGGTGAGAAGCATAAGGAATATTCAGAAACAAAATTAGAAAAGCCAAGGCACGTGATTGGGAGGAGGGGTCATTAAATGAGGTGGCGTGATCCTGAGCATGGAGATGAAAGATCTGAGGGTGGAGAAGTCATCTTCAACCTTGAGAAACCCTAAACCAACTTTCCAGAATCCGATGACCGGAGCTAGGGCTCCGGCACCAGAAAACGCATAATGTGAACAAACCCTAATAAAAATGAATAAAAAGCTCCAGATCAAGTAAACACACTACCCTGAGTTCAAAAATTACAATGAAAAATTCAATAGATCAAAGGATTCTCTGGATCGTGAACAAACAGTTTGCACCATGAAACTTTGAAATCACATAACAAGCTCAATAATGCACTAAATTTGAAACTAAACATAGCAGAATGATCAGCACGACCAGAGGATTACAATGCACATAACTATTTTCATTTTTAGATCTGAAGATTTGGACTCACCTGAAACTTGCAGTTCTTGAAAAAGCTTGTGAGAAGCCAAGATAATGAAGCCAATCCACTCCAAATGCACTCTAGTTGCAAAATAAATGCAACTAGAGTCTTGAATCTTGCTGGATCTGAGAGTTTGAAGCCAACTGCCCTTAAATGGAAAGGTGATGATTCTTGAGAAATAGCTTGCACAATGGAGAGATTTGTGATCCTGAGCTTTCAAGGATGAAGGATCTGTGATTTGTTTTTGAAGAAAGCAAGTGTGTGAAGAGATTCGAATGAAAATGCAAATTGTGCAAAAACTTGGAAGCTGAGAATTGAGTGAGATCTGGATCCTCTAAAACCCTAATTTGCTTTTATATGATGTCATGAGGAAATGCTGAGAGAATTAGAAGATTTGCACGTGTGAAGAGAGAGTGTGAGTGATTTTGCAAATTTGGCAAGTTTTGTGTGATATCATGAAATCCTCATGCATTTCCTTGCCTCTTTCCCTTGTGCAATACATATCTGACCCTTAATCTCAAACCAAAAGAATCCTGGCCATTAGATGAGAGTGTCACACTCTTTTCATGTTTATGCACTTTTTGCACTTATGAAGTGAAATTCTCATTGTGCACGAAATTGAAGTATTTCTAGGAGAAAAGTGAGCCATTTGCATTGCATTTTAATATTGTGAACTTATTTGGTATGTACCAATACTCAAAATTAAGTTTCATGACATTTGGCTTTGGTGCACATATGAAAAAATCAAGTTTGCCCTAGTTTTTGCCAAATTTTCGAGGGCCATATCTTTGTAACCATGAAGGCTATGAAAAAGTACTTATACTTTTTGAAAATGGGAGGCCTTAATCTCCAACTTTCATGTTTGACTTTGGTCCATTTGAAGAATTTTTCATTAAGTTATGCTCACTTGAATTTTAGGGCAAACACTTGCCAAAAATGGCATTTTCCATAACCAACTTCACACCAATTTTGCAAAACACCTCAAAACCTCATGATTCTTGATCTTTGAACTTGCCAAACATCTTTTAACATTATAAGAACATCCCTTGGCTAGAAAAATGGGGTTGGACCCCTTGAAATCCCACAGTTGACTTTTTTAAGGCACAGTTGACCAGTTTCTTCATATGCAAGCAACTGAAGAAATGCTTGACTTCCACAAGGAATTTTCTCACCAAATTTGGTACCTAGGATCCTATTAACATGTAAAAGACTTTGCCCAAATGAAATGGCCAAAGTTTTGAGGTTTTCATGCTTGAAACTCAAACCCTAGTTTAGGACCATTGTGTAGGAGCTTTGCCCTAACCTGGAATCCCTGATGATCTTCCAACCTTCTGAGCTTTTGTAAATGAATTTGAACTTGTAAATGCAATGTAGACCCCTCATAAAACTTGTACCAATCCATTGGGCCCCTTGTCATGGCTTGTGATGCTTTAAGAACCTCCACAGATGATCATATGCCTAATGCTAGGTCATGAGAAATATTATGCCTCATCTTTCCATGCTAGGATGCCAAGAATATGATATGTTCATGATGAATATGATGTGATATTATGCTTAAAATGAAGATGGGAAATTTGGGGTGTTATAGCTGCCCCTATTCAAACAACTGTTAATCTGAAAAGGACGGTAGCACGAGCTATCGACCGTTCAAGATAAACTGTGGTTGAATACCAAGAAGACCTGAAATTTGCACTCTGACGAAGAATGCAGAAACTGGGAAATAAACCCAACCAAATGACGCTTTGGTGACTGAAGCGGAGAGAAAGCAGACGAGCTCCTTCCAAGTTGAAACTGTTATCTGGAATTAGAATACTTTGACAGACGAGTCTTCTTCGAACAATCCCGTTACGCCAGGAACTGGACATACGAGTCCTCAAACACTTTGCAAGAACATATGACTTGAGACAGACGAATCTCCTTCGGATATACCTGTTACGCCAGGACCGGTAACTATTTTGACATTTATTCCCACAGTCAGGATTTTAAACCTCTTCAATACAGACGAGTATTGGGCGATCATCAAGATAACACAGACGAGTGCCAAAAGTCAATGATACAAACGAGTATCAGAAGATGATCTAAGAAACACAGACGAGCGCTTCAGGCAATGATACAGACGAGTATCAGCCACTGGTACAGACGAATACCAGAAGTTCAAACACAGACGAGCATTTGGAGTAGCAATACAAACGAGTACCAAGATAATCAGCAAATCCACACATACACATATAAGCTAACACAGACGAGTGTTAGGGATGATACAGACGAGTATCCAAATAATGCAGACGAGCTTCAAACAGATAATACACAGACGAGTGCCAGGGAACGCAGACGAGCAACCACAAATATTACATATCAAACACAAACGAGTGTTGGGAGGTGCAGACGAGCAATAAATCTCAAACATCAAACACAGACGAGTGTTGGAAATTGCAGACGAGCAACAGCAAATACCAAACACAGACGAGTGTTGGAAATTGCAGACGAGCAACAACAAATATCAAACACAGACGAGTGTTGGAAATTGCAGACGAGCAACAACAAGGTAGTTATGGGACACTGTTGGGGAAAGCAAACGAGCAATACCAAAGTGATAACACAGACGAGTGTTGAAAAATGCAGACGAGCAGCAACAAAGTATGAACACAGACGAGTGCTGGAGAATGTTTCCCTGATGATTGGGAATTCCTCAAATATCCATTGTTGGTGATAAGAGTTCTGACAGATAAACTTTGTGGGGAATGTGTCGCTCCCGATAAGTGGGACCGGCCCAGATAAAGGTACAGACGCGAACGGTCGGCGAGAGGGACAATGAGAACACACAGTCGTGAACTCACTGGAGATGAATAGAGTCGCCAGCTAGGCATTTTTATCCCGGAGGAAAGGTAATGCTGCATAGACCTAGAAAAAGATGGATAAGACGGTTTGCGAACCAGAGAGACTGAGAAAGGGGGTTGGTTTCAACCTGGGAAGGTATTAGCACCCAGATTGTCCGTCGTACTCGACGGGATCCACGCTTAAAAGATTTGTGTTTAAAGGGGTAGTGTCAGTGCAATTTGTGTGTAAAAGGGCTGGAAAACAAAATGTACAGGTGTTAGTGTAAAGGAAGTGTGAAGTGTATAAATGATGTGTCAGTGTAAGGAAAAGAGTATGCTCAAGATCATGAGGCTAAAAGAATAAAGCTGGAAGAAGGGGGGAATATACAGAGACTTTTGTTCGATAACTGTTAAGTTATGCCTACGTATCCTCTCGTGCAATGAGGAAGTCAGAACACCGTAGTTCGACCCAAAGAGACTGAAAGGTGAATTGACTTGTGAACTGCTTACTTGCCTATGCTCAAGTGTATGATCTGTCTGGCACAGATGCAAACTGTCTTGCATTAGACGGAAGAAGCAAGTTCTCGCTTATGAGTGAGGATGATGAGAAAAGAATCCCGAAGGAGACGATTATTGTTTGTTTTTGAGTTTTCAGTCTTTTATTGCTTTTGAAAGTTTGCCATAAGTTAATGAGCTTAAGCCTAAACCAATGGGTTAGTAAACTCATCACATCTTCCCTCTGATTAGGGGTAATGAGAATACCTTAAGTGTGAAGTCAGATTCTCACACTTAATCACCTTTGGTGTAGGATTAAGATCATTAACCTACTTGTGATTATTTAGATGTTTTTGGTGTTTTTGTTTAGTGTTGAGTAATGAGATTAAGCCATAATCAGGGATTAAACAGACTCATTACACCATCCTAATAGAAGGATAATAGATGAGAATGTTTAAGCTGAGGAAAGCTCCTCAACTTAATCCATGATTAGGGATTAAACTCATGACAAAACAAAACCTTTATTAAGTGGATTTTAGTTAATGATAAGATAATGAAGTGATTTTTAGGGTTTGTAAGACAACTTGAGGGGGACTTGTCCATTAACACTAGGGTTAATCCTTCTTA
Source organism: Lathyrus aphaca (assembly GCA_963966055.1). NCBI lineage: Eukaryota > Viridiplantae > Streptophyta > Magnoliopsida > Fabales > Fabaceae > Lathyrus > Lathyrus aphaca. Next base: position 85,886,548 of record OZ014524.1, read on the forward strand.
ACCAGTTAAGGAAGAATTAGAACCCTAATGCAAGGCCCAAGTTACAAGCTTGATGTCTTGATGATTATTAAGTGAATTGATTAAAGGATTTAAACACATTAAGGGTTTAACACTTAGGATTAAAGTTATACACTCCATCCTAATAGAAGGATGCAGGCATAAGCTTAATCACAAAGCCTTAAAGCCTTTAGGGTTTAGTCCCTGATTATGAGGTGAGAAAAGAAGACTTCAAGAGGCACAAAGGTAAAACTAAGTAGGGAGACTAATCAAAACCCTAATCATTGTCATGCTTGGTTGTTCCTAAGGTTTGTGAGGTTTTCAAGAGAAGCCTTCAATGGAACCACCAGGAAGCAGATGAAAGGATCAAGAGAAGCAAAGTAACTTGCTTCATTCAAGAAGTCAAGTCACTTGAAGAAAGAAAGTAAGAAGAAGAAGGATGAGCAAGCTCAAACTCAAACACAAACTCAAACACAAACAAAAATGCAGCAAGGATGCATAAAAGAGATGAAGAGAAGTTATGAGAAGTGAAGGCAAATTCACTTCTCAAAGTCACTTACCACCTGAAAAGTTAGAAAAGAGAATGCAATGCAATGCAAAATGAGATGAAATGGTATGATGCAAAACCAAACCAGAGGCATATACATGATGATAATGATGCTATGAGATGCTACAAACCAGAAACAACACATGGAGATGATCATACAAGCTCATGGATGCAAATGAAGCAAGTTAAGACACATGAACATACATGAAAAGTTATGAGATGCACATGGCATACAACATGGCAAATGAGAGATGCAATGATCAAACATGCTTTCAATATGTCTTATGATGTTAAATGAATCACATGGATGCATAAAACATCATGGCAAGCCAAAGCATGAATGCAAATACAAGATGGATGCATATGGAAGCCCAAATTAGGGTTTATGAACAACACAACAAACAAAAACCAAAATCAGAAGCAAACAACATTGCAAAAAATTGAAAATGCACTCAAAGGATCCCTAAACCTATACTAACTCACTGCCCAAAGGAGAGGTCTCAACTCTTAAGCAAATTCAAGTTATGATTTTTCTAAGTTTTCTAGGGTTTTAGGGTTCCTTAACAAGAAAATTACCAAACAAATTGAAAATGAAAGATCAAAACATGGCCAATTTAATCCTACAAACTACATGCTAAACAAAATGCAATGCAAAAAGAATCAAAGTCCAACTCTCAATGGTTAGGCAGAAATGATTTTTTGAAGTTTGGATCAAAATAGTGCCTTGAAATTGAATTAATTCCATGTAAAATTGTCAAAATGCATCAAGATCAAATAAGAAATTTGGTTTGAGGGTTGGACAATGTTTCTAAATGTCTTAGAACATTTCATGAATTTTTTTGGTGATTTTTAAATACCTAAAAGTATTTTTAATAAATTAATTTTCATTAATCAATTAAAAATAAACTTTTAAATATTTAAAAATACTTTTTTAATGCTAAAAATAAAAATAAAAATATTTTTGTGTTTTAAAAATTAATGAAACTCTTGACAAAAAGTTTCATAATTTTTAAAACCTTTTTGCTATTTTTAATAAATTATGGAAAACAAATGAGAAAAAATGAAATTAAAATCAAAATAAATGGAAGTATGCAGGATGGAAGGCTGAGATTGAATCTGGCAAGGGGAGGGTTGACTGCGCGCGCAGATCAAAGGCCCACATTCAAACTTGGTTAATCTGAATTATTAATTAAATAAATGTGATTAGGGTTTCTAATGATGGATCACAGCCACACACACGCGCGCGAAGTCAACAAAGTCAAGGGATCCAACGTACCAGATTCAAACTTCCTTAATTGCAGGATTAAAACCCTAATTATTTTCAGGTGGCCGGAGAAGACCTCCGGTCGTCTTCTCCGGTGGGAACCCCACCTGAAAATTTCTAAAACTCTCAAAACGTAACTAAAATGAAATCTAAGAACACAGAAATGATTCCCACACTTCACTGAATCAAAACCCTAAGCTAAAACTCATTTATCTTTCCTTAATCACATGAATCGAAACAAAACATTTTTTAGGTCAGGGAGTTTCAGAACACGATTAAACTCTTATTTCTTCACCATTCTCAAAACTAAAGACATCAGAGCAATCAGTGAATCGTGAAGAACAACTTAAGAACTTAAAAAATGATTTCTGAAAAAAAAAGTTCTTGAGCTACCTGAGTTTCGAAGCTTTCAATTTTGCAACTTTCTGACCTCTTCCTTTGATGAAAACCACCCCCTTTGGTCCCTTGATGATGTCTGGATGCTCAGCAAGAGTTTATGTTGGCTGGTTTGGGAGTTTGAACAGCTTCTGCTCAAACTCATATGAGAATGGTGTTTGTGATTCAGGCAGTTTCAGGCAAAGGTGGGGGGTTCTTTGTGATCAGGATGATGAGTGGAGAAGGTTTGTGAAGTTTGTTCAAGTGTTTGTGGCCTGTATGAAGAGTTTCGAAGGCTTTGGCTTTGAGAGTGAAAAATGGGAATGTGATGTTCTTGCTTGTTTCAGGCTTATGTCTTACTGGTTTGGGTTCAGTGAGGCATGGTGAGAAGGTTGGTGAAGCTTGTTTGAATGTTGGTGGCTTGTGGAATGAGATTCGAAGACTTTTGCTTGAGGGAGTGAAAATGGGAATGTGATGCTAAGGCTTGTTTCAGGCTTGCTTGTTTTTATGAAATGGCTGGCATTTGATCCACATAAACAAATCCCATTGGTCAGGTGATGTGACTTGGCCTGCTGTGATAGGTGAGCTAGCTTTTGCAAAAAGTCCACTCTTGTGTAAGAGAAAGCATGGGCAACTTCTAGCTTGGTACAAGGGATGGGGGCTGCGCAGCATGGTGAGGGGAAAGGCTAGGGCTGGTTCAGCATCCAAGGCAGCAAGTGGATGGAAGTGTTATGATGGTTTTGCAACTTGTTTACTTTTAGTTCACATGAAAATATCTTGCTCCCAAGGCCATGAAACATGAGAAATTCTTAGTCCATTATGAACTTTAGGGTATATGTGATGTTTGTGTGATGGTTAGACATGAATTAGAAGTTACAAATGCCTTGGTACAAAGTTTTTGCAAGTTTTCCATTTGGTGCATATTTTGAAAATTAGTGATTTTTGCCAACTTTGACACACCATAACTTTTGATCCAAGATGAATTAGGTCATGTTCTTGTACTTTTTGAAAAGGGAAAGATCTAATCTACAACTTTCATGACCAAAGTTTTTCCATTTGAAGCATTTTTGGATCAAAAAGTAAGGGTTGAAAAAGTTGCATAAAATGACATTTCATTAAAAGTCAACCATGCCCTAAAAAGTCAACTTTGCAAAAACTTGTAATTCTTGAATTTTTTGAACTTCAACCTTCTTCCATGATCAAATAAAGATCAAATACACTCAAAATGATGAAGATCACCCCTTGGTTGGGTCATTGGGGGCCTCAGATGCCCTGATTTTGCACTGACTTGTCTGAAAAGTCAACTCTTGATCAGATGACTTCCCCATGGAATTTCTTCATGAAAATTGATATGCATACTCCCTATACCATATAGAGACCAATAGAAACAAGAATGACCAAAAAATTTGGAGTTATGGCCTCTGAAACCGAAACCCTAATTATAGGTCATCTGTGCAGTTAAACCTGGCTCTGCTTCCATACCAATCCCAGCTCTTGTGATTCTTTGGCATTATTGACTTTGAGAGGATATAATATGATGCTTGAACACATATAGACCCCTTTGAAGTGATTGATGACTTTTGGAGTGGCTCAAGAAGCTCTTGGATTGCTCAGATCACAAACCCTAGATGCAGATGACTTAGAACCAATGCAAAGACTCAAAATTGTGATATGAGATGTTATGATTGTGTTTATGCATATGAAATGATCACAAGCCATGGTGTGAATGGGTGAGGGAAAATTTGGGGTGTTTACAGCTGCCCCTATTCAAACATGAGTTAGCTGTGCAGGTTGTAAGCAACGGCTTAACAGGCAAACAAGATAACTTGTGGTTGAATACCAAAGACAGTCCAAAATTTGCACTCACAGAATGAAGAAGAAAAGGGATATAGATTGTAAAAGAAAATAAAGTATATTGTAAAGTGTGGGCGACGGAGGACGACCGTCGAGCAGAGGACGACTGCTGGGTAAAGAGCAATGACGGGGACGGCCGACATGCTGGGAAAAGTGTGGAAAATAAAGCAATGACGGGGACGGCCGACATGCTAGGGATAAAAGAGTTATGATGGGGACGGCCATCAAGATAAAGCTGTAAAAATTCTCTGGGGATTAATGAAACATGACGGGGACGGCCATCAAGTTCATAAAGTAAAGTAACCAACGATGGGGACGGCCATCGGGCTAAACTGATGAAGGACGATCATCAGGAAAAAGAAAAAGGGACCACGACGGGGACAACCATCGGGTTAAAGAATAAATGGAATAAACAGATGATGAGGTACGGTCATCAAAGGTGAAGGACGATCACCTAGCAGGGGACGGCTGCTCTGTTGGGTATAAGATGAGGGACGGTCATCTAAGGTGGAGGACGACCACCTGGCAGGGTACAGCTGCCGAAAATATCGCGACATAGGACGAATGCCGGATAAAGGTCAACGATGGGGACGGCCATCGGATGAGCATGATGGAGGAAGACCATCAAGAGGTGGAGGACGACCACCCAGCAGGGGACGACTGCTCTCAAGGTCTATCATGACATAGGACGAATGCCAGATAACCAAAATCAACAATGGGGACGACCATTGGATAAAATGATGAAGGACGATCATCAAAAGGTGGAGGACGACCACCTAGCAGGGGACGGCTGCTAAAATATCAACGATGGGGACGGCCATCGGACGAGCATGATGGAGGACGACCATCAAGAGGTGGAGGACGACCACCTAGCAGGGGATGGCTGCTCTCAGGGTTTATCATGACACAGGACGAATGTCAGATAAAAAGAAATTTGCTTTGCTGGCGATTTACTGGGGAACAGTAAACACGGATGAGTGTTTACATCCAAGAAACAAAAGGTATAAGTGTTTAGATATTGTGTATAGATTAAAGATGCGGACGAGCATCCTTAAGACTATGATACGGACGAGTATCGGGTAGAAACAAATACTGACACGTGTTCAGAGATGATGATACGAACGAGTATCAACTGGTTAACAGAGAACACAGACGAGTGTTGACTCTGAGGGGATGTGAGTGATGTATATAAGATACGGACGAGTATCTGTATGAGCTGTTGCACCCCAAAATTTGCCCTCATAATACAAGACTTTGTGTGTTAAGAAGGTTCACAAGGTTCACAAATTTCTCAATGCATTCAATACCTTTCATGAGGTTCATGAAGTCTACAAGTCACTTCTTGAAGATTCACAAGGTTCACAAGGTTCCCAACACTTTCAAAGCCTTCCCTGAGTTTCATGAAGTCTACAAGTTACTTCTTGAAAGTTCACAAGGTTCACAAGTTTCTCAACATTTCCATAACCTTTCATGAGGTTCATGAAGTCTACAAGTTACTTTATGAGGTTCACAAGGTTCACAAGCTTCACAATACCTCCCATGAGGTTCACAAGACATTTTATGATGGTTCACAAGGTTCACAAAGTTCACAATTGGACAAAAGAGTTGACAATTCCCTCAAACAATGCACCTCCTAAGCAGTGCATCCAAAACTAGGGTTTTGACTTTAATCAGGCTAAATGGATTTCCAAGACTTAAAGTGAGCTTCATAACATCTTATATGTGTTTAAGAACCCCCATGACAAGTTTCAAGACTTTTCTCAAAAGTTTGCTCAGTCAGACGATCAGATAAGTCAAAATCAGTCAATGCAGTTAAAAAGTCAAACTGAGGTCAACTGTGGTCAAACCAAAGTCAAACTTCATGATTTTTTGCCAACATCAAGTATATGAAGTAAAATTCATCATTTGATCAAGGGTTGATCATGATTCATCAAGGAGATTCCAGATCATCAAGAATCAGGAGTTTCTAAATTAGGGTTTCCTTAGTAAAAGTCAACTGAACTTTGACCAGCCATAACTTTCACATACTTCATCACCAAGTCTCCACTGAAAGCTCATTTTGAAGGAAATTGAATTCTCTACAACTTTGATCTTGCAAGTTAAGCCCAAAAATGCTTCATTTGGAAGATATGAGCTAAGACATTATAGGTCATTTCAAAAGTCAACAAAAAGTCAACAACTTCAAAAGAGCATAACTTGATATTGGTAAATGATATGGACCTGAAACCAATGGGGTTGTTTAGAGGACTCTTCAAGCTTTCCAAAATGTCCAAGAACACCCTCATACCTTTAAAATTGAGGGAGATATGCCCTTGCAAAGTTGGGAAATTTTGTGATGGTTTATAATGAAAATGGGGGTCTAGAACCAATTCTTTCCAAATGGGCTTGCTAAATTGTGATCCAATCCATATCATATCATCATGCACGACCCAAATGACTAAAATTCAGAATTTTTATTATTTTATTTTTATTTATTTTTGATTTAATTCATAAAAATCATTTTAAATAAATATAAAATATGAAAATATATTATTAAAGGGAGATTTGGTTTCTAGAACATTTTAAATATTGATTGAAGTTGAAAGGGAAGGAAATCATGAGATTGGTACAAAAATAGCAAGCCTTCATGAGCAAATATTTGAATTTCAAAGCATAATCTTTTCCAATCTTCAAATATCAAAATTTCCATACAACCATTCAATTTTTCTGACCTAAATGATTCACATATAAGTACTGATCACAACCCTAGCATTCAGAGACGATTTTGCAGCCCCTAAGTGTAAGTTCAAAACCTCAAAAATCCATCCAAAACTCATATTCGGATTCTTCAATCCAGGGCACTAGAAGGTAAAATAAGAACATGGAGAGCTTCACTAGACAACACTGATCATAAATCATCATTCATATGCATCCAAATCGTGCTATAATGATGAACCCGTGGCTTGTTTATCCTTGAAAATTATTTTTTCGATTCTAATCTTTTATGCATTGTTAATGAATTTTGTTTGAGTTTTTGTGTTTGTGAGGTTCCAGGGATCGATTCTGGACAAGAAACTTGAAGTTTCGTGACCTAATGGACAAACGGCCATAGTTAGGGTTTAGAGTTCAAAAATGGGGTTATTCGATTCACACAATTTAAATGCATTCTCTGGACATAATTGAATTGTACAGGTTGTAAGAAACTCAAAGATGTCTTTGATTTGGTAAAATGATGCTGTTTGATAGTAGTTTGAAAAACGCAGGTTGTGTGCGTATGAAAATTCGCAGGTATACTCATAGCAAATTTCGCAGGTAATTTGGCCAGTCTCAAGGAAGAAGAAGATCTCTTCCCGCGCGTGTTTAAATTCAAATATTTAGCATTATATTTGATGAATTGTTTGCTGTTTGTTTATCACCACAGACTGTGTGGTCCAGTGGAAAGCCATGCGCATGTTTGACTATAGGGCCAGGGTTCGAATCCTGCCTTGTACCACTATTTTGTTATTTTTTTCAGGAAAATAAGAAGACTTAATATATTATGGTTTATTGCCATTCTATTACCAGAAGGGCTCTCCCAGCCAGGTGGTAATGCGCGTGTATGAATAGCTATGAGGTCCTGGGTTCAACACCACCCCATGCCTTTTTGCTTTCCTTTATTTTCCTGATTATTTTCAGATGATGAACAAAATGAATTGAAGCTATTTTCTTATCACCCACGCATGGTTGGTCTAGTGGAAGGTTTTGATGCTTGCAGGCAGAATGACCTGGGTTCAAACCCAGCCAAGGTAAGTTCTTATTTTTACCACTTTTTCTATTTTCTTTAATTAATTAGTTTAATTGTTTCATATTCTTAATAAAAAATAAATTATGTATTGTATATATATATGTTCAAACATCTAAAATAGCTTTTTATTTTCTAAAATTCTAAACCTTTTATTTTTTTTTTCTAAAGTCAAAAATTATTTTCTTTATTATATATGTAAATATAATATATGCATGTTAATTAGAATAATTTTGTATATTATAAATTAAACCCTAAAAATATTTTTCTAACAAAACCCTAATTTATTTTCTAATAACTTATTAAAAACCTAATTTTTATTTTATAATTTTTGTACATATTTATTTAGCATAACTAATTTTAGTAAATATACATATAATCAAACTTTTCTTCTTGTTATAATATGTCTAAAAAATAAATTAATAATTTGTATATAAATTAAAATATTATTATAATTATTTAATTGTCCATATTCTTAAATAATTGTTTATAATCTAACTTTTGTTTATTATTTCAATTTTTGTTCTTATCATATTTTTTTGTTAATTCAATTTATTTTGATTTCTATTATTATTATTAACCATATTATTACTAACTTTTTGCTTATTATAATTTTACTAACCTTTATTTAATCTTTTATTATTTTTACTAACCTTATCTTTTAATTATATTTATTACTAACCCCTATTTATTTATTTATTGTTTATTTATTATCTTTGCTTATTTATTTATATTTTGCTAATTATTTATTTTTGCTATTTATTTTAATTTGCTTATTATTAATTATTTTGTAATTGCTCCTTGGTGTAAAATTTGTAATATTAAATTTATTTAATTTTATGCTATGGTTAGTAATTTAGGGAGTGCAAATACGTATTCTATTTAAAAATTAATTTAGATCGCTTTAATCATAAGATAATTAATATTGAACACTCACACACGTAAGTCGATTTTTAAATCGCCATCTCACATTCCTAAGGTTAGCCCTCAATGTTGCCTACTAATAAGGTCAAGTGGGGTGTATAAAGCAAGTCCCTTAAAAGAAAAAATCATCAAGTCCCTAATGGTTGCCTTTAAAGATCAAGTCCCTTTGAATAATGATGATAGTCCCTCCAGAATGCTTAATACACCTCACAGTTGCCTTCATAAACAGATGTCCCTCTCATGTCCCTTACATCCAAGGTGATGACTACCTACTCCTTAATAGTAGGGATAGTCTTACCAATTAAAGGATAAAGAACAAGAAAGACTTAAAACTTTAGGGTAGGTTCCTCTTATGTACTTGCTCACTTCATTCAAAACTTTTCAAACTTTCCACAATTTCAAACAAATTTCCAAAAACAAGTTTTTACGCATCCGTACATGGATCATTATTAACTATTATGAAAATTTTTCTATTCACACACTACACTTTCAAAAACAATTCAAAAGTGAGCTAAGTAACTAAGAGCCCATGGATAACCATGGATGTAAAGGGTGCTAACACCTTCCCTTTACATAACCTACCCCCCGGACCCAAAAATATCTCTTAAGGTCTTTCCTGTTCTTTTATATCCTTTCCTTTTGGATAAAATAAAAGTCGGTGGCGACTCTTGCTATCCGCAACATTTAACTAAAGTCAGTTCTCCCACCGTGTTACAGAACTGGCGACTCTGCTGGGGACTTAATATTAAAGAGGGGTACCCTTAGGAATTAGATCACTCTTAAATTGTTTGCCTTGTTTGCTTTATATTACTTGTTGGGCTTTATGTGTGAAAGATCCTAACCCGGATCTAGTGTACCTTAGGTAAATGGCAATAGACCAAGGAAACTGTACGACGTATATCGATATGGTTGATCTGGTGGCCATAGTTAGTGTGACTTCTTGGTGGGTGCTTATGTTCCTTAAGTCAAGTTGAGGATAATATGAGGCTGCCATATGTTGTCAATGCACTAACTAACTTTTAGAACCCTAGTTATCCCATCTTGGCCTTTAGAAGGTAGTGAGGTAATCGGCTTTGGTGCAGACTGAAGTTGGTTGACACTCGATACTACGCTCATTGAGATCTTAAACCTGGAGGGTTTTGGTTGGCAAGTAAGTTGCCTACTGAACAACCACCCTTGTGAAGGATCAATGATATTGAGATCCCTTAGAACCTGGTTACTTTTGTAGGACAGGATGAACCATCTAACTTCAGGGGAGGGTACTTACCTTTGAATCTCATGCAAGCCTTTAAACCTAGGGCTATGGTGTGACTTGTTTGTGTGTGCCACATGTTTGTGATTGAACATAACATCGTGACATCATCATGCATCATAAGCATAGCATTTTCACTAACCATTTCAAGGACCAAAGGATTTATCTTTGTTCTTTGTTGCAGGTCATTCCCAGTTCATCGTAGAAACACCATCAGGATCAACTTTGTGGGGATACCTCCCAAGCTTAAAGAGTTGGTTTCTCAAGTGTCTGATCATTCCCAGTTCATCAAGAGACATGGTCACCTATTGGATCTAGTCACTTCAGGGTTCAATGAAGACATGATGAGTGTCCTATTTCAGTTCTTTGACCCTAAGCACCACTGCTTTACATTCCCTGACTATCAGCTGGTTCCAACCATGGAGGAGTTCTCTAAGCTTCTGGGTATACCTGTTCTTGATCAAAGACCCTTCACAGGCTTGGAGAAGGAGCTTAAACCAGAGGTTATTGCTGCAGCTCTACATCTGAAGAAGTCTGATATTGTTCTAGAAATGAGAAGCGGAGTTAAGGGTATTCTTGCCAAGGTATTAACGGATAAAGCTCAAATGTTCTTGAAGGCCATGAGCTATGATGCTTTTGAGGAGATCTTAGCCTTGCTAATTTATGGCTTAGTATTGTTCCCCAATCCAGATCAGTTCATAGACGTTCATGCCATCAACATTTTCCTGAGTCACAATCCAGTGCCTACATTGCTTGGAGACATCCTGCATTCTCTTCACACCCGTACTACAAGGGCAAGAGGAACTTTGATGTGCTGCGTACCTTTGCTTTCTAGGTGGTTTATTTCTCACCTTCCTCGCTCAGTAATGAAGAATGAGCAAGGGTTCAGATGGTCCAAAAGGATCATGTCACTTTCTCACTCAGACATTCATTGGTGCTCCAGATCTATGGAGAATGTCACCATCATTGACCGTTGTGGGGAGTTCCCTAATGTGCCACTTCTAGGCATAAGAGGAGGCATCACCTACAACCCCTCTCTAGCTTTACGACAGTTTGGTTACGCTCGGAGCGATGGTCCATATGACATGTTGATTCAGGGCATTGTGTTTGATTACGACAACGATCTTCAGGGTTACCGTCAGAGATTCATACGAGCTTGGGGAAAAGTAAACAGGGTTGACAGCAAGACACTGGAACCTAAGTACACTATTCCTATGGAAGCTTATCTCAGATGGGTACGGTCTCGTGCTCAGACTCTCATGATGCCATATCCTGCCGTCCTACCAGTTACCATGGAACCTGTTGCTGAAGGAGACACTGCTTATGCCATCCTTCACCCAGACATGCCTACTGATATGGAAGACTTGCAAAGATCATGGATCCAACTGAAGGAGCAAAGGGATACTTTCGAGGCTCATTACAAAGCAAGCCAAGCAAGAATCCTAGAACTAACAAAGCAACTTCATGAGGAACGAAACCTCAACTCATACCTCAACACAAAGAGGAAACGTCCATGGGAGACTTAAAACCCCATCTTTTGTACTTATTTTATTTCATTTTTTGTAAGCCTAAAAGGCAAAACAAAGTTATTACTAATAAAAGTTTACTTTCTTGTTTGTCTAAGCAAATTTAAATCCTGCGGTCCTTGAAAACATTGCATATGCATTCACATATCATTTCATTGCATCACAGGTTTATAATTGTGCACAGGTTTCTCATCTTCTCGCTGTTTATTTCAGCAATGGCTCTTGAACAAACAGTTAAGGATCTTCAGACACAAAATGCACAGTTCCAAGAGCTGATCTTGAACTTGTCCAAGGGGCAAGATGAATTGAAGGCACTGCTGGCCAAGAAGACTAAGAAGGCTAGAAGGTCTGCTGGGTTGATCAACATGGGAAGAAGGTTCAAAGGTCTTGCCAAGACCAAAGAACCAGCTGAAGACTATGAATCTGAAGAATCTGAGCAAGAGGTAGGCAGTCTCCACCATACAATGGGGGACTCTGATTCTGAAGCTAACTACTACCATGAGCCGAATGAAGACAAATTCAAGATGCTGGTGGATAGGATGGATGCCATAGAATTGCAGAAATCATCTGGGTTGGATTTTGAAGATTTGAGTCTGATATCTGGGGTAGTCATACCCATTGGGTTCAAGGTTCCTACATTTGTTGTCTATGATGGGGTCTCTTGTCCTAAACTGCATCTGAGGTCTTATGTTAGAAGGATTCAACCTCACACTGCTGATAAAAAGTTGTGGATCCATTTCTTTCAAGAGAGCTTGTCTGGAGCTCAGCTGGAGTGGTATTATCAGTTGGAGAGTGCCAACATCAGAGACTGGAATGATCTTGCTGAAGCTTTCTATAAGCAGTATCATTACAATGCTGACTTAGCCCCCACTCGCATGCAGCTTCAGAGCATGTCTATGGGTGCCAAAGAAAGTTTTAAAGAGTATGCTCAGAAATGGAGAGATTTAGCTGGAAGAGTTCAACCCCCTTTAACTGACAGGGAACTGGTTGATATGTTCATGTGTACGCTGAATGGTCCGTTTTACAGTCATCTCATTGGAAGCTCATCATCTGGCTTCACTGAGTTGATAATGACAGGAGAGCGAGTAGAAAATGGTATAAAAAATGGTAAGATCCAAGTGGGTACTTCCTCATCAGGTGCTGCAAAGAAGCCTCCCACTGGGAAGAAAGAATCCAATGCTGTTTATGGTCAACCTGATCGTAACAGAAGGCATCAGTCTGTTAGTGCAGTGCATATTTCAAATCCAACTCCTGCAACAACAGAGCAGCCACAGGGCAACCAACAGAGGGCTAGAAGGCAGTTCACGAAGATCAACATGTCAATGGCATAGGCATTGCAACATTTGTTGAAGGCTGAACTCATTACTCTGAAAGAGGCTCCTCAGAATCCTAATGTTACCTCTCCCAGGTACAATCCCAATGCACGATGTGCATATCATTCAAACTGTCAGGGACATGATACTAATAACTGCTGGATCTTGAAGAATAAAATTCAAGACATGATTGATGCTGGAGAAATTGAGTTTGATCCTCCAGGTACTCCAAATGTGATTACTGCTCCAATGCCGAATCATGAGAAGACTGTCAATGCCATTGAGGAAGATCTGCATATCCATTCAGTTGATGAGTTGACCACACCCTTGTCTGTCATCAGAAAAAAGTTGGTACAAGCTGGGTTCTTTCCGGGTTGTCGTGAAGAGTGTGTTTATTGTGAGTATAATCCAGATAAGTGTTGGAGGTTGAAGGACGGAATTCAACGTCTCATGAATAATTACACCATAGTGTTTAAAAGAAGACCGTCTTCTGTGGAGAGTATGGTAGATCATATTACGCAGGGTAAGAAGACTGAAGAGGTTGACATGGTTGACAAAGTACCAATAAGAATCACTTCAAAAGGTCCCATTAAAATCACTCATCAGGGTCCAATCAAAATTACTGCTGAAGGTCCCGTGAAAGTTGTTGCTGAAGCCGGAGTAGCTCCTGTGGTCATTACTACTCCTGGTCCTATCCCGTATACGTCTGACAAAGCTGTGCCTTAGCATTATGGATCTGATGTTTACATCCATGGGGTTAAGCAAGAGCCCTTAGCTGATGTGCCTGTTGATGTTGACAATATTGCTGGATCTAGTAAGATCACACGTAGTGGAAGAGTCTTATCTCCTCCAGTTACTTCCAAAAATGCAGTTACTCCTGCTGATACTTCCACCACTGATGCTAGGGGCAAGGGTCCTGTTATTGAGCCTGTATCTACTGATGTGCCAGCTGTTGATGACCTCTCTAAGCAGATGGAAGAAGTATTGAAAATCATTCGCAAGAGTGATTATGACATTGTTGATCAGTTGGGGCATACTCCCTCGAAGATTTCTATGCTATCCTTGTTGTTATGTTCTGAGGCTCATGCCAAAGCCTTGATCAAGTTTCTGAAGACTGCTCATGTACCCAATGCAATTTCTATTGACCAGTTTGAGAATTGTGTTGCCCACCTGACCTATGATAATGGGTTAGGGTTTTCTGATGCTGATTTGACTCCTGCCAAGAGGGATCATAACAGGGCTCTGCATATCTCAATTGAATGCAGGGGCACTACCCTGTCACATGTATTGATAGACAATGGTTCCTCTCTGAATGTGTTGCCCAAGGAAGTCCTGAATAAGCTGAGTCCTGAAAATTCTGTGCTGAAGCCCAGTAGTATTGTGGTGAAGGCTTTTGATGGTTCTAGAAGAGTAGTGCATGGGGAAATTGATCTTCCAATCAAAGTTGGCTCTCAGGTTTTTAATGCTACATTTTATGTGATGGATATTCGTCCTTCGTACTCTTGTTTGCTTGGTCGTCCCTGGATCCATGGGGCAGGTGCTGTAACCTCTACATTACATCAGAAGCTAAGATATCCGGTGGAAGGAAAGGTTGTTACTGTCTATGGAGAAGAAGAATACTTTGTCAGCCATGTGAATACCTTCAAGTATCTGGAAATGGAAGGTGAATACATTGAGTCTCCGTGTCAGACGTTTGAAGTGGTTCCTTGGGTTGTTAATGATTATGTAGCTCCTCCTGTTGCGAAGAAAGTTCCTGTGGTCACCAGAAAACCTCCAACAATGGCAATGGCTTCCCTCAATGATGCTAGAGCTGTGGTGGATGAAGGTGGTTGTACTGTTTGGGGTCAGCTTCCTGATATTCCATACAAGACTGACAAGTTTGGTTTGGGTTTCACTGCAGAGTCCCAGAAGGCTGTTCATCGTGCTCGTGCTGTTCGTATCACTAATCAAGGGGTTGTGAAGAACCAGATCAATGTTGTGGGAGACTATGATGAAGACTACAACTTGGATGCTTGGATTTTTCCTACTGTGGGTGCTGAACTCAACAATTGGAAAGCTGAAGATGTTATCCCTATCTCCTTTAGTCAGGAGTAAATACTATTACTGTGTTGTTGCTTTTAAGTTTGTAATTTCTTGAACAATTGAACTCTTAAGCCTTGTGCCTTACCCGGGGCACAATGGTGTGCTTGTTACAGGCTCTCATTTCATTTGCATACATCATTCAATAAAATCAGTGGACGTTTCGTTTTCGTAAATATTGTGTTCCTTGTCTTTATTTTCTTTTATTTTTGCTTTATCAGCTATGTGTTCTTACACATACCCACATCACTAAAATGCAGATCCTCATCCACTCTGGATCCTGTTGATAACAGTTCTACTATTGCCAATTATAATTTCGAGAATCCGATCTATCAAACTGAAGACGGAAATGAGGACGATTGTGAAATACCTGTAGAGCTTGCTAGGTTGTTACAACAAGAAGAGAAAGTTATACAGCCACATGAAGAGCCAGTCGAAGTTGTGAATCTGGGAACTGAAGAAAACAGGAAAGAAGTCAAGATAGGGGCTGATTTAGAGGACAGTGTCAAGAGCGGATTAATTCAGATGTTACGTGACTATGTGGAGATCTTTGCTTGGTCTTATGAAGATATGCCAGGGTTGGATACAGACATTGTGGTTCACCGTTTACCAGTGAAAGAAGATTGTCGTCCAAAGAAGCAGAAGGTTCGTCGTATGCGTCCTGAAATGTCAGAAAAGATCAAGGCAGAGGTAATGAAACAGTTCAATGCAGGGTTCTTAGCAGTGACTTCTTATCCTCAGTGGGTTGCAAATGTGGTACCAGTTCCTAAGAAAGATGGTAAGGTACGTATGTGTGTGGACTACAGAGATTTGAACAAGGCTAGCCCCAAAGATGACTTTCCACTTCCTCATATTGATATTCTGGTAGACAACACTGCTCAGCATAAGGTATTCTCTTTTATGGATGGTTTCTCTGGTTACAATCAAATCAAGATGGCTCCCGAAGACATGGAGAAGACAACATTTGTGACACAGTGGGGCACTTTTTGCTATAAGGTGATGCCATTTGGTTTGAAGAATGCAGGGGCAACATATCAGCGTGCTATGGTGGCTTTGTTTCATGATATGATTCATCATGAGATAGAGGTATATGTGGATGATATGATAGCCAGATCTCAGAATGAAGAGCAACATCTTGATCATCTGCACAAGTTGTTTGAGAGGTTGAAGAAATACAAGTTGAGATTGAATCCAAACAAGTGTACTTTTGGAGTTAGGTCAGGTAAGCTCCTGGGTTTCATTGTCAGTGGAAAAGGTATTGAAGTGGATCCTGCAAAAGTGAAAGCTATACGAGAAATGCCAGCTCCCCGTACTGAGAAGGAGGTTAGAGGTTTCTTGGGACGATTGAACTACATTGCAAGATTTATTTCCCAGTTAACTGCCATCTGTGAGCCAATCTTCAAGTTGTTGAAGAAAGATCAGGTGATGGAATGGAATGATGAGTGCCAGACTGCCTTTGATGAAATCAAGAGATATCTGCTGGAACCACCAATTTTGATGCCACCAGTTGATGGAAGACCCTTGATTATGTACTTAACAGTATTAGACAACTCAATGGGGTGTGTGTTGGGGCAACATGACGAGTCTGGTCGAAAAGAGCAGGCAATATACTACCTTAGCAAAAAGTTTACCGACTGTGAAACAAGATACTCACTGCTCGAGAAAACTTGCTGCGCTTTGGCATGGGCTGCTCGCCGACTAAGACAGTATATGTTGACCCATACTACCTTATTGATTTCAAATATGGATCCAATCAAGTACATATTTGAGAAACCTGCTCTCTCCGGAAGAATTGCAAGATGGCAAATGATCTTGACAGAATATGATATACAGTATACTACTCAGAAGGCCATTAAGGGAAGTGTTGTTGCTGATCATTTGGCTCATCAAGCAGTGGATGATTACCAATCAATGAGTTTTGAGTTCCCTGATGAAGACATTATGATTATTACCAAAGAACCTGGACAATATGACGAACCTGAACAAGGATCCCGATGGACTATGGTTTTTGATGGTGCCTCTAATGCACTTGGTAATGGTGTTGGTGTTGTGATTAGTTCACCTGAAGGTTGTCATACCCCGATTACTGCCAGACTTTGTTTCCATTGTACCAATAACATGGCTGAGTATGAGGCATGTATCCTGGGTATTAAAGCTGCTATTGATATGAAGATTCAATTCCTTGATGTGTATGGAGATTCAGCCCTGGTAGTAAGTCAGATTAAAGGAGATTGGGATACCAAGCATGATAACCTCATTCCTTACATAGAGCATGTGTTGTCTTTGATCCCACATTTCAAAGAGATTACTTTTGGACATATTCCACGAAGAGAGAATCAGTTGGCGGATGCATTGGCCACCATGGCATCTATGTTTGAGATCAGTTGGGATGATGAAGCTCCCAAGATTACTATTGATAGATTTGAAAAGCCTGCATATTGCAATGAAATTGACACAGAAGGGGCAGAGGAGAGGCCTTGGTTCTATGAAGTGAAAAGATATCTTGAAGCTCAGGAATTCCCTAAAGGGGCATCTGTCAAAGATAGGAAGTTTCTGAGAAGGTTCTCTGCTAAGTTCTTCTTGAGTAATGGCATTTTGTACAAGCGCAATCATGATTCGACTTTGCTTCGTTGTGTGGACAAGAAAGAAGCAACTGAGATTATGGAAGACATGCATGATGGGATCTTTGGCACTCATTCTAGTGGACATACCATGGCAAAGAAGATATTGAGAGCAGGTTACTATTGGTCTACCATGGAAGCTGATTGCTATCAACACTCCAGAACTTGTCACAAATGTCAAATCTATGCCGATAAAGTTCATGTACCTCCATCTCCATTAAATGTGTTGACTGCTCCTTGGCCCTTTGCCATGTGGGGCATTGATATGATTGGTGAGATCAAGCCTACTGCTTCTAATGGGCATTGTTTCATCCTGGTTGCTATTGATTACTTCACGAAGTGGGTGGAGGCAGCTTCATTTGCATCTGTTACCAAGAATGTTGTGGCTCGGTTCATTAAGAATAATCTCATATGTAGGTATGGCATCCCTGAGAGGATTATCACTGACAATGGCTCTAATCTGAACAACACTATGATTACTGACCTCTGCACGCAGTTCAAGATTAAGCATCACAACTCTTCTCCGTATCGTCCAAAGATGAATGGGGCAGTTGAAGCTGCTAATAAGAACATTAAGAAGATTGTACAGAAGATGACTGTCACTTACAAGGATTGGCATGAGATGTTACCATTTGCTCTTCATGGTTATCGTACTACAATACGTACTTCAACAGGGGCAACCCCATTCTCCTTAGTCTATGGTATGGAAGCAGTTCTGCCCATTGAAGTTCAGATTCCCTCCTTGAGAATTATGAAGGATGCAGGCTTGGATGAAGATGAGTGGATTCAGACTCGACTGGACCAATTAAATTTGATTGATGAAAAGAGGCTAGCAGCAGTTTGTCATGGCCAGATGTACCAGAAACGAATGATTAAAGCTTTTAACAAGAAGGTTAAGCCAAAGGTATATCAGGCTGGTGACTTGGTAATCAAGCGTATCATATTACCACAGGGTGATCCTAGGGGCAAGTGGACCCCAACATATGAAGGACCATTTGTAGTCAAGACAGTGTTCTCAGGAGGTGCCATGATACTGACTACAATGGATGGTGAAGACTTTCCACAGCCTGTAAACGCAGACATAGTTAAAAAATACTACGCATAAAAAGAGACCCGCTAGGTTGACAGGCCTAGGCAAAAATAAGGGCATCCCGGCAAACCAAAAGGGTTTGGGCAAAAATTAGGGATATATATAAAAAGATGTACACCCGGCAAGTCGAAAACCTGAAAAGGCGGCTTAGGCAAAAAAGGGTATCCCGGTGGATTGAAAACCTGAAAGGGCAATCCAGGCAAAAGTAAGGGATAAAAGCGTATGACTATGTCTCGTTTGGATCACCCATGAAACTGCAACCAGTTGTGCTACTTACTCAAGCTCGAACAGATAAAGCTCAATCCAATCGTTTCCGTCTCAACAGCAGAAGATGAGATACTTGAAGATAATGGCAATAGTAGAATTGAAACTCAATAGGATTGTTTCCCACATAGCTGATTTTCTCTGTTTTGTAAAAACTTTATGACAAAATCCTCTTACTAGGATTTATGTCTCCTTGTACAAACTTACCCGTGTATGGGTCACTTTTTGATATAAATAAATTCCATCTTTTGAATCCAGATTTACTTTTACCCTATTTACATAAGCGAAACGTCCATTGATTGTGTTTGAATGTATGTATGTTTTTGAATATGATTAATGTTTACCAAAAATGCATGAATGCTTAATATGATTGATGTTTACCAGAAATGCATGAAAATGCAGTAATAGTATTTACTAAGGACGAACGAGGGGAGGATTTCAATGAAGCTTCGCCGGTTCACCCCCACAAGAAAACTACAAAACCCGCAGTAGGACGAATCCATCTTCATAAAGTCTCATCTCCCCTGGAATTTATATCCATCTCTTTTATCCTCATACGGATATACGAGAAATTACTTTCCAATAAGGGTACGACGAACGAAGATGGGAAGTTATATCTGCCCTACCATCAAACGAAGACGAAGGTTATATATACCTTACTATCCCCAGCATACGGGAGGTGATATATACCTTATTATCCCCAGCATCCGGGAGGTTATCTATACCTTGCCATCCTCAGCATATGGAAGGTTATGTACAACATATTCTTCAACAATGAATCGGGATTTATTTTCCCTGGCCAGCAGTTGTTATACAAAGACATCCAGACACTTCCGGCAGTATCCTACCATACATACATCATTTATATCATACATCATTTACACCATACCATAACATACATAGTACATTATCTAAGTGCATCATATTATACATGCATACATAATGCATAAACTAATACTATCATGCAGAATGCTATTTTATTTTTAGGTTAATTATCCAGCAAACAAACTTATGATCATCAGGACTGCTCTATCCTCCTGAAAGCTTATAATCTCATCAGGACTGCTCAATCCTCCTGAAGACATGCTGTTACATCAGGATTACTCCAGTCTCCTGAAAGCATATCATATTATTACCTCAGGATTGCTCCATCCTCCTGACAGCTTTTTATACATCAGGATTGCTTCATCCTCCTGAAATCATATCATTACCTCAAGATTGCTCCATCCTCTTGACAGCTATCATCATTACTTCTGGACTGCTTCATCCTCCAAGACGTATTTCAGAAGAACAAATCCTGACATTCTTTTGATCATTAAGAGCAAATCCTGACGCTCTTTTAACCCATTGTTCAAGACATCTTTCAGAAGAGCTAATCCTGACGCTCTTTTGGCCCCTTGTTCAAGACATTTTTTCAGAGGAACAAATCCTGACGTTCCTTTGATCTCTAAGAGCAAATCCCGACGCTCTTTTGACCCTTTGTTCAAGACATTCTTCAAAGGAACAAATCCTGACGTTCTTTTGATCCTTAAGAACAAATCCTGACGTTCTTTTGGCCCTTGGAGAATAGGCAAATGGTCTGTACAAAGATCCATTCCCTAATCCAAAATATTTCCAACTCAAATCATGTTGTATAAATGATTCAGAGACGGCCTATACAAAGACCTGGTACTGATATCCAGTATCAACATAAAGGCATCATCATGTTCTGACACCTTAGATGGCATCTCTAAGCCCATCCCCAGTTCTTCCAAGTGGCATCTTTAAGCCCACTCAATCATATTCAATCAGCCATGCACTGATGAGTGCAAATTTTTGGGCTTTTGTGTTCAATCCCCTTCAACCTTCCAGGTCACGACTGGCAAACATACCAATCTAACCCCTCAGGTTTCAGAAAATTGAACAGGGGCAGCTGTTGCACCCCAAAATTTGCCCTCATAATACAAGACTTTGTGTGCTAAGAAGGTTCACAAGGTTCACAAATTTCTCAATGCATTCAATACCTTTCATGAGGTTCATGAAGTCTACAAGTCACTTCTTGAAGATTCACAAGGTTCACAAGGTTCCCAACACTTTCAAAGCCTTCCCTGAGTTTCATGAAGTCTACAAGTTACTTCTTGAAAGTTCACAAGGTTCACAAGTTTCTCAACATTTCCATAACCTTTCATGAGGTTCATGAAGTCTACAAGTTACTTTATGAGGTTCACAAGGTTCACAAGCTTCACAATACCTCCCATGAGGTTCACAAGACATTTTCTGATGGTTCACAAGGTTCACAAAGTTCACAATTGGACAAAAGAGTTGACAATTCCCTCAAACAATGCACCTCCTAAGCAGTGCATCCAAAACTAGGGTTTTGACTTTAATCAGGCTAAATGGATTTCCAAGACTTAAAGTGAGCTTCATAACATCTTATATGTGTGTAAGAACCCCCATGACAAGTTTCAAGACTTTTCTCAAAAGTTTGCTCAGTCAGACGATCAGATAAGTCAAAATCAGTCAATGCAGTTAAAAAGTCAAACTGAGGTCAACTGTGGTCAAACCAAAGTCAAACTTCATGATTTTTTGCCAACATCAAGTATATGAAGTAAAATTCATCATTTGATCAAGGGTTGATCATGATTCATCAAGGAGATTCCAGATCATCAAGAATCAGGAGTTTCTAAATTAGGGTTTCCTTAGTAAAAGTCAACTGAACTTTGACCAGCCATAACTTTCACATACTTCATCACCAAGTCTCCACTGAAAGCTCATTTTGAAGGAAATTGAATTCTCTACAACTTTGATCTTGCAAGTTAAGCCCAAAAATGCTTCATTTGGAAGATATGAGCTAAGACATTATAGGTCATTTCAAAAGTCAACAAAAAGTCAACAACTTCAAAAGAGCATAACTTGATATTGGTAAATGATATGGACCTGAAACCAATGGGGTTGTTTAGAGGACTCTTCAAGCTTTCCAAAATGTCCAAGAACACCCTCATACCTTTAAAATTGAGGGAGATATGCCCTTGCAAAGTTGGGAAATTTTGTGATGGTTTATAATGAAAATGGGGGTCTAGAACCAATTCTTTCCAAATGGGCTTGCTAAATTGTGATCCAATCCATATCATATCATCATGCACGACCCAAATGACTAAAATTCAGAATTTTTATTATTTTATTTTTATTTATTTTTGATTTAATTCATAAAAATCATTTTAAATAAATATAAAATATGAAAATATATTATTAAAGGGAGATTTGGTTTCTAGAACATTTTAAATATTGATTGAAGTTGAAAGGGAAGGAAATCATGAGATTGGTACAAAAATAGCAAGCCTTCATGAGCAAATATTTGAATTTCAAAGCATAATCTTTTCCAATCTTCAAATATCAAAATTTCCATACAACCATTCAATTTTTCTGACCTAAATGATTCACATATAAGTACTGATCACAACCCTAGCATTCAGAGACGATTTTGCAGCCCCTAAGTGTAAGTTCAAAACCTCAAAAATCCATCCAAAACTCATATTCGGATTCTTCAATCCAGGGCACTAGAAGGTAAAATAAGAACATGGAGAGCTTCACTAGACAACACTGATCATAAATCATCATTCATATGCATCCAAATCGTGCTATAATGATGAACCCGTGGCTTGTTTATCCTTGAAAATTATTTTTTCGATTCTAATCTTTTATGCATTGTTAATGAATTTTGTTTGAGTTTTTGTGTTTGTGAGGTTCCAGGGATCGATTCTGGACAAGAAACTTGAAGTTTCGTGACCTAATGGACAAACGGCCATAGTTAGGGTTTAGAGTTCAAAAATGGGGTTATTCGATTCACACAATTTAAATGCATTCTCTGGACATAATTGAATTGTACAGGTTGTAAGAAACTCAAAGATGTCTTTGATTTGGTAAAATGATGCTGTTTGATAGTAGTTTGAAAAACGCAGGTTGTGTGCGTATGAAAATTCGCAGGTATACTCATAGCAAATTTCGCAGGTAATTTGGCCAGTCTCAAGGAAGAAGAAGATCTCTTCCCGCGCGTGTTTAAATTCAAATATTTAGCATTATATTTGATGAATTGTTTGCTGTTTGTTTATCACCACAGACTGTGTGGTCCAGTGGAAAGCCATGCGCATGTTTGACTATAGGGCCAGGGTTCGAATCCTGCCTTGTACCACTATTTTGTTATTTTTTTCAGGAAAATAAGAAGACTTAATATATTATGGTTTATTGCCATTCTATTACCAGAAGGGCTCTCCCAGCCAGGTGGTAATGCGCGCGTATGAATAGCTATGAGGTCCTGGGTTCAACACCACCCCATGCCTTTTTGCTTTCCTTTATTTTCCTGATTATTTTCAGATGATGAACAAAATGAATTGAAGCTATTTTCTTATCACCCACGCATGGTTGGTCTAGTGGAAGGTTTTGATGCTTGCAGGCAGAATGACCTGGGTTCAAACCCAGCCAAGGTAAGTTCTTATTTTTACCACTTTTTCTATTTTCTTTAATTAATTAGTTTAATTGTTTCATATTCTTAATAAAAAATAAATTATGTATTGTATATATATATGTTCAAACATCTAAAATAGCTTTTTATTTTCTAAAATTCTAAACCTTTTATTTTTTTTTTCTAAAGTCAAAAATTATTTTCTTTATTATATATGTAAATATAATATATGCATGTTAATTAGAATAATTTTGTATATTATAAATTAAACCCTAAAAATATTTTTCTAACAAAACCCTAATTTATTTTCTAATAACTTATTAAAAACCTAATTTTTATTTTATAATTTTTGTACATATTTATTTAGCATAACTAATTTTAGTAAATATACATATAATCAAACTTTTCTTCTTGTTATAATATGTCTAAAAAATAAATTAATAATTTGTATATAAATTAAAATATTATTATAATTATTTAATTGTCCATATTCTTAAATAATTGTTTATAATCTAACTTTTGTTTATTATTTCAATTTTTGTTCTTATCATATTTTTTTGTTAATTCAATTTATTTTGATTTCTATTATTATTATTAACCATATTATTACTAACTTTTTGCTTATTATAATTTTACTAACCTTTATTTAATCTTTTATTATTTTTACTAACCTTATCTTTTAATTATATTTATTACTAACCCCTATTTATTTATTTATTGTTTATTTATTATCTTTGCTTATTTATTTATATTTTGCTAATTATTTATTTTTGCTATTTATTTTAATTTGCTTATTATTAATTATTTTGTAATTGCTCCTTGGTGTAAAATTTGTAATATTAAATTTATTTAATTTTATGCTATGGTTAGTAATTTAGGGAGTGCAAATACGTATTCTATTTAAAAATTAATTTAGATCGCTTTAATCATAAGATAATTAATATTGAACACTCACACACGTAAGTCGATTTTTAAATCGCCATCTCACATTCCTAAGGTTAGCCCTCAATGTTGCCTACTAATAAGGTCAAGTGGGGTGTATAAAGCAAGTCCCTTAAAAGAAAAAATCATCAAGTCCCTAATGGTTGCCTTTAAAGATCAAGTCCCTTCGAATAATGATGATAGTCCCTCCAGAATGCTTAATACACCTCACAGTTGCCTTCATAAACAGATGTCCCTCTCATGTCCCTTACATCCAAGGTGATGACTACCTACTCCTTAATAGTAGGGATAGTCTTACCAATTAAAGGATAAAGAACAAGAAAGACTTAAAACTTTAGGGTAGGTTCCTCTTATGTACTTGCTCACTTCATTCAAAACTTTTCAAACTTTCCACAATTTCAAACAAATTTCCAAAAACAAGTTTTTACGCATCCGTACATGGATCATTATTAACTATTATGAAAATTTTTCTATTCACACACTACACTTTCAAAAACAATTCAAAAGTGAGCTAAGTAACTAAGAGCCCATGGATAACCATGGATGTAAAGGGTGCTAACACCTTCCCTTTACATAACCTACCCCCCGGACCCAAAAATATCTCTTAAGGTCTTTCCTGTTCTTTTATATCCTTTCCTTTTGGATAAAATAAAAGTCGGTGGCGACTCTTGCTATCCGCAACATTTAACTAAAGTCAGTTCTCCCACCGTGTTACAATGAGTATGAGTGGTATATAGGTGAGCGTTTAACTGTTGGGGAGAGTGACACGGACGAGTGTCAAAAAGGAGAAGAGTGTAGTATGAACAAGTATCTGATATACAAAGTATAGAAGACTGCGCTGGGGATATGACACGGACGGGTGTCAAAGGAATGTACATATAGGTGTATGTGAGTGCAAAGAGGACGTTTTTGGCTTTCTGCTGGGTTTGACACAGATGGGTGTCAAGAAGTATCTGTAATGCAAGTGGTATTGTTTGTAAGGAGTGCTCAGGCGACTTTACTGGGGAGTGATGACACGGACGGGTGTCAAAGGGAGTATATATACTGGTTTTGTGAATATGAGGCAACTGCTTTTGCTGGGGAATCTCCGCTGGGGATTTTGGAGGAAGTATTCTGTATGTTGACGGATTGTCATTATTCACAAGTGTTGATTCAAAACATGGCTTATGATTATGCTATGTGTTTGATTTTTGTCGTAATGCTCCGTGCTAGACGGAATGCTACGCTTTGTGGGTGAATATGATGCGAATGCTATGATTATGCAAAGATACCAATCCGGGACTCGGATCCCGTTGCTATGAAGATCTCCGGTCGATTTGTTTGAAGGGGCCATCCCAGCTGGGGTTTGAGATCATTGAAATGATATTTGCTTGGGGATGTAGGTCACTGATAGACCCATCCTTGTGCTGGGGACCCAGCTGGGGTTTGTAGCAGCTTTCTCTACTCTGTTGTGATCCTTCATGCGTTGCTCTTCTGGATAGAGGCTGAAGCTCTGTGGGGAGATGGTTCCCTGACTCTCGTACTCGGCTGAGGATGAGACGGAAACTCGGCTGGGGAGAAAAAGCAATCACTGAAAGATCCCCCTAGAAATTCCGTTGAGGATGATTCTTGACTCAGCCGGGGATAAGGGCGCCTTCTGGTGGGGATAAGTAATAAGTGGCAACTCAGCTGGGGAGAAAACACCTTGAGTGCTGAGGTTGAGTGTTGATTTGTCATCTCGCCGGGATGAAGCTTGCATGCCCCACGTTGCATTCCAGACACCTGCAATCCTGCAAAGATATAGAAACGCACAAAATAATCCCGAGGTATCCCTTACTGGATTCTGTCATAGGAGTTTTAGGCACTCCCGAGAGTAAGTATATTTCCTGCAAGCACGTTTTTTATTTGAAGATAAACATCCGTATTCTATGCAATCAGTTTTTTCTTTTAGACATCAGACATTTTTTGCAAATAAAATGTACAAGACGAGATATGACTGAAAATCTGATTTTATTGATTCATATGCCCTGAATTGGCGAGATACAGTCAAAGAAACAAATCCCCTGAAATGAGGAGATTATTACAAATTGAGAAACAAAATGCTGGCAGTGTTGATGACGCTTTAAGGAGCTTCCTCTTTACTATGACTCGTATGACTTTTGACGTTCTTCTCATCTTGCTTTCTGAAGGAGGCTAATTCCGATTGAAGCTTGATCCTTTCGAAGCTTACCAAGTTGTAAACGATACAGACGAATTCAGAATGCAGTTGTTCGCTTATTCCCTTATTTTGCATGGATCGCCCTTTCGGGTTTTCAATCCATTGGGATACCCATTTTTGCCTGAGCTGTCCAATGTGGCTTTTCAACTCAGCGGGTGTACATTTTTTATTTATTTTCCCTTATTTTTTCCCGAGTCTTTTATTCTGTTTTTGACTCGCCGGGATGCCCTATTTTTGCCTGGACTTACATTCTGTTTTTATGTCCAACGGGTCATTTTATGCGAAGTATTTTTTAACTGCATCTGAATTCACAGGGGACGGGAAATCTTCACCATCCATGGTACTGAGCATCAGTGCTCCACCAGAGAAAACTTTCTTCACTACAAATGGTCCTTCATAATTTGGAGTCCATTTGCCCCTGTGGTCTGTATGAGGAGGGAGGATTCTTTTCAGCACAAGATCTCCTACTTGGTATTCTCGGTGCCTGACTTTCTGATCGAAGGCTTTCTTCATTCTTTTCTGATACAACTGCCCATGACAGATTGCAGCCAATCTTTTCTCTTCAATCAGACTCAGTTGTTCGTATCGGGCCCGAACCCATTCTGCTTCACTCAGTTTAACATCCATTAGTACCCGCAGAGAGGGTAATTCAACTTCAACAGGTAGGACTGCTTCCATACCATATACAAGCTGATACGGTGTTGCCCCAGTGGATATTCTGATTGACGTGCGGTACCCATGCAAAGCAAATGGTAGCATCTCATGCCAGTCTTTATAGGTGACTACCATCTTCTGCACAATCTTCTTGATATTCTTATTAGCCGCCTCAACAGCGCCGTTCATCTTTGGCCTGTAAGGAGAAGAATTGTGATGCTGGATCTTGAAGTCCCGGCACAGCTCTGCCATCATTTTGTTGTTTAAGTTGGAACCATTATTAGTAATGATTCGCTCGGGAATTCCATATCGACAGATGATATCTCTTTTCAGAAATCTGGCTACCACTTGCCTTGTGACATTTGCATATGAGGCTGCTTCAACCCACTTGGTGAAATAGTCAATGGCGACCAAGATGAATCTGTGGCCATTTGAAGCAGTTGGCTCAATCTTTCCAATCATGTCAATGCCCCACATAGCAAAGGGCCAAGGTGAAGACATCACATTCAAAGGATTGGGAGGCACATGCACCTTATCCGCATAAATCTGGCATTTGTGGCATTTTCTGGCATAGGCACAACAGTCTGCATCCATTGTGATCCAGTAATACCCTGATCTTAGCAATTTCTTAGCCATGGCATGTCCTCCAGCATGGGTACCAAAGGATCCTTCGTGCACTTCATGCATTAACAAGTCTGCCTCTGTCTTATCAACGCATCTGAGGAGTACCATATCAAAGTTCCTTTTGTACAGGGAACCATCAGTGTTCAGGAAGAAACTACCAGCAAGCCTTCTCAGAGTCTTCTTATCATTGGAAGATGCCCCAGGTGGGTATGTTTGACCCTCCAAGAAGCATTTAATATCATGGAACCAAGGCTTATCATCTTTAACAACATCTGCTGCGAACACATATGCTGGTCTGTCAAGCCTGGACACTGAAATTTGAGGTACAAAGTTGGCAGCTTGAACTTTTATCATAGATGAAATGGTAGCCAGAGCATCTGCAAACTGATTCTCGTCCCGAGGGATATACTCAAGCTTGACCGTTGTAAAGAAAGTCAATAACCTCCTTGTATAATCCCTGTAAGGTATCAGATGATCCTGGTGAGTGTACCATTTGCCGTTGGTTTGATTAACTACCAGAGCTGAATCTCCGAACACGGTCAATGTCTTGATCCTGAGGTCAATGGCTTCCTCAAGACCCATAATGCAAGCTTCGTATTCAGCTTCGTTGTTAGTGCAGTTGAAAGTTAGTTTTGCCGAGAAAGGCATGTGAACTCCTTTAGGTGTAATGAGTACTGCACCAATACCACGACCATTCATGTTAACAGCCCCATCAAACATCATAGTCCATTCTTCTTCCGGGTTGGGCCCTTCAGTGTGAACAGGCTCTTCATGATCTTTTGCTTTTATGAACATGATGTCTTCATCAGGGAAGTCAAATCTCATAGGCTGGTAATCATCAATGGGTTGCTCAGCAAGATATTCAGACAACACACTGCCCTTGATGGCTTTCTGAGATGTGTATTGGATGTCATACTCTGTAAGGATCATTTGCCATCTTGCAAACCGTCCGGTAAGAGCTGGCTTCTCGAATATGTACTTGACTGGGTCCATCTTTGAGATTAATAAGGTAGTGTGGGTTAACATATACTTTCTCAGTCGGCGAGCAACCCACGCTAAAGCACAGCAAGTTTTCTCGAGCAGTGAATAGCGCTGTTCACAGTCGGTAAACTTTTTGCTTAGGTAGTATATTGCATACTCTTTTCGACCAGACTCGTCATGCTGGCCCAGCACACACCCCATTGACTCTTCTAATACTGTCAAGTACATTATCAGAGGTCTTCCTTCGACTGGAGGCATAAGGATTGGAGGCTCTTGTAAGTATTCCTTGATCTTGTCAAAAGCCTTCTGGCAGTCTTCGTTCCACCTGACCGTCTGTTCTTTTCTCAACAGTTTGAACAAGGGCTCACAGGTTGCTGTAAGGTGAGATATGAACCTTGAGATGTAGTTCAATCGACCTAAGAACCCTCGAACTTCTTTTTCAGTCTTCGGTGCAGGCATTTCTTGAATAGCTTTGACTTTATCAGGGTCAACTTCAATCCCTTTATCGCTTACAATAAAACCCAGCAGCTTACCGGATCGCACCCCGAATGTGCATTTGTTGGGGTTCAACTTCAGTTGGTACTTCCTCAGACGCTTGAACAGCTTCAGCAGATTTACCAGGTGATCTTCTTCAGTAAGGGACTTGGCAATCATGTCATCCACATAACATTCGATTTCTTTATGGATCATATCGTGGAATAATGTTACCATAGCCCGTTGATATGTCGCACCGGCATTCTTGAGCCCAAACGGCATTACCTTGTAGCAGAACATGCCCCAGGGTGTGATGAAGGTTGTCTTCTCCATGTCTTCAGGTGACATCTTGATCTGATTATACCCTGAAAATCCGTCCATGAAGGAGAATACCGAGAACTGAGCCGTATTATCAACCAATACATCAATGTGAGGTAAAGGGAAGTCATCTTTCGGGCTGGCTCTGTTCAGATCCCGGTAGTCAACACACATCCTTACTTTGCCGTCTTTCTTAGGCACAGGCACAATATTAGCAACCCACGGTGGATAGCTAGTTACAGCAAGGAACCCGGCGTCCCACTGCTTTTGCACCTCTTCTTTGATTTTCATTGCCATGTCTGGGCGAGTGCGGCGCAATTTCTGTTTGACCGGCGGGCAATCTTCTTTCAAAGGCAACTTGTGCACAACAATGTCGGTATCCAACCCTGGCATATCCTGATAAGACCAAGCGAAAACGTCCACATACTCTCAAAGCAGGTCAATCAGTTGTCTCTTCACTGAGTCTTGTAAGCAAGCCCCGATTTTAACTTCTTTCACGTCTTCATCTGTACCAAGATTGATCGTTTCCACTTCCTCCTGGTGAGGAATAATAACCTTTTCCTCTTGTCTTAACAACCTGGCTAGCTCTTCAGGAAGCTCATATTCTTCTTCAACCCCTTCATCAGCTTGATTGATTGGATTGTCAAAGTCATACGAAGTCATAGCCGTGCTGTTGTCAGTGTTGTCTGGAAGGCACACTCTGCAAGGGTTCAGTTTGTTCATTTTAGTGATTTGATTTTAATCTTGTTTAGAAAAGTGAAATAAAGTTGTCATTTTGAAAACACTGCCATTTATTTTTTTGTACAAAAAGAAAAATGGAAAAACAGTGAACGGAAAAGAGAAAAGACTCATTTGCAAAAAGATGTCTGATATTTCATTGATTAATCTTGTTGCACAAAAAGTACAGATGGCCCGATTACAAAATGGGTCTTGTCATCTTGGGCAAGATGCAAGACTTTGATGCATGCTATAAAAATACAGGAAATAATAATTACTCTGCATGAGTAACTCTTATAATTTCCTGGGAAGACCAGTTCGAGATACTGCTCCCCGGGATCTTTGGACGGATCCAACTCTCCAGGTTGCGGTCGCCTTCATCCTCGTCTTCCAGATTATTGACAGCATCGGGGGTGAGCATCCCCCCACTAACAAAGTTGGGCTCTTTTGCAGTCTCTGCTTGATCTTGTTGAGTTGGTTTGTAACCCAACCCAAATCTATCCTCTTTCTTCTCCACCGGTAACAATTTGCCCCAGCCTTGGGCATTTCCTTCTTCAACAACCTTCCGGGCTTGTTGATATGATGTCATTGAGGTTCCAGGTACAGCAGATGTTTCATTTATGTTCAAGGCTTCGAAACCTTGGCTCATCGTTTCATGGATCTCCCCATCCATCTCAATGTACTTATAGGTAGCCAGGTGGCTGACAAAAATATCCTCCTCTCCACAGATAGTAACGACTTGACCCTCCTACTCGAATTTTAACTTCTGGTGAAGGGTTGAGGTCACGGCGCCAGCGGCGTGAATCCATGGCCTACCCAATAGACAGCTGTAGGCAGGCTGTATATCCATCACGTAGAAGATCGTTTTGAAAGTTTGCGGGCCAATCGTTATGGGCAACTCAATCTCTCCCAGAACCGATCTTTTAGAACCATCAAAGGCTCTCACCACCAGGTTGCTGGGACGCAACGCCAATCCGTCATACTCTAGCTTCACAAGGGATTTTTTAGGTAAGACATTGAGGGATGACCCCGTGTCTACCAGCACATGGGAAAGGACTGCACCTTTACATTCCATGGTTATGTGCAAAGCCTTGTTATGGTTGCGGCCTTCCGTAGTCAAATCAGTATTGGTGAACCCTAGTCCA
The DNA here is from genome assembly GCA_963966055.1 of Lathyrus aphaca. NCBI lineage: Eukaryota > Viridiplantae > Streptophyta > Magnoliopsida > Fabales > Fabaceae > Lathyrus > Lathyrus aphaca. The sequence goes on from OZ014524.1 coordinate 85,917,904, forward strand.
TGACTAGCATTAACATTTCCAATTACAGCTTCCAACTGATTGACGGTGATCTCTTCAGGCACATAAGCTGCGTGCAAGACTTTGAGTAGTGCATTCCGATGGGCCTCGGAGCACATAAGCAATGATAGGATTGAGATCTTGGAAGGCGTCTGGTGAAGCTGATCCACTATTTTGTAATCACTTTTCTTGATGATTCTCATGAACTCATCAACTTCTTGATCAAAGGGTGTTTTCAAAGCTTCTTTAACAATCTGCTCTTCCTGCACCAAGCTTTTTCCTTTTGCCTTGGCAGCAGCTTCTGCTTCGGCAGTGGGTCTCTGAATTGGAGCAAAGAGACGTCCGCTTCGAGTGAAGCCTCCGCCTCCTCCCACATTGTCTATTTGTGGTGCAGGGGTTGATGATTCAAAAGTGATTTTTTGTCCTTCGCAGTACAGGTCAGAGCCGTAATGCCAGGGGATGGCATTACTGCTTTCATAAGGTACTGGCCCCGGCACTGTGACAGTGACTGGACTGGTTGCAGCTGCGGAAGGAATTGTGATAGTCTGTGGATCGTAGTATATCGTGACTGGTGCTCTGATGGGAGTAGCACTTTGTGAGTTGTAGGCGGAATTATTTTCTGGATCGTAATAAATCGCAACTGTTGAGACATCTTCATTGTTTGTTGCTGATGTTGTAGGAGACATTGTCGGAAGGATGAGTGTTGTTGTTGTAGGAGTTTCAAAATGAAGTGGTGCTGAAGTTGTAGACGGAATGTTTGTTGATATCCGGTCATTTGAAATGACAGATGAAGCATTTGTTGATGAAGCAGAAGAATTGTCGGGAACAATGGTTGTTGCAGTTGTAGGAGATACTGGAATTGTTGCTGATGAGATTGCTGGATTTGTAGGAAATGATGTGGTGATTTGAAGCTGGCCACTCTGTATGAGACCATCTATGCCATTCCTCAAGTTATCACACCCATTTACTGAAATGTTACAGTAAGCACACCCTAACTCACACCCCGGGAACATTTGACATTCGAGGAGCTGAGCCTTAATCTCTACCAACGGTGTCCGAATCTGACCCACACTGGTTATTAAATAAGACGGCTTGTCTTCTTCAATAGCATTGATTCTGGGACCCCCGTGGTGTGGCATAGGGTTTTTGTTAACATTGGGTGGTGGTGCGAAATTCAGGGCCTTAGAGTCCACCAGGTCTTGTACCTTCATGTGCAAGGCTCTGCACTTTTCTGTACTGTGGCCAGGTGCATTTGAATGAAAAGCACATCTGGCGTTGGAGTCATAATTCCTGGGTAGACTATTAGGATCTGGAGGTGCCAACGTCCTTAGCTCAACTAGGTTGAGTTTCAGGAGTTGTGGCAATAGTGTTGCATATGGCATAGGGATCGGATCGATCACCCTATTGGCTTGAGAAGGTCTCTGTTGATATGGCCTTTGCTGATTGTTGTTGTTGGTGTTGTTGTAGTTTCTCGGAGGATACTGAGCTTGTTGATGGTACTGAGGTTGTTGCTGATAGTTTTGCTGCGGAGGTTGATAAGCTGGTTGTGGATGAGCTGGAGTGGGAATGGTGACTGCTGCCACAGACCTATGAACATATTGAGGTCTGCCCTTGTTGGTGTGGATGGAATTGGTCTCGCCAGTTCTTCTTGGGCCTGCAAAAGGCTTCCTTGTATTGCTGGACGAGCTGGCGCCGTTGTCAGAAATTTTGCCCATTTTTAACAGGCTCTCGATTCTTTCCCCAGCTATGACAACATCTGCAAAGCTAGTAGAAGAGAAAGCAGCCAGCCTGTCAATGTATGTTCCCTGAAGGGTATTCATAAACATATCTGCCATTTCCCTCTCAAACATAGGTGGCTGAACAGCAGCAGCCAATTGCCTCCATCTCTGGGCATATTCTCGGAAACTTTCCCTTGACGACTGTGACATTCCCATTAGGAGGGTCCTGTTGGGTGCCATATCTAAGTTGTACTGATACTGTCTGATAAAGGCCTTTGCCAGGTCCTTCCAACACCTGATAGTTGCTCTTGTCAGATGAGAGTACCATTCTCTTGAAGCTCCCATCAAGCTATCCTCAAAATAGAACATCCAGAGCTTCTCATCCATGGTATAGGCCTTCAATCTCCCCAGAAATGATTGTAAATGGGTCCGGGGGCATGAAGTTCCGTTGTATTTTTCAAAACAAGGAGGCTTGAACTTATGGGGAATCCTGACCCCGTCTACCAAGCCCATATCCATAACATCAAAACCCAAAGAGTTTTGAGACTCTAAGGATCTTAATTTCTCAGCTATCTCATCCAGCCTTCTGTCATAAGCTTCCTCCCCAGCACCCATTACCGTGAACTGATCCTCTTGGGGGTCTTCTTGCAGTACCCTGCCTGCAGTGGCAGTCCCTTGAACATTTGCAGGGATGTTGACCTCTGGATGGAGGTGGGGTCCAAAGACTGGGGGATTGACATGAGGTTGGACCCTCTCGTTGTTGCTTGTGCCAGCAGTCCCTATATGTGGATCCTCTTGATTTTGCCTTTCCACCATGGCTCTCAATCTTTCTTGGCTCTGAGCCATGTTGTTCATCACTTCCATAAACTGCGTCATCTGCGTTCTCATTTCCAATCTTTCGTTTGCCATTTGATTTCTGACCTCTGCAAGGTCCTGCTGTACCTGATCCATTTGAATGCCCGGAAGGTTGTTACGGGTTAGATATCGGTGCGGACGGTTGAGGGGAAATACCCGGCGTCGAGCAATAGTTCCTGGACATCACAACAGAGTTAGCAACAATAAAACAAAAACCTACAAAACAGACAAAGGGTTAGTATGCAATGCAGTATGCTTATTTGTTTTCAAGGTATCCAGCTTGGCATTCAGTTTTGACCCCTTCCAGACCCTTGAAGATGCCGTTGATGTTGCTTTTGAAGTAAACTCGGGTGAAACAAACTAATACATATATTACAAAAGGCAAATGGTACATAGTTTGTTTACAAATACAAGCCCTCTGAGGGGTCAAAATACATTACAAGAAAATAAAAGTACATAAAATGAAAGCAACAACAAGCAAATAGTCAAACACCAAGACCAAACTCGTCCTCCCGAACTTCCTTGAGAAGTGCTTCAGTCACAGGATCAGCTGGACGCTCCGCGAGATTCCTGATGAGGAGATTCCGGGTAGTGACAGCTGCAGTTAGCTTCTTGTGCTGACTTTGGTCTTTTGACCTCTTCACTCCAGCTTTGATCTTCAGCTCTGATATCTCCCTCTGGGCTGCTGCCAGGGCTTCCTGCTGCTCTTTTGCATTAGCTTCCAGTTGCTCCATCTTGTCTTGGATCCTCTTATCCTCTAGAGTTCGAGCCTCGGTGATCCTGACCCACCTAGCTTGACTCTCCTTCAGATACAAGTCTGTCCTGGCTTTCTGGAATTGGGCTTCCTTGCAAGCATTCTTCAAAATTTGTTCCCCAGCCCTAGACTTCTTGATGTAATCCTCAGACTTCTCAATTCTAGCCAGATGCTCTACTCTCAGCTTCTCCAACCTCTCAATGTCCATCCTACCATCACTCCTCTCCCGGAGGGTCTTCTGCAAAGCCTGAGTCAACTTCTCATTTCTCTCTTTCAAGCCCTCAAACTCCTCCAAACTGACAGTGGCAGGGGGTGGTGCTGAGGATGGTCCAGGCATATCCTCCATGGTAAAGGGCAATCCAGAGAATTGAGCCCTGGTATGGGACCATTCATGATATTGTGCTGATGCCACATTGTTGCACTTCCCCAGAATGGTTACTCCCTTAGCTTGAACATTGTCCCAGGCCCAAGCTGCCGGCCTAACAATATCCAGATTAGGCTTGTTCTCACAGTAAAGAGTCTCAACCAAGTCTTGTGCCCTAGGAGTGTGGACCAGTGCATAGCCCAGTTGCCTTCTGAACAGTAGAGGGTTGTAATTAATGCTACCCTTAACTCCTATCAGGGGTACATTAGGGAAATGCCCACAACTGGTGATGATATCCCTGCCCTTGGTGCTTTGAGTGCACCACCTGATATCAGCTGAAGTTAGAGCAGTGAGTCTTCTAGCCCAGTTTCTCTGCTGATGAGGATTCAAAAATGCATCTGTCTTGGGCAAATGCCTGAGAAGCCAAGTATGGAACAAAGGAGCACAACACCTCACCAATCTTCCCCTCTGTTTTTCATTCCTCTGATGCACTGAGTAGTAGAGATCCCCCAACAAGGTTGGCACTGGGTTCCTTAGAATGAATAGATGGATTGCATTCTTGCTAATGAATCGAGGCTCATCTGCAAATAATATAATCCCATATATGCTCAGGGCCAATAAAGCACAAACTGCTTTCCACTCTCCTAAAGAAGCTTTCAGGGTAGCCTGAGATATCAAGAAATCCAGATGCAGGCCAGGAATACCAGCCTTAGAAGTCATATGCTGCCCAATCAGAACTGGTTCCAGATGCAAAGCCTTTGCTACTTCTTCATTACCAGGAAAGACCATCTCAGGGTTGAAAGGGACTCCACCCCTGATAGGTATACCAATCAATGATGAGTATTCTTCCAATAAGGGGCCCAGCTGAAAGTCCTGAAAAGTGAAACACCTCAATGGGGGATCATAAAACTGAAGGCAGGTGTGGATCAGGCTTCTCTGTGAAGGGTCCAAATCCATAACCACATCAAGTATATCTCCATAGTGTTCCCTGAAGAGTGGTATATGGTCTGGAGTGATCAGGGTCTGAATCCTCCTGATGTCAGCTAGCTCTGGCTGGAAGAAGTGGTAGGTGATGTTACTCTTTTTAGGTGCCATGATGTTGAGGACGAGTGGAGACAGGTGCTGATGATAACACTGAAGAATGGGCCACTGATTGGCTGGTGCAGGTGACTGAAGCAGGTAGCTGATAGCTGAAGCAGATGCTGATGAGGATAGGTCAATACTGAAGATAGGGTCAAAACCAAGCCAAAAAATGGAAATGGATACCCTGAAACACAAATAAGCAAATGTCAATATGATGCAATGATTATGTATGCAAATGATATGCAAGGGTTTGTGACTGAGCTGGATCTGATCAAATGCTCTGATATAAGTCCAAGGTATGTTCAAGAAATCCAGATGGAGGTCTATAGGTCCAGTAACCGAGGTGGGGGGCTCAAATAAAGAGCCACATGTCCAGGGTTTAGAATCACAAGAACTGTTCCAACATGGAGTATTCTTAATCAAATCAAAGTAACAGGGTATGCTGAGGCCAAGGGTACCTGCAAACCTGTAAACAGACCAACCCCCTCACAGGTGGTGTTCTAAAACAAGGATCCTCAGACTTGGATCAGTTATGAGAAGTGTAAACACTTCTAACCCGGAGGTACAGTGTTTACAATAACCATAAAAGTTCCTCCTCTAATTCACCTCAGTTTCTGAAGGTCAATACTAAAGGTCATCCAGACTTAGCAGGCTTCCCAGATAGCCCTAGCATTGCAGGAAATCTGCAACACAGAGTTCTCAAGAAGAAACCCATATCTGAACCGTGTTTCATATTCCCGCACCAGACCGAGATGGAATGGGAAAGAATATGAACCACTCTAGCCTAGGTGTCACTCAGGTCCCAGGTATAGGACCTTAACTCTCAATGGAACACCCACCCACCAAAGCAAACAAACAGATCCAGCCAGCAGCACAATATGACAGTATGATATAATGCAAAGCTATAAAGGAAGCAGTAAAGCAACTGTACATAAAGCAAACATAAATACAAATATACAAACACAAATAAGCACATAACACCCCAGTAAACACAAATTAATCAAGCGCTAGGAGGAACCCACAAAAAGAACCAGAAGCCCTGGTTACAGTATAAGGGTCCCCAGCAGAGTCGCCAAGCTGTCGCTCCCGATAAGTGGGACCGGCCCAGATAAAGGTACAGACGCGAACGGTCGGCGAGAGGGACAATGAGAACATACAGTCGTGAACTCACTGGAGATGAATAGAGTCGCCAGCTAGGCATTTTTATCCCGGAGGAAAGGTAATGCTGCATAGACCTAGAAAAAGATGGATAAGACAGTTTGCGAACCAGAGAGACTGAGAAAGGGGGTTGGTTACAACCTGGGAAGGTATTAGCACCCAGATTGTCCGTCGTACTCGACGGGATCCACGCTTAAAAGATTTGTGTTTAAAGGGGTAGTGTCAGTGCAATTTGTGTGTAAAAGGGCTGGAAAACAAAATGTACAGGTGTTAGTGTAAAGGAAGTGTGAAGTGTATAAATGATGTGTCAGTGTAAGGAAAAGAGTATGCTCAAGATCATGAGGCTAAAAGAATAAAGCTGGAAGGAGGGGGGAATATACAGAGACTTTTGTTCGATAACTGTTAAGTTATGCCTACGTATCCTCTCGTGCAATGAGGAAGTCAGAACACCGTAGTTCGACCCAAAGAGACTGAAAGGTGAATTGACTTGTGAACTGCTTACTTGCCTATGCTCAAGTGTATGATCTGTCTGGCACAGATGCAAACTGTCTTGCATTAGACGGAAGAAGCAAGTTCTCGCTTATGAGTGAGGATGATGAGAAAAGAATCCCGAAGGAGACGATTATTGTTTGTTTTTGAGTTTTCAGTCTTTTATTGCTTTTGAAAGTTTGCCATAAGTTAATGAGCTTAAGCCTAAACCAATGGGTTAGTAAACTCATCACATCTTCCCTCTGATTAGGGGTAATGAGAATACCTTAAGTGTGAAGTCAGATTCTCACACTTAATCACCTTTGGTGTAGGATTAAGATCATTAACCTACTTGTGATTATTTAGATGTTTTTGGTGTTTTTGTTTAGTGTTGAGTAATGAGATTAAGCCATAATCAGGGATTAAACAGACTCATTACACCATCCTAATAGAAGGATAATAGATGAGAATGTTTAAGCTGAGGAAAGCTCCTCAACTTAATCCATGATTAGGGATTAAACTCATGACAAAACAAAACCTTTATTAAGTGGATTTTAGTTAATGATAAGATAATGAAGTGATTTTTAGGGTTTGTAAGACAACTTGAGGGGGACTTGTCCATTAACACTAGGGTTAATCCTTCTTAACCAGTTAAGGAAGAATTAGAACCCTAATGCAAGGCCCAAGTTACAAGCTTGATGTCTTGATGATTATTAAGTGAATTGATTAAAGGATTTAAACACATTAAGGGTTTAACACTTAGGATTAAAGTTATACACTCCATCCTAATAGAAGGATGCATGCATAAGCTTAATCACAAAGCCTTAAAGCCTTTAGGGTTTAGTCCCTGATTATGAGGTGAGAAAAGAAGACTCCAAGAGGCACAAAGGTAAAACTAAGTAGGGAGACTAATCAAAACCCTAATCATTGTCATGCTTGGTTGTTCCTAAGGTTTGTGAGGTTTTCAAGAGAAGCCTTCAATGGAACCACCAGGAAGCAGATGAAAGGATCAAGAGAAGCAAAGTAACTTGCTTCATTCAAGAAGTCAAGTCACTTGAAGAAAGAAAGTAAGAAGAAGAAGGATGAGCAAGCTCAAACTCAAACACAAACAAAAATGCAGCAAGGATGCATAAAAGAGATGAAGAGAAGTTATGAGAAGTGAAGGCAAATTCACTTCTCAAAGTCACTTACCACCTGAAAAGTTAGAAAAGAGAATGCAATGCAATGCAAAATGAGATGAAATGGTATGATGCAAAACCAAACCAGAGGCATATACATGATGATAATGATGCTATGAGATGCTACAAACCAGAAACAACACATGGAGATGATCATACAAGCTCATGGATGCAAATGAAGCAAGTTAAGACACATGAACATACATGAAAAGTTATGAGATGCACATGGCATACAACATGGCAAATGAGAGATGCAATGATCAAACATGCTTTCAATATGTCTTATGATATTAAATGAATCACATGGATGCATAAAACATCATGGCAAGCCAAAGCATGAATGCAAATACAAGATGGATGCATATGGAAGCCCAAATTAGGGTTTATGAACAACACAACAAACAAAAACCAAAATCAGAAGCAAACAACATTGCAAAAAATTGAAAATGCACTCAAAGGATCCCTAAACCTATACTAACTCACTGCCCAAAGGAGAGGTCTCAACTCTTAACCAAATTCAAGTTATGATTTTTCTAATTTTTCTAGGGTTTTAGGGTTCCTTAACAAGAAAATTACCAAACAAATTGAAAATGAAAGATCAAAACATGGCCAATTTAATCCTACAAACTACATGCTAAAAAAAATGCAATGCAAAAAGAATCAAAGTCCAACTCTCAATGGTTAGGCAGAAATGATTTTTTGAAGTTTGGATCAAAATAGTGCCTTGAAATTGAATTAATTCCATGGAAAATTGTCAAAATGCATCAAGATCAAATAAGAAATTTGGTTTGAGGGTTGGACAATGTTTCTAAATGTCTTATAACATTTCATGAATTTTTTTGGTGATTTTTAAATACCTAAAAGTATTTTTAATAAATTAATTTTCATTAATCAATTAAAAATAAACTTTTAAATATTTAAAAATACTTTTTTAATGCTAAAAATAAAAATAAAAATATTTTTGTGTTTTAAAAATTAATGAAACTCTTGACAAAAAGTTTCATAATTTTTAAAACCTTTTTGCTATTTTTAATAAATTATGGAAAACAAATGAGAAAAAATGAAATTAAAATCAAAATAAATGGAAGTATGCAGGATGGAAGGCTGAGATTGAATCTGGCAAGGGGAGGGTTGACTGCGCGCGCAGATCAAAGGCCCACATTCAAACTTGGTTAATCTGAATTATTAATTAAATAAATGTGATTAGGGTTTCTAATGATGGATCACAGCCACACACACGCGCGCGAAGTCAACAAAGTCAAGGGATCCAACGTACCAGATTCAAACTTCCTTAATTGCAGGATTAAAACCCTAATTATTTTCAGGTGGCCGGAGAAGACCTCCGGTCGTCTTCTCCGGTGGGAACCCCACCTTAAAATTTCTAAAACTCTCAAAACGTAACTAAAATGAAATCTAAGAACACAAAAATGATTCCCACACTTCACTGAATCAAAACCCTAAGCTAAAACTCATTTATCTTTCCTTAATCACATGAATCGAAACAAAACATTTTTTAGGTCAGGGAGTTTCAGAACACGATTAAACTCTTATTTCTTCACCATTCTCAAAACTAAAGACATCAGAGCAATCAGTGAATCGTGAAGAACAACTTAAGAACTTAAAAAATGATTTCTGGAAAAAAAGTTCTTGAGCTACCTGAGTTTCGAAGCTTTCAATTTTGCAACTTTCTGACCTCTTCCTTTGATGCAAACCACCCCCTTTGGTCCCTTGATGATGTCTGGATGCTCAGCAAGAGTTTATGTTGGCTGGTTTGGGAGTTTGAACAGCTTCTGCTCAAACTCAGGTGAGAATGGTGTTTGTGATTCAGGCAGTTTCAGGCAAAGGTGGGGGGTTCTTTGTGATCAGGATGATGAGTGGAGAAGGTTTGTGAAGTTTGTTCAAGTGTTTGTGGCCTGTATGAAGAGTTTCGAAGGCTTTGGCTTTGAGAGTGAAAAATGGGAATGTGATGTTCTTGCTTGTTTCAGGCTTATGTCTTACTGGTTTGGGTTCAGTGAGGCATGGTGAGAAGGTTGGTGAAGCTTGTTTGAATGTTGGTGGCTTGGTGGAATGAGATTCGAAGACTTTTGCTTGAGGGAGTGAAAATGGGAATGTGATGCTAAGGCTTGTTTCAGGCTTGCTTGTTTTTATGAAATGGCTGGCATTTGATCCACATAAACAAATCCCATTGGTCAGGTGATGTGACTTGGCCTGCTGTGATAGGTGAGCTAGCTTTTGCAAAAAGTCCACTCTTGTGTAAGAGAAAGCATGGGCAACTTCTAGCTTGGTACAAGGGATGGGGGCTGCGCAGCATGGTGAGGGGAAAGGCTAGGGCTGGTTCAGCATCCAAGGCAGCAAGTGGATGGAAGTGTTATGATGGTTTTGCAACTTGTTTACTTTTAGTTCACATGAAAATATCTTGCTCCCAAGGCCATGAAACATGAGAAATTCTTAGTCCATTATGAACTTTAGGGTACATGTGATGTTTGTGTGATGGTTAGACATGAATTAGAAGTTACAAATGCCTTGGTACAAAGTTTTTGCAAGTTTTCCATTTGGTGCATATTTTGAAAATTAGTGATTTTTGCCAACTTTGACACACCATAACTTTTGATCCAAGATGAATTAGGTCATGTTCTTGTACTTTTTGAAAAGGGAAAGATCTAATCTACAACTTTCATGACCAAAGTTTTTCCATTTGAAGCATTTTTGGATCAAAAAGTAAGGGTTGAAAAAGTTGCATAAAATGACATTTCATTAAAAGTCAACCATGCCCTAAAAAGTCAACTTTGCAAAAACTTGTAATTCTTGAATTTTTTGAACTTCAACCTTCTTCCATGATCAAATAAAGATCAAATACACTCAAAATGATGAAGATCACCCCTTGGTTGGGTCATTGGGGGCCTCAGATGCCCTGATTTTGCACTGACTTGTCTGAAAAGTCAACTCTTGATCAGATGACTTCCCCATGGAATTTCTTCATGAAAATTGATATGCATACTCCCTATACCATATAGAGACCAATAGAAACAAGAATGACCAAAAAATTTGGAGTTATGGCCTCTGAAACCGAAACCCTAATTATAGGTCATCTGTGCAGTTAAACCTGGCTCTGCTTCCATACCAATCCCAGCTCTTGTGATTCTTTGGCATTCTTGACTTTGAGAAGATATAATATGATGCTTGAACACATATAGACCCCTTTGAAGTGATTGATGACTTTTGGAGTGGCTCAAGAAGCTCTTGGATTGCTCAGATCACAAACCCTAGATGCAGATGACTTAGAACCAATGCAAAGACTCAAAATTGTGATATGAGATGTTATGATTGTGTTTATGCATATGAAATGATCACAAGCCATGGTGTGAATGGGTGAGGGAAAATTTGGGGTGTTTACAGAATGGGCCTCCCACTGCTTGCTGGGTATACTTCACTGGGGAAGAAACTGCTTGGGCTACCTACCAAGGCTTAGCTGGGGAAAATTCTGCTTGGGAGAATGCGACGCCATCCTGCAACCTGCAACAACAGAAAACACAAGTGTGCCCCGGGGACTTGCATGGTATGATCTGTTCATCCATCATAACCCGACACTCAAAGAGGGTTTCAAATGTTTCCCTGCAATGTCATTTTCTTTCAAATTATCACCATGTTTTAAATGCAATGCTATTTTTGCCAAAAATTCAGGACATTTGGCAAACAAAAATAAACACAACACAGCTTTTTGACTGAATATTCTTTTTATTGAAAGGCCTCTGAATAAGCAAAGATTTCCATCAGGAAGCAACCACCTGGAAAGAGGTAGCCACCATAAAATTGAGAAAATAAATTATCCTAATGGCAATGGGCACGACATTCCAATGAGTTCCCTTTCTGCTATGACCAGCATGTCTTCAAAACTCTCCATTCTTGCCTTTGCTTTCCGAGAAGATGAGGGGACTGATTCCTATCCTTCTGATATTGTCATGCTGTACGAAACGATGATTTGGTTCAGATTACTCGGATCGCAGTTGTTCGCTTATTCCCTTATTTTGCGTGGACCGCCCTTTCGGGTTTTCAATCCACCGGGATACCCTTTTTTGCCTGAGCTGTCCAATGTGGCTTTTCAACTCAGCGGGTGTACATTTTTTTATTATTATTTTCCCTAACTTTTGCCCGAGCTTTTTATTATGTTTTTAGCTCGCCGGGATGCCCTTTTTTTGCCTGGACTTTAATTCTGTTTTTGTGTCCAGCGGGTCTTTTTATGCGAAGTATTTTTTAACTGCGTCCGAGTTAACAGGGGATTGGAAATCACCTCTATCCATAGTGGTGAGCATCAGTGCTCCTCCTGAAAAGACTTTCTTCACTATGAATGGTCCTTCGTAGTTTGGGGTCCACTTGCCCCTGTGATCTGAACCTGGAGGAACAATCCTCTTGAGCACAAGCTCTCCTACTTGATACTCCCGAGTACGTACTCGTTGATCGAATGCCCGCTTCATTCTCCTCTGATAAAGCTGACCATGACAGATAGCCGCTAATCTCTTTTCCTCAATTAGACATAGCTGATTGTAACGAGCACACACCCATTCAGCCTCATCAAGCTTTACATCCATCATCACACGCAATGAAGGAATCTCTACTTCAACGGGCAAGACTGCCTCCATACCATATACCAAAGAGAAGGGAGTTTCCCCAGTTGACGTCCTGACTGACCTTCGGTACCCATGCAGCGCAAATGGTAACATCTCATGCCAATATTTGTAAGTGACAACCATCTTTTGCACAATCTTCTTGATATTCTTGTTTGCTGCCTCTACCGCACCATTCATCTTTGGTCAGTAAGGAGAAGAATTGTGATGCTGAATCTTGAAGTCCCGACACAACTCTGCCATCATCTTGTTGTTAAGATTAGAACCATTGCCAGTGATGATTCTTTCGGGCACTCCGTATCTGCAAATAATGTCTCTTTTCAAAAATCTGGCGACCACTTGACGAGTGACATTGGCATAAGATGCTGCTTCCACCCACTTAGTGAAGTAATCGATCGCGACCAAGATGAAGCGATGACCATTTGAAGCAGTAGGCTCTATCTTCCCGATCATGTCAATGCCCCACATAGAAAAGGGCCAAGGAGATGACATGACGTTGAGCGGTCTAGGAGGAACATGCACTTTGTTTTCATAAATCTGGCACTTGTGGCACTTACGAGCGAATGAACAACAGTCTGCATCCATTGTCATCCAGTAATACCCCGATCTCAGCAATTTCTTAGCCATAGCATGCCCTCCTGCATGGGTACCGAAAGATCCCTCGTGGACTTCCTGCATTAAGAGGCTTGCTTCGTGTCTATCCACGCATCTGAGAAAGACCATGTCAAAGTTTCTCTTATACAAAACCCCGTCTGTATTCAAGAAGAAGCTAGCAGCAAGTCGCCTTAAGGTCTTCTTGTCATTGGAAGATGCCCCAGCTGGGAATTCTTGATTTTCCAGGAATAACTTGATATCAAAATACCAAGATTTCTCATCAGACACGGCGTCTACAGAGAAGGCATGCGCTGGAGCGTCGAGCCTGGAAATGTCAATTCTGGGCACATAATTCCAACACAAGACTTTGATAGACGAGGAAAGAGTGGCCAATGCATCGGCAAACTGATTTTCATCACGTGGTATGTATTGAAGTTTAACTGTCGTGAAGAACGTCAACAGTTTTCTGGCATAATCCCTGTATGGAATTAGATGCTCTTGATGCATATACCACTTGCCGGTAATCTGGTTAATGACGAGGGCTGAATCTCTGAATATATCGAGGGTATTAATCCGAAGATTAATTGCCTCCTCTATTCCCATTATGCATGCCTCGTATTCCGCTTCATTGTTAGTGCAGCCAAAAGTAATTCTGGCAACGAAGGGAATGTGAACGCCTTCAGGAGTAATAAGAACGGCACCAACTCCACGTCCATTAATATTGACTACCCCATCAAACATCAACTTCCATTTGGATTCAGGGTCTGGCCCCTCCTCCGGAAGTGGTTCCTCGCAATCGTTTGCTTTGAGGTACATGATGTCCTCATCAGGGAAATCAAACTTCATTGGCTGATAATCATCTTCAAGAGGTTGTTGTGCAAGGTAATCCGAAAATACACTTCCCTTGATGGCTTTCTGAGAAGTATACTGTATGTCATACTCAGTTAAGATCATTTGCCACCTAGCAACCCTTCCGGTTAACGCTGTTTTCTAAAAGATGTACTTGACAGGATCCATTTTGGAAATTAGCAGTGTGGTATGAGTCAACATGTACTGTCTCAGTCGGCGAGCAGCCCATACCAAAGCGCAACAAGTTTTCTCGAGCAGTGATTAACGGGATTCACAGTCGGTAAACTTTTTGCTAAGGTAATAAATAACGTATTCTTTTCGACCAGACTCGTCATGTTGGCCTAGAACACACCCCATTGACCCTTCTAGCACAATCAAGTACATGATTAAAGGTCTTCCTTCAACTGGAGGCATTAGAATTGGAGGCTCCTGCAAATATTCTTTTATTTTATCGAAAGCTCTTTGGCAGTCCTCATTCCACCTGACCATTTGCTCTTTTCTTAGCAATTTGAATATTGGCTCGCACGTGGCAGTTAGATGAGATATGAACCGAGAAATGTAGTTCAACCTCCCTAAAAACCCGCACACTTCTTTTTCTGTTCTCGGTGCAGGCATATCTTGAATTGCTTTTACTTTTGCAGGATCTATCTCAATTCCTTTCTGACTAACAATGAAACCCAACAGTTTCCCGGAACGCACTCCGAAAGTGCACTTGTTTGGATTCAACCTCAGCTTGCATTTTATCAGTCTATCAAACAGCTTCTTGAGATTAACCAGATGCTCTTCTTCATCTCGGGACTTAGCAATCATATCGTCCACATAACACTCTATCTCCTTGTGTATCATGTCGTGGAACAATGTGACCATAGCCCATTGATAAGTTGCCCCGGCGTTCTTCAAACCAAAGGGCATGACCTTGTAGCAGAATGTACCCCACGGGGTAATGAACGTTGTTTTCTCCATGTCTTCCGGCGCCATCTTAATCTGATTATATCCGGAGAAGCCATCCATGAAGGAAAATACCGAGAATTGAGCAGTATTATCTACCAACACATCGATGTGAGGTAATGGAAAGTCATCTTTTGGGCTTGCTCTATTCAAATCCCGGTAATCAACGCACATCCGGACCTTGTCGTCCTTCTTTGGTACAGGTACAATGTTAGCTACCCAAGGTGGGTAACTAGTTACGGCAAGGAACCCGGCATCCCATTGCTTCTGAACCTCCTCTTTGATCTTCATCGCCATGTCAGGACAAGTTCTTTTCAACTTTTGTTTCACAGGAGGACAGTCTTCTCTCAATGGTAGATTGTGCACAACGATGTCGGTATCCAACCCTGGCATATCCTGATACGACCAGGCAAAGATATCCACATACTCTCGCAGCATACCAATCAGCTCTTTCTTTACTTCGGCCTGCAGACTGGCCCCAATTTTGATCTCTTTCTTCACATCCTCAGTGCCGATGTTGATGATCTCAATTTCTTCTTGATAAGGCTGAATAGCGCGTTCCTCTTGTTTCAACAATCTGATCAATTCTTCAGGGAGTTCACAGTCTTCCTCAACCTCTTCATCAGCTTGGTAGATAAGATTGTCAAAGTCATGCGTGGTCATAGCAGGAACATTATCAATGGAATCCGGATGATCAACACTGCACAGATGATGTGCTTATTTTAGAATCTGTTTATTTTGCAAAAGAGACGCAAACACAAAACAAAAAGGAAAAACACATTGCCATTTTTATATTTTTTTTTGTGAAAAATTTAAAGAAAAGAAAGAGAACACAATTTGTCTAAAAATGTCCTTTATTTCATGGTAAAATAAGTGCATAACAAACATGGTGGCCCATACAATGGATCCTAGCATCTTGGGCAGAATGCTGGATTTGACAATGCAGTATGATAAGAAAAGGGAAACAAATAAATTACTTTGAGTGCCAGGTAACTTGGACGATGTCTTCAGCAGACCAGTTCTTCAGCTCCTCTCCGGGCGCACACGGATGAATCCAGTTGTCCCAATCATCATCACTGTCTCCATCTTCATTAGTTGCACAAATTTGGTTGCGGTCGAGCATCCCAGCGCTTGTAAAAGTAATGGCTTTACCACTTGGAGACCCATTAGACCCACTAGGCTGATAACCCAAACCAAACTTGTCGTCTTTGTTCTCTAACTCCAGCAATTTTCCCCAGCCTTGGGCGCTTCCTGACTGAACCACCTCCTTTACCTGCTTGTAGGAATGGATGGAGGTACCTTCTTTCTCACTGCTTCTCTCTACAGGAGTCAAGATGCTGACATTAACTGCTTCGAAAGCCTAACATAGAGTCTCATGGATCTCTCTGTCCATCTCTACGTACTTGAAAGTTGATAAGTGGCTCACAAATATGTCTTATTCTCCACATAGGGTGATTACTTGGCCATCAACCACATATTTGAGCTTTTGATGTAGAGTGGAAGTTACAGCTCCAGCAGCATGAATCCATGGGCGTCCCAACAAGCAGCTGTACGCGGGCTGAATGTCCATGACGTAGATGATACTTTTGAATACTTGAGAACCTATTTTCACGGGTAACTCAACTTCTCCAAACACTGACCTTCTGGACCCATCAAAATCTTTGACTATCAAATCACTGGGTCTCAGGACAATACCATCAACATTGAGCTTCATTAATGCTTTCTTCGGAAGTACATTAAGAGAAGAGTCTGTGTCAACAAGGACATGCGACAACACAGCACCCTTGCACTCCATAGTAATATGTAGTGCTTTGTTATGGTTACGGCCCTCTGACGTAAGGTCTCGATCTGTAAAGCCCAGCCCGTGGCTTACATTCACACTGCCCACTATAGCTTCAAGTTGATTAACAGTTATTTCTTGAGGAACATAGGCCATCTGCAGCACTTTCAGCAAGGCTTCTCTATGTGCAGGAGAACACATCAGCAAAGACAGAATTGATATCTTGGAAGGTGTCTGGTTCAACTGTTCGACCACCTTATAATCACTCTTTTTAATTATGCGCATAAATTCCTCGACCTCCTTCTCAAAGGTATCCTATCCAGCAGCAGGAGTTGTTGTCTCTTCAGTCACATCTTGCTTTCCTTTAGCCTTTGCCTCAGCCTCAGCCTCAGGATCTCCTCTCAGAACTGGGGGAGCAAATAGACGACCACTTCTTGTAAAACCTCCAACGCCTCTGACGTTCACTATAGTCGGGTCAATAACAACAAACTTACTTTCAATCTTCTGTCCTTCCACATACACATCTGAGCCGTAATGCCATGGGATGGATTTATCATCTGTATAAGGAATAGGCCCAGGAACAGTGATAGTCACAGGACTAACTTCAGGAGCATAAATGGTCACAGGTTCTCTTCTAGCAGGCATCTCAGCTGGATCATAGAAAATGGTTATAGTGGACACATCATCAACTTCATTACCAACTTTGTCAAACTGCAAAGATCCTTCATCAATCAAATTCTGCAACCCCATATTCAGGTCTTCACAACCGTTCAATGAATTCAAACATTTCTCACAATCAGAACTGCATCCCGGAAACACTTGTCCTTTCAACAGCCTCTCCTTCACTACTAACAGCGGAGTCCTCACTTCTTCTATGCTCAGAATCAGACTTAACTTCTCACCACTATCGACAACATTTATTCTAGCCCCTCCATGATTCGGGATAGGGTTTGAAGTAACATTTGGCGGTGGTGCAAAGTTAATCGCCTTGGAGTCTATCAAATCTTGAACTTTGTGCTGCAGCGCCCTGCACTTCTCAGTTGAGTGCCCGGGTGCCCCTGAATGGAAAGCGCATCTAGCATTGACGTCATACCCCACTGGAAGCTCTCCAGGTGGTGGTGGTGCCAAAGTCCTCAGTTGTATCAAATTCAGGTCCAGCAACCTTGGTAACAATGCAGCGTATGTCATGGGAATTTCCTCAAGCACCCTATTAGCCGGGCGAGTCTGCCTTGGTTGATAAGGTCTTTTTTGATAGTTGTTGTGGCTGCTGTTGTTGCTGTTGTTGTTGAGGTTGTACCTGTTGCACAGGGCTGGAAGGAATTGTGACAGCTGCCACTTGCTCATATGATCTTCTATATCCTCGGCCCCATCCTCGGCCAAACACAGCGTCGGTCTCACCTTCCCTTCTTCTCGGGGGTCCACTGAAAGCTTTTCTTGCTCCATTTGAACTGCTCGCACTTGTATCCTGAATCTTTCCCATCTTTAACAAAGTCTCAACCCTCTCTCCAGCAATTACTATATCATTGAACTTGGTAGCCGAACAAGACGCCAATCTTTCAATAAACACACCTTGCAATGTCCCCATGAACATATCAGCCATCTCATTCTCCAGCAGTGGTGGTTGCACTCTGGCAGCGAGCTGACGCCACCTTTGAGCATATTCTTTAAATCCCTCCTTAGCAGTTTGAGACATGTGTTGCAATTGAGTGCAATTTGGAGCCATGTCCAAATTATACTGGTATTGCTTCACGAAAGCCTCTGCCAAGTCCTTCCAGCTCTTAATGTTGACTCTGCTTAGCTTCATATACCACTCCAAGGAGGCCCCAACCAGGCTGTCCTGGAAATAGTACATCCATAGCTTTTCATCATCAGTGTGGGCAGCAATCCTTCCTACAAAGGACTGGAGATGAGTCTTTGGACATGTTGTGCCGTTGTACTTCTCGAAAGTTGGGACCTTTGAAATTCTGGGATCAGATACGTGATGTCGAACCAGATGTTTAAACACTTGAAATCTTAAACAAAAACTTAATGAGCTGGTAAATTAAATAACACAGGAAATTGTTAACCCAGTTCAGTGTATCTCCACACTTACATCTGGGGGCTACCAAGCCAGGAAGGAAATCCAATATAAGTAATATTAATTATGGAGTTAAACTAACCAGTTTAATCCTTCACTTAATATCTACCCAAGGCAATTTCTACCGAAGACTCAACTTAGATATGAGTACCTACTCACTACCCCTCAATCACACAGTGATATTTTACAATGATTAATAAAATTGAAGTCACACTTCAAACACAACAGCTTGATCTTACTTAAAAGTTTCAATCAAGACACAATTCACTTTTTGCTTAAAAGCTCATAAAGTGACAAACAATTAAAACCTGCTATACTTCACAAACACCATTTACAGTCTTCTAAAATTCGTGTCCTTTTCTGAGAGTTTCAGTTCCTTAAATAGATGCTTGGTTTTTGGGCTTTTTGCAAATTATCCAGACCTTGATAAATCCCACAGTCATCACCTTGAATTAGGGTTAGGTAGTTTGTTATCTCCTTGAATCAAGGTGAGTTAGTTATTCTGTTACACTGAAACCAGATAACTAAGCTTCCTAAAGATGCGCCTTGGAGTGCTTATCTTTTTACAATTAATTCCAGATAAATTCCCCTGAATTTACTCACTTCTGTTATGCATCATTTAAGTCAGATAGCAGGTTTGCGATGTCACAACATCTGGTGTGACATCCTGATGTCTTGAACTAAGTTCATTAACTTTTACTTTATTTGTCAATGTCACAACATCTGGTGTGACATCCTGAACTAAGTTCATAACTTCTAGTTTGTCAAAAATTCTGCCAATTCTTAACATCTACAAACTCCCCCTTTGGCTAATTTTTGGCTTACACAATCTTCTGGTTTTATCAGAGAGCAGCAGAGTTCTTTTGTCAGAGAGCAGCAGAGTTCTTTTCTGTTGAATCATGCGAGAGCTAATAATTTGCTCCCCCTCAAACCTGTATGTATACTGCTATGACTTATTCAACAGACTTTGATATACCAATGAGCATTCAAAAATAACTTAGTTCAGAAGACAGAAATCAGAAGACAGAAATTAACATCAGCATTGTTCAGGCATTAACAACAGCAGACATTGTTCATTAACTTCTCCCCCTTGTTAGACAGAAATTTGGGGCCAAACATTACATAAGCAGAAAAAAAACATTCAAAATTACAAAGCAAAACAGAACATTTTCCACCACACACAGCTTCACTCAGACTCAGTGTACTTTGTATCTTCTGCATCCTCAAACTCAACATCCGATTCATCAACATTCTTAGCAACCTCTTCCAGCTCCAGCCTTTGAATTATGTCCTCAATCTTTTTCTTCCTTTCATCCAGCTCTTTGCAAGTTGTCTTGAGCTCTGCAATTAGGGCTGCCTTGGATATAGGAGTTTTGACATTGGATGGTCCAGCAGATGTCCCACTTGGAGCTTCAACATCTGCAGCATGATGGCTCAGAAACAGTTTGTAGTGAAAGGACAGTGGACTCTCCCTCTTACAGATAGAATCCTTATCAGTAAGGATGCCTGGATATTGGTTGAGAATTACTCCACAAAGCAGTGAGGGAAAAGCTATTGGAAGCTTGGTTGCTGAGGTTCCTGCATGCTTTAGGGTCTGGTCAAATATATATGCCCCATAGTCCAACTTGGTTTGGGTGCCTACAGCACAGATAAACCTTCCCAGCCCAGTAGCTATAGATGAAGTGTGGTTTGTGGGGACCCAGTTGACTGTTCCAATCCTGTGCAGCATAGCATACTTCCTTGTTAGCAAGCTGACAGATAGTTTGCCTTTGACTGGCCATGACTTGACCTGGTTGGCAGTGATGATTTTGCAGACTTGGTTGTCAGTTTTGCCCAGCTCATTTAGCCCATCTGATTCTCTCCCTAGGTACTGATTTATCACCCAAGGAGAAAAATCAACACATCTCCCCCTCACATATACCTTCCTGAAATCCTCAGATTTCCCATCAGCACACCCCTCTTGTAGATTAACTATAAACTCTTTGACCAGCAGCTCATAACAGGGAGAAAAGTTGGAGACAGTTTTGAATAAACCAGCATTGGAGATTAAATCTATTACCTCAGTGCACTCCAAAGCATTGCTACCCAGCTCTCTTTCCAAAGCCACCCTTCTTTGATAAACATACTTCCACTTGCTTACACTGGAAACATAGTGGAAGGACACATTGTCCAGGGGTGCTTCAGGAACAGCAGTGGCAGTCCTGGGAGGTGTTGGCTTCTTCCTGGGTTGGGATGTTGGGACATCCTCCTCAACATCAGAGTCAGATGGAGTTGTAGCCTTCCTTTTCTGGGTGCTTACCTTACTCCATTGCTTAGTAGGTCCAAAGGCAACTTTGACCTTGTTCTTCTTGGGAGTTGACTGTTTCTTTTCAGGAGATGCATGTGCAGCTGGCTTCTTCTCCTTCCTAGCCCTAAGCCTCTTGGCTATGCTAGGATTAACAAAGGCTATGATCTCTGTGTTAGAGTCATCATCCAGGTTTTCAACTGGTGGAGGTTGGGAAGCCTCTTTCTCAGCAACTTGATCATTATCAGTTGAGGCTTTGTCCTGGCCCTCAGATGCTTCAACATTTCTTGGGACATCCTGTTGAGCAGGTATGTCCTCTTCAGCTTGGTTGCTTGGGTCATCTTGAGGAGCAGGCATACTGTTCAGGGGAATAGACACCCCAGGCACAACTCTTTGTTCAGCAAGGATCCTGTTTACAAGCTGTTTGATGGATGCGTCCACATAAGCAGAAGCTTTGGTGGTGCTGGAAGATGAAGGAGTTCCCTTGCTTTTGCTGAAAACTGGCTCCTTAGCTCTTCTTGCATGGGGAGTCCTGGGTTTTTGAGCAATAGGAATGCTTCCTCTGATCTCATCTATAGGAGTAGCATGCATTGGTACTACATAAATTGGAGTTACGTGCACTACATCTTCTTGATTGAGACTCTCATCAATGGAGTTAGGGTTTTGATGTTGAGACATTTTTTCGATTGTAGTGGAAAAGGAGTTAGGTTTGATAGATTTGGATGAGTTTAGAGATTCAGCTTTAGCTTGCAAACGTTTAGTGGAGCTAATGAGGATGTGAGGAGTTGAAAGCACGTTTGTACATTTATAGAATCCGTTACTAGTGGAGTTTTTAAGATTGGAATACAAACAGTTATTGGCCAGACTGGTGCTGCCATCTGGTGATCATGCCACACGATGTCATAAGACATGCTGGCACTTCTCCATAACTGCTATATTTCACATATGCAGATTCCCAATTTACCCCTTAGGTTTTCAAATTGGGTAGCATCCAAAGCCTTAGTAAATATGTCAGCTAATTGCAGCTCTGTGGCTACATGCTCTAATGTGATCACCTTCTCTTCCACAAGGTCTCTAATGAAATGATGTCTGATATCTATGTGCTTAGTTATGTTGTGTTGGATAGGATTTTTGGAGATGTTAATAGCACTTAAATTGTCACAGTACAATGTCATGACATCTTGTGGGACATTGTATTCTATGAGCATTTGTTTCATCCATACCAGCTATGAATAACTGCTACCAGCTGCAATATATTCAGCTTCAGCAGTGGATAGGGACACACAATTTTGTTTCTTACTAAACCAAGAAATTAAATTGTTCCCTAGAAAGAAGCATCCTCCTGATGTACTCTTTCTATCATCAGCACTTCCAGCCCAGTCAGCATCACAATATCCAGTGAGGATTGGTTCACAACCATGAGAGTACATTATTCCATAGTCACATGTACCATTTACATATTTCAAGATCCTCTTAACCTGGTTTAGATGGCTCACTTTTGGTTCAGCTTGATACCTTGCACACACCCCTACTGCAAAAGCTATATCTGGTCTGCTAGCTGTAAGATATAATAGACTTCCAATCATGCTTCTGTACAAGCTTTGGTCCACACTCTCACCTTTGTCATCCTTTGTCTGTTTTAAATGAGTGGGAGCAAGTGTTCTCTTGTGACTTGCATTGTCCATCCCAAACTTCTTGACAGTGTTCTTTGCATACTTGCTTTGGGATATGAACATAGAGTCCTCCATCTGTTTGATTTGCAGTCCAAGGAAGTAAGTTAGTTCTCCCACTAGGATCATTTCAAACTCAGATTCCATTTGAGTCACAAAATGTTTAACCATCTTGTCAGACATCCCACCAAACACTATGTCATCCACATATATCTGAGCAATCATAACCTTTCCCTCTTCATCCTTTACAAACATGATTTTGTCTATTCCTCCTTTCCTGTATCCATGTTTAGTGAGAAAGGTGGTCAGTCTTTCATACCATGCTCTGGGAGCTTGCTTTAGACCATACAGAGCCTTCCTCAGCTTATATACATGATCTGGACAGCTTGGATCAACAAATCCCTTTGGTTGCTCCACATATACTTCTTCATTAAGGTACCCATTTAGGAAGTCACTTTTAACATCCATCTGAAATAGCTTGAACTTCAGGATGCAAGCAATTCCTAGGAGTAGTCTGATTGATTCAAGTCTTGCTACTGGTGCAAAGGTTTCATCAAAATCTACTCCCTCAATTTGTGTATATCCTTGAGCTACAAGCCTAGCCTTGTTTTTTGTAACTACTCCCTGCTTATTAGACTTGTTTTTGTACACCCACTTAGTGCCAATCACATTAATGTCATCAGGCCTAGGAACAAGATCCCATACTTCATTCCTTGTAAACTGGCCTAGTTCTTCCTGCATAGCAGAGATCCAGTACTCATCATTCAGAGCTTCCTTGATGTTCTTAGGTTCTATCTTTGAAACAAAGCAGGAGCCTGAAATCATCTCTCTTGATCTAGTGATGACACCACTGTTGGGATCACCAATTATCAGATCTTTAGGATGATCTTTCTGGATTCTGATGGAGGGAGGTTTGTTGGATTGCTCTGACCTTGCCTCAGTTAAAGTGAAGTCAAGATTATCACTTTTTGTTTTAACTTCAGTTTGATTGTCAGCAGATGTTCCAACATCATCAGCAACATCTGCATAGGCATAATCAATAATCACATTTATTGACTCCATTATAACCTTGGTTCTGGAGTTAAATACTCTGTAAGCTTTGCTATTTATGGAGTATCCAAGAAATATCCCTTCATCACTCTTAGGGTCTATCTTCCTTCTTTGATCCCTATCAGCCAGAATGTAGCACTTACTTCCAAATACATGAAAGTACTTGACTGTAGGTTTTCTACCCTTCCAGACTTCATAGATGGTGGATAAAGTTCCCTTTCTTAGTGTGACTTTATTGTGGATGTAGCATGCTGTGTTCATAGCTTCATCCCAAAAGTACAGGGGTAACTTCTTGGCATGAATCATGGCTCTAGCTGACTCCTGAATAGTTCTGTTTTCCCTCTCAACAATCCCATTCTGTTGAGGGGTGATAGGAGAAGAATACTCATGATTGATCCCTTCTGAAGAACAGAAGTCTGAGAATTTTTGATTCTCAAACACCTTTCCATGATCATTTCTTATTCTGACCACACATCTTGCTTTTTCTCTTTGGATTCTATGGCACAGATCTTTAAATACATCAAACACATCAGACTTTTCTTTGATGAAGCTTATCCAGGTATATCTTGAGAAGTCATCAACAACCACATAGGCATATCTTTTTCCACCAAGACTTTCTACCTGCATTGGTCCCATAAGGTCCATATGCAATAATTCCAAGACTTTGGAAGTTGTCAGATGTTGGAGCTTTGGGTGTGACATCTTGGTTTGCTTGCCTATTTGACATTCACCACACACTTTACTTTCATCAATCTTAAGTCTTGGGATCCCTCTTACAGCCTCCTTAGATATGATCTTCTTTATTCCTCTGAGATGGAGATGACCTAGTCTTTGATGCCACAACTTCACTTCTTCTTCTTTGGCTAAGGAACAAGTAGATGTGAGGCTGAAATATTGGGGTTCCCACATATAGCAGTTGTCTTTTGATCTGGCTCCTCTCATGACAACTTTCTGTTCTTTATCAGAAACTATGCACTCAGTTTTGGTGAAGTTGACACTGTAACCTTGGTCACATAACTGACTTATGCTGATCAAGTTAGCAGTTAATCCTTTTACTAACAGCACACCATCTAGACTTGGTACACCTGAGCAGTCCAGGGTCCCAACTCCCTTGATTTCCCCCTTTGCTCCATCTCCAAAGGTTACATAGCTGGATGAGTGTGACTTTAAGTCTACCAACAGATTCTTCAGACCAGTCACGTGCCTTGAACAGCCACTGTCAAAATACCAGTCTTCCTTAGCAGATACTCTGAGAGATGTGTGTGCTATAGAGACAACAACCTGCTTGGACCATTTTTGCCTGTTGTGAGGTTTCCTTTGATGCATCTGCCCTGTGTAGTGTCCATCTTTATAGTTCCAAGGTTGCCTGTTGAACTTGTTCTTGTAGCTTTGACCAGTATAAAGACTAGCTTTAGGTATCCAGATTTTCTTGATGACCTCTGTCTTCTGCTTAGGAAGGTGCTGGGAACTCTGATTTGGGTATCCATGCAGTTTGTAGCAAAAAGGTTTGATGTGACCAAACCTTCCACAGTGATGGCATCTCCATCTTTGATATTTCTTTTTCATCATGTTCTTGTCATGATGTTGAGACATCTGCTTGAACATCTTGTTTGACTTCATGGGATTTGGAGTTGTTTGGCTGGTGCTAGCCTCAAAGTTTTGAGCTTTATTAAATCCCAGTCCAGTCCTATCCCCTGAGTGCTTGTTGTTGTTGAGAATGGCATCCAGTGTGTTTGAGCCACTATTCAGCATTCTGACAGATTTGGACATATGCTCCATTTTGGAGTTGAGTAGGCTGACTTCACTTTTCAAAGTGTCAATGATCTCTAGATGTCTTGCCTTTTCAGCCTTTAATTCCTCAATCTGCTTCTTCTGCTGTTTACTTTCCATGCATACATCAGTGCTTCTTTTACACAACATCCTGTAAGATGTTTCAAGCTCTTCAAATGTCAGATCCTCATCACTAGATCCCCCTTCAGTTTCACATACTCCAGCTAGAGCAGTGATGTGTTTTGCAGATTCTTCTTCTGACTCACTACATGAGTCTTCATCTGACCAGGACACAGAGAGACCTTTCTTTTGCTTCTTTAGATAGGTTGTACATTCACTTCTAATGTGTCCATACCCTTCACATCCATGACATTGGATCCCTTTTCCTTGGTTAGTCTTCTCATCATAGTTTGACCTTCTATTGGAGTCATAAGGTCTTTTATTCTCAGAGGTTGAGTTTCTTCCACTTGGTCTGGGCCTGTTTTCCATTCTTTTGAGGATTTTGTTAAATTGTCTTCCAAGCATAGCAATTGATTCTGATAAGTTGTCCTCAGAGCCTGCTTCATGACTTTCTTCTTCTTTATCAGTGTTTGAGACCAGGGCTATGCTTTTGTTTTTCTTCACAATTATATCATTCATTCCCATCTCAAAGGTTTGAAGAGAACCAATGAGCTCCTCAACCTTCATTGTGCAGATGTCCTGGGCTTCTTCTATAGCAGTGACCTTCATGTCAAACCTCTTTGGCAGTGATCTGAGAATCTTCCTTACCAACTTTTCATCATTCATCTTCTCTCCCAAGGCACCAGAAGTATTAGCAATCTCCAGGATGTTCATGTAAAACTCATGAATGATCTCATCTTCCTTCATCCTCAAGTTCTCAAACTTGGTGGTGAGAAGTTGAAGTCTTGACATCTTCACCTTTGATGTTCCTTCATGAGTAGTTTTGAGGGTGTCCCAAACATCCTTGGCTAGCTCACAGTGATGCACAAGCCTAAAAATGTTCCTGTCAATGCCATTGAACAAGGCATTTAAGGCTATGGAATTTCCAAGTGCTGACTCTTCTTCCTCCTTGCTCCACTCTTCTTCAGGCTTCATCACTTTTGCCCCATCTTTATTGTCTTTGATAGGGTGCTCCCATCCTTTGTTAACTGCTTTCCAAGCCCTGCTATCAAGAGATTTCAAGAATGCTATCATTCTTGGCTTCCAGTAATCATAGTTGGATCCATCCAAGATAGGTGGTCGATTCACAGATCCTACATCTCTGTCCATGTTCCCAAAATTTGTAGTCCCCAGATCTCACCCAGATATACAGGCAAGGTGCCTGCTCTGATGCCAATTGAAATTCTGGGATCAGATACGTGATGTCGAACCAGATGTTTAAACACTTGAAATCTTAAACAAAAACTTAATGAGCTGGTAAATTAAATAACACAGGAAATTGTTAACCCAGTTCAGTGTATCTCCACACTTACATCTGGGGGCTACCAAGTCAGGAAGGAAATCCAATATAAGTAATATTAATTATGGAGTTAAACCAACCAGTTTAATCCTTCACATAAAGCGTGGTATGAGTCAACATGTACTTTACAGGATCCATTTTGGAAATTAGCAGTGTGGTATGAGTCAACATGTACTGTCTCAGTCGGCGAGCAGCCCATACCAAAGCGCAGCAAGTTTTCTCGAGCAGTGATTAACGGGATTCACAGTCGGTAAACTTTTTGCTAAGGTAATAAATAGCGTATTCTTTTCGACCAGACTCGTCATGTTGGCCTAGAACACACCCCATTGACCCTTCTAGCACAGTCAAGTACATGATTAAAGGTCTTCCTTCAACTGGAGGCATTAGAATTGGAGGCTCCTGCAAATATTCTTTTATTATATCGAAAGCTCTTTGGCAGTCCTCATTCCACCTGACCGTTTGCTCTTTTCTTAGCAATTTGAATATTGGCTCGCACGTGGCAGTTAGATGAGATATGAACCGAGAAATGTAGTTCAACCTCCCTAAAAACCCGCGCACTTCTTTTTCTGTTCTCGGTGCAGGCATATCTTGAATTGCTTTTACTTTTGCAGGATCTATCTCAATTCCTTTCTGACTAACAATGAAACCCAGCAGTTTCCCGGAACGCACTCCGAAAGTGCACTTGTTTGGATTCAACCTCAGCTTGTATTTTATCAGTCTATCAAACAGCTTCTTGAGATTAACCAGATGCTCTTCTTCATCTCGGGACTTAGCAATCATATCGTCCACATAACACTCTATCTCCTTGTGTATCATGTCGTGGAACAATGTGACCATAGCCCATTGATAAGTTGCCCCGGCGTTCTTCAAACCAAAGGGCATGAGCTTGTAGCCGAATGTACCCCACGGGGTAATGAACGTTGTTTTCTCCATGTCTTCCGGCGCCATCTTAATTTGATTATATCCGGAGAAGCCATCCATGAAGGAAAATACCGAGAATTGAGCAGTATTATCTACCAACACATCGATGTGAGGTAATGGAAAGTCATCATTTGGGCTTGCTCTATTCAAATCCCGGTAATCAACGCACATCCGGACCTTGTCGTCCTTCTTTGGTATAGGTACAATGTTAGCTACCCAAGGTGGGTAACTAGTTACGGCAAGGAACCCGACATCCCATTGCTTCTGAACCTCCTCTTTGATCTTCATCGCCATGTCAGGACAAGTTCTTCTCAACTTTTGTTTCACAGGAGGACAGTCTTCTCTCAATGGTAGCTTGTGCACAACGATGTCGGTATCCAACCCTGGCATATCCTGATACGACCAGGCAAAGATATCCACATACTCTCGCAGCATACCAATCAGCTCTTTCTTTACTTCGGCCTGCAGACTGGCCCCAATTTTGATCTCTTTCTTCACATCCTCAGTGCCGATGTTGATGATCTCAATTTCTTCTTGATAAGGCTGAATAACTCGTTCCTCTTGTTTCAACAATCTGATCAATTCTTCAGGGAGTTCATAGTCTTCCTCAACCTCTTCATCAGCTTGGTAGATAGGATTGTCAAAGTCATGCGTGGTCATAGCAGGAACATTATCAATGGAATCCGGATGATCAACACTACACAGATGATGTGCTTATTTCAGAATCTGTTTATTTTGCAAAAGAGACGCAAACACAAAACAAAAAGGAAAAACACATTGCCATTTTTATATTTTTTTTTGTGAAAAATTTAAACAAAAGAAAGAGAACACAATTTTTCTAAAAATGTCCTTTATTTCATGGTAAAATAGGTGCATAACAAACATGGTGGCCCATACAATGAATCCTAGCATCTTGGGCAGAATGCTGGATTTGACAATGTAGTATGATAAGAAAAGGGAAACAAATAAATTACTCTAAGTGCCAGGTAACTTGGACGATGTCTTCAGCAGACCAGTTCTTCAGCTCCTCTCCGGGCGCACACGAATGAATCCAGTTGTCCCAGTCATCATCACTGTCTCCATCTTCATTAGTTGCACAAATTTGGTTGCGGTCGAGCATCCCAGCACTTGTAAAAGTAATGGCTTTACCAATTGGAGACCCATTAGACCCACTAGGCTGATAACCCAAACCAAACTTATCGTCTTTGTTCTCTAACTCCAGCAATTTGCCCCAGCCTTGGGCGCTTCCTGACTGAACCACCTCCTTTACCTGCTTGTAGAAATGGATGGAGGTACCTTCTTTCTCACTGCTTCTCTCTACAGGAGTCAAGATGCTGACATTAACTGCTTCGAAAGCCTAACACAGAGTCTCATGGATCTCTCTGTCCATCTCTACGTACTTGAAAGTTGATAAGTGGCTCACAAATATGTCTTCTTCTCCGCATAGGGTGATTACTTGGCCATCAACCACATATTTGAGCTTTTGATGTAGAGTGGAAGTTACAGCTCCAGCAGCATGAATCCATGGGCGTCCCAACAAGCAGCTGTACGCGGGCTGAATGTCCATGACGTAGAAGATACTTTTGAATACTTGAGAACCTATTTTCACGGGTAACTCAACTTCTCCAAACACTGACCTTTTGGACCCATCAAAATCTTTGACTATCAAATCACTGGGTCTCAGGACAATACCATCAACATTGTGCTTCATTAATGCTTTCTTCGGAAGTACATTAAGAGAAGAGCCTGTGTCAACAAGGACATGCGACAACACAACACCCTTGCACTCCATAGTAATATGTAGTGCTTTGTTATGGTTATGACCCTCTGACGTAAGGTCTCGATCTGTAAAGCCCAGCCCGTGGCTTGCATTCACACTACCCACTACAGCTTCAAGTTGATTAACAGTTATTTCTTGAGGAACATAGGTCATCTGCAGCACTTTCAGCAAGGCTTCTCTATGTGCAGGAGAACACATCAACAAAGACAGAATTGATATCTTGGAAGGTGTCTGGTTCAACTGTTCGACCACCTTATAATCACTCTTTTTAATTATGCGCATAAATTTCTCGACCTCCTTCTCAAAGGTACCCTGTCCAGCAGCAGGAGTTGTTGTCTCTTCAGTCACATCTTGCTTTCCTTTAGCCTTTGCCTCAGCCTCAGCCTCAGGATCTCCTCTCAGAACTGGGGGAGCAAATAGACGACCACTTCTTGTAAAACCTCCAACACCTCCGACGTTCACTACAGTCGGGTCAATAGCAACAAACTTACTTTCAATCTTCTGTCCTTCCACATACACATCTGAGCCGTAATGCCATGGGATGGATTTATCATCTGTATAAGGAACAGGCCCAGGAACAGTGATAGTCACAGGACTAACTTTAGGAGCATAAATGGTCACAGGTTCTCTTCTAGCAGGCATCTCAGCTGGATCATAGAAAATGGTTATAGTGGACACATCATCAACTTCATTACCAACTTTGTCAAACTGCAAAGATCCTTCATCAATCAAATTCTGCAACCCCATATTCAGGTCTTCACAACCGTTCACTGAATTCAAACATTTCTCACAATCAGAACTGCATCCCGGAAACACTTGTCCTTTCAACAGCCTCTCCTTCACTACTAACAGCGGAGTCCTCACTTCTTCTATGCTCAGAATCAGACTTAACTTCTCACCACTATCGACAACATTTATTCTAGCCCCTCCATGATTCGGGATAGGGTTTGAAGTAACATTTGGCGGTGGTGCGAAGTTAATCGCCTTGGAGTCTATCAGATCTTGAACTTTGTGCTGCAGCGCCCTGCACTTCTCAGTTGAGTGCCCGGGTGCCCCTGAATGGAAAGCGCATCTAGCATTGACGTCATACCCCACTGGAAGCTCTCCAGGTGGTGGTGGTGCCAAAGTCCTCAGTTGTATCAAATTCAGGTCCAGCAACCTTGGTAACAATGCAGCGTATGTCATGGGAATTGCCTCAAGCACCCTATTAGCCGGGCGAGTCTGCCTTGGTTGATAAGGTCTTTGTTGATAGTTGTTACGTTTTGGTTGCTGTTGTTGTTGTTGTTGAGGTTGTACTTGTTGCACAGGGCTGGAAGGAATTGTGACAGCTGCCACTTGCTCATATGATCTTCTATATCCTCGGCCCCGTCCTCGGCCAAACACAACGTTGGTCTCACCTTCCCTTCTTCTCGGGGGTCCATTGAAAGCTTTTCTTGCTCCATTTGAACTACTCGCACTTGTATCCTGAATCTTTCCCATCTTTAACAAAGTCTCAACCCTCTCTCCAGCAATTACTATATCATTGAACTTGGTAGCCGAACAAGACGCCAATCTTTCAATAAACACACCTTGCAATGTCCCCATGAACATATCAGCCATCTCATTCTCCAGCAATGGTGGTTGCACTCTGGCAGCGAGCTGACGCCACCTTTGAGCATATTCTTTAAATCCCTCCTTAGCAGTTTGAGACATGTGTTGCAATTGAGTGCGATTTGGAGCCATGTCCAAATTATACTGGTATTGCTTCACGAAAGCCTCTGCCAAGTCCTTCCAGCTCTTAATGTTGACTCTGCTTAGCTTCATATACCACTCCAAGGAGGCACCAACCAGGATGTCCTGGAAATAGTACATCCATAGCTTTTCATCATCAGTATGGGCAGCAATCCTTCCTACAAAGGTCTGGAGATGAGTCTTTGGACACGCTGTGCCATTGTACTTCTCGAAAGTTGGGACCTTTGAAATTCTGGGATCAGATACGTGATGTCGAACCAGATGTTTAAACACTTGAAATCTTAAACAAAAACTTAATGAGCTGGTAAATTAAATAACACAGGAAATTGTTAACCCAGTTCAGTGTATCTCCACACTTACATCTGGGGGCTACCAAGCCAGGAAGGAAATCCAATATAAGTAATATTAATTATGGAGTTAAACCAACCAGTTTAATCCTTCACTTAATATCTACCCAAGGCAATTTCTACCTAAGACTCAACTTAGATATGAGTACCTACTCACCCCCCCTCAATCACACAGTGATCTTTTACAATGATTAATAAAATTGAACTTCAAACACAACAGCTTGATCTTACTTAAAGTTTCAATCAAGACACAATTCACTTTTTGCTTAAAAGCTCATAAAGTGACAAACAATTAAAACCTGCTATACTTCACAAACACCATTTACAGTCTTCTAAAATTCGTGTCCTTTTCTGAGAGTTTCAGTTCCTTAAATAGATGCTTGGTTTTTGGGCTTTTTTCAAATTATCCAGAACTTGATAAATCCCACAGTCATCACCTTGAATTAGGGTTAGTTAGTTTGTTATCTCCTTGAACCAAGGTGAGTTAGTTATTCTGTTACACTGAAACCCGATAACTAAGCTTCCTAAAGATGCGCCTTGGAGTGCTTATCTTTTTACAATTAATTCCAGATAAATTCCCCTGAATTTACTCACTTCTGTTATGCATCATTTAAGTCAGATAGCAGGTTTGCGTGTAACACCCCAAAATTTTCCCTCTCATTTTCATATTTAGCATATCACTTTGCATTTTGCATTCATAGTTTCATGAAATAATCAAAAACATTGCATCATAACCATCACAGCAGGGGCATAGGTTTGTGATCAGTGAACAAAGCAACTAAAGGCTATACAAAGGCAATCAAAGGTCCATATAGCTTCTCAACCTTGTGCAAATGGTCCACAATATCCTACAAGTATTCATTTGAAGCCACAAGTCCTATACAGAGGTGTTTTGATCAAGGGAGGCAAGCAATGCAACGTCTCCCAGCAAAAAGGAGTCAGATGAGGGTTTCTAATGAACTGGGCTTATCAATGAGACTTTGGTCCAAGCATGGTTTCATGGTTCTCTACATGATGTCAAGTACCTATGGTTCAAATTTCACCATTGGACTCATTTTGGAAGGCCCTCAATTGTTCAGTTGATTGAAAATCAGAAAATTGGAGAAAAGTCAACCAGGATGAGTAAAAAGGTCAACTCTTGAATTTTTGGGATCAAAATCATGAAATTATGATCACAAGGCTCTTAGGGACAATTTGAATCAAGAGAGAATGGAAAAAATCAAGAAAACTAAAACTTACCATTTTTGGAAAGTTTGGGTTTCCAAAAATGGCAAGTTTTGGTCACGGTTGTAGCCACTTCAAGAGAGGTTTTTTCCCAAACAAAAAGTCCTATGAAAAGTATACCTTGAGAAAATGAAAGAGGACATCCTAAGCTTCAAAACTATAGGTGGAACTCCTTCATAGGATCAAAATTGAGAAAGATATGGCCATTCAAAGTTTGAAAAAAAAAACAAGGCAATACAGCAGGATGAATCGATTCATCCATGTATGAATCGATTCCTAAAACTATTATGAATCGATACATCCATGTATGAATCGATTCATAATGCGTTTTTTTGCTAAAATTAGCTTTCTCTTCAGTATGTATCGATGCATAACCTTATGAATCGATTCATGATGCTGTTTTTTGCCATTTTTGCTGCTGTTTTTGATGCAAAACAAGGGGGAATGCTATGCTATCTTTGGGGTTGAACGTGGAAATGATTGGTACACATTCTATAGCTCATTTAGCTTCACTTTGGCCTCAATTCAAGCTTCACCATTGCCGCTACATCAAAGTGGTCTTCACCACAAATGTTCATGAGCTAGAGTACACTAGATTCATTGGTTTCAAGCTGAATTATGCCATTGATCCTTGTTACATCAGCAAGTTATCATTGAATGTATGCAGGTCCATTTTAATTGTTGTGCATCCCACAAACTAGAGAGCAAACTCAAGCTGAAATCCTTGAACTACTAAGCTTGTGTTCCACTTCACTAATCTCCATCATAAGCTTCATGGTGTTGGATGCATTAGATTGGTTCTAATTGAAGAAAGTTCTAGAAATCCAGCTGGCATAACTGTCCCAACTAACTTCACTCACTTAACTCACTTCACTCAGTTAACCAAGGCTTGTTAACTCTGGTTCTAACTGTTAACTAGAGTGCAAGGAGGAGTGGTGCTAGAGTGCAAGGTTCAGCTTCATTCTTCACTAAAATCACACCAAATTCTCCAAGTTTTCTCTGCATTTTCTCTGCAAAATCACTGTGTTTGGAAGGATCAAGCCTCCATAACCATAGCATTGATCTTCTCCTTCATTGTGCTTCATCTAACACCATTCCTAGAGCATTTTTCGTGGAGTTTTGAAGCTGAAATTTTGGAATTACCTCTTCTGAATTTTCTGCATTTTGCTTCCATACTCCTTGGTCTTCATCTACAACACTTCAATCTTCATCAAGTCATCATCAACATCAAGATTTGAAGCTTATTCATGGAGTTTATGGCTTGAATCCTCCAAAATTTACTTCTGAATTTTTCTGCATATTCATTAATTCCTCAAGATTCTTCACCAACAAAGTGTTTATTTCACTTCACAAAGAATCAATCTCAATTAAGGAAGCCATAGGAACCTCCTCTCTGGTTTTCTTCAACAAAATTCAGCACTACATTTCAGGTTTCATATTCAATTCTTCTGACATGAATTCTTGTTTTTCTTGTTGTTTTATGTTGATTGAAGCTCAATAGGAGCAATGCTTGTGCTGGCTAGTTGATATGCACCCTAGGTGCTTAGATTCAATTGTTAGGTTGATTCTTGTGAGCTTCTATTTGCATTGTTTGTGAACCTTAGGAGAAAACTAAGCCTAGGTTAGTGATGTGCTTGAGGAGACGAATATATCCATGGTCTCATTTTTCAATTTGGTGAACATTTGTCCAAGCCCTAACCGGAGAGTGATCGGAGAAGATGACCGGAGTTTAGCTCCGGCGACCGGAATAGTGAGTCTAGCATTAGGATGAGAACATGTCACAACCGTTAGATCAGTTTCCATCCAGTGCACCAAAATCTGCCACCACATTAAGGAACATGTGCCAACCATGTGCCATCATTTATGAAGAGTTTTTTTCAGACCACTATCTGCACCCCTGCATGTGTGAGTCCAGCCCAATTCAGTTCATTTTTTCACTTCCTGCACCTCCCTCAATTTCCTTTATTTCTTTTTCCTATTTTTATTTTTTTCATCTAATTCAGTTTCATTTTAATCCATTAAAAATAGAATAATTCATTCAAAAATTCTCAAATAAATCATAGTTATTCCTTTTTGTTTCTAGTTTTTTATCACATTTTTATTCTATTTTTTTCATTGATTAGCATGCCAGAAATAATTCACCAATATACATAGCTTCATTTGCTTCATTTCTTGACCAGTCTGTCTTGTCTATTTTCTATAGCCTTCAATATTTGGAGTTTTGATCCCATTCTTTTTGCATTGTGTTCCTAAGATCTTGTAGTTTTCATGTGAGTTTTTCTCAGAATTTTTAGAAAATTATTTCTGGAGTTTTGGTCTGTTATCTTGTGACGTAAGTTTTCTGTCCTAACTTGTGTTTTTGCCTCTGGTTGACCTAGTTCCTTTCTGAATTTTTGCAAGTCCTATTGTAAATTTGATATAATATGTTTGAAGATCATTTTGTTTCAGTTGTAGAATTTTTAGATGGCAGGTTTATTATTTGTGGATTTTTGTTCTCACCTTGTCCCATTTTGCTTCTTTTGGTTCATTAGATCTCTTATAGGCTTAGAAGGGCACTTGTGCCAACTTCTTCTTCTTATTTGGGGTTCCTTTGGGGTATGGGTACCTTCCTGGTCCTAGGATAGGTCTTGGTTCTTCTGAATTTTTGAGTTTGCTTCATATTCAAGTCATTTGTTTCTTTAAGTGTTTAAATTCCATTTTTTGGTTCCGTTGCTTCTATTTTGATATTGTTTGGTATTGTGTGACTTCTCTCTTCATCTTGCTGGCTTCCTAAGCCATTCTTCATATCATTTTGATTCTGGTTTTTAACTTTGTGTTTGTATTTTGTGTGTTTTGTATTACATCTTTCATAAGTGCGCACTTGTTTCCATATGTATTCATGTTGCCTCATTTTAAGTCATAAGTTTCTCACCTTTATTTCTTTGAGTTGAATTAGCATTAAGCATTTGTTTACTTCATTTCACTTCTGATTGTTGGATGATGTTATGTTAATTTGTTCATTTTTTGTTCACTTGTGCATGCTAACCTTGCAGGGGCTATGGTAAGTGTGAGATGTGGGAATTGAGTTCCACATCTCTAATCCTTATCTCTTCCTTTTATGTTTATGTGGACTAACCCTCTTTTGTTGGGCCTAGGCCTTTCTCATCTCTTCTTCTATTCTTCTTTCCTTCTTCATTAGGATAGAAACCTCACTAACCCTTAGGACATCCATGTATGTGAATACTTAGGATTATTTTAGTTCCCCTTTAGGATTTTTCCTTTGAGATCCTTTTGGTTCTTCTTCTCTTCTCATCTCATAACTCTTAAAAGATACTTTAATAAATGTGAAGTGATGTCTTGATCCATAGCCTTATTCCATGAGGTATGCTTGTAGTCTTCCCATCTTGGGATAGTACATGTTTACCTTGTGATGCACAAGTCTGATCAAGGTATCTTATTCATAAAGAAAAGCATAAAAAACACTTCTTCATGTAAATAATCAAAACATCTAATAAGTAAACAAGTTAGTGAGCCTAAGCCCTAATCTTTGGGTTCAAGTTTTGGGGATCTTCTCCTTACTTGAGTATGCTTGTTCTATTATTCCATCTTGGAATGTAGTGACAAGTGCACATTCCATTGATGAGAGCTTGAATTCACTTCCTTGTGACACACTCATAAAAGCTTCATAAAAAACACAAACAAACAATAAGCGTCTTTCCTTCGGGAATTCTTTTCTCACCTCATTCGCTCCGTACGCGAACTTGCTCCTACTTGTCACTTCGCGAGACGGTTACGCACTCGTCGTTCGAGTCTGCAACACCTGAGCAATGGCATAGGCAGTTCAAGCTTTAATTCACAAGCAGTTTCTTTTCTACCCCTAGTTAGGGGAACTACGGCGTCTCTGATCCTCATTATCCTGATGAGGTACGTAGGCAGCGGGGTAGGGCCCGTTCGAGCACGATCTTTATTTTCCCTACATTTTTCTCTTTGTTTCTTATTCAGTTCTTTTCCAGTTCCAGTTTCTTTTCATTTCTTTGCTGCAGCTTTCATACCCTCACCCTTTGAAATGGTTTTCTTTTCGCAAGCGTGGATCCCGTCGGGTACGGCGGATGATCTGGGGTGCTAATACCTTCCCAGGTCGTAACCGACTCCCGAACTCAGATCTTTGGTTCGCAGGACCTTGTCCTTTCCTTCTTCCTCAGGTTTGTGCAACATTACCTTTCCCATTCATTCGGGATAAAAATGTCTGGTTGGCGACTCTAACCTTTCCGCGCCACTTTCGCGTTTGTACTAGGATGAAAATCCCGAGAGCGACAACTGGCGACTCTGCTGGGGAAAGCACACCAGATAATCCCTGGTTCCCCTGTAAGTCTCTCCTAGCGCTTGTGTGTTGTTGTTTCATTGGGTGATGTTTGTTTGATGTGGCTTGTTGTATTGTATTGTTGTTTGTTTACTGCTTTATTTACAGCTTTATTTACAGTTTTCAGTATTTATTTTCTGCATCATGTATATATACTGGACTGTCTGGACTGGTTTTCTTTGGTGGGATGGGAGTTACTGGTTCTTGAGAGATATGAGCCAAGTACCCGGCTCGAGTGCACCATAGGATTTAGAGTGGTTCCACTTTGGCCTCATGAGATCTTGTCATGGGGGTAGTAGTGAGTTCCACACCCAGGTTGCGATTGTCTTGGAAATGTCTTGATTTGGGGATCTTCCTCTCTCATTACATAACCCTGACAGTTATGTGCAGCTGGGGACCGATCATTGAGAACCTTTGTGGAAACAACCCTCTCCAGTGGTGACAGTGGCAGACCACATTTTGTGGCAAACCCATTCGCACCCGAGGGCCCACTGGGAACTCGCATAGGATGGCCTGGTTCTCTTATAAGAACTCAGTCAAAGCATCTGGTCGTATGACATTAGTACTGTATCCTACGGGCTGAATATACTATTGTTTCTCGATTTCAGCGCTTGAAGCTGGGGACTTATAAGGGATGCTTGTTTTTCCCGGACTCAGCTGAGGCCTCCCTGCGTAGTATATAATGCCAAACCAATTCCCTGATTTGGTCATGAGCCATTTCTCGGAGATGGTGACAGTATTATTGCTACGTGGCTTTGAGAGTCCGTGATGTCTGACCCGGAGCCTTTTACCCGTGAGATTGGGGGATGTTTACAGGTGCGCAGGAACCCATGACCTCAACATACACTCATCTGTTCAGTGGTTCTTGTTATGATCTTTGGTCCTTTGATTATGATCCATGGTTCTATGATTCTATGGTTCCGAAGTTATGGTTCTGGAATTCTGGATTTCTTGATACTGTGATTCTGAGATCTTCTATCAGAGAGTTGTGATTATCAGAGGGTGTGACTCAGTAAACTTTTGGGTTTGCCAGTTATTCAGAGGGGCCCTTGTCAGTGTTCCAGTTCAGATGGTCCCAGTTGGTCATATGCTTGCATTGCATTACATTTGCATCATTCTTTGCATTAACTATTTATGTTTCCCATTTTTCAGGTCATTGCTCACATCTGTTCCCAGTTTTGGTATTCTTATCTCCATGGCAGAAATCAGAAGAGATCCGAGAAAAAAGAATGTGCATTATACCTTTCTTCAGCCGGAAGTTAAAAGTGTTCAGAGGTTAGCAGGTTTGATGAACGATCAAGTCTTGGGCAATTTCAAGAAAAGATATGGCCAGATACTGAAGTTTGTGGACAAGCCTACTGCAGACCAGAAGGACAGCTTGCATACCTTGTTGCAATTTTATGATCCCCTACTGCGTTGCTTTATTTTTCCAGGTTACATCTTAGCTCCGACATTGGAAGAGATCTCTAGCATGCTGAGTGTTCCGATCAGAGAGACATTGTCGTTCTACGGGTCAGAGGTTGTGCTCAGAGATGAAGACATAGCCAAGGTTTGTAGGTTGCCAGTTGTTTCAGTCAGAAAGGCTTTGCAAGAGAGTAAAAGCAGAGGTCTACCCTGGAGTGTGCTTATCCCAGAGGCTGAGAAGTATGCTACAGAGGCTAAGTGGAATGACTTTGGAGCTGTGCTTGCATTGATGGTATATGGGTCTAGCCTGTTTCCTGGAGAGAAAGAGTTTGTCAGCTTAGAAGTGATCTCAATCTTTGCAAAAGGCAATCCAGTGCCTACTCTATTGGGTGACTTTTATTTTAGTGTCCATTACAGAAACGAGAAAGGTAGAGGTGGTCCAGTGGTCTGCTGTGCTCCTTTGTTTGCTGAATGGTTTGCCAGACAGTTGCCTAAGTCAGGTGCCTTCAAGGATATACGAGACGAATGGAGATGGTTCAAAAGGCTGATGGGACTGACTAAAGAAGACATTGCTTGGGGTTATGACAGGGATTTGCTAGGAAAGGAGTTGATGGTTAGTTGCGGTAGGTTTGCTGGAGTACCTTTGCTGGGAAGGAAAGGTGTCATCAGTTACTACCCGACATTATCCAAAAAGCAGTTTGGCTACCCTTTGAAAGATCCTCCTCAGATGGAAATGTTTGCTGAATCTTTGTATTTTCCTGCTGACGGAAACAGAGAGTTAGTCCAACAAGCAGTTCAATCCTGGGCTCACAGGATAAGAAGAGGGAAGAAAGACTTCGGCCGAGTTGATCCCAAGACATATCCACCATATGCTGAATGGTTGCAAAGACATATCGAGTCAGTTCTCATGCCTTTTTCAGTCGAGGCTCCACTTTATCCCCGAGAGGTACCAAGTCCGAGCAGTACGGTTTCCTTGGAGGAGTACAAGAAGCTAGAAGCTCAGCTGCATGAGGTCAGAGTAGAGAATATTGAGATGGTAAGCCTATACCACCAGGCCAATAGAGTCAAGAAGGAAGCTGAAGGCAAGTTGCAGAAGCTCCAAGCCTCTTTAGAAGACAAAGAGAAGGATTTCGCCGGAAGAGAAGCCCATTTCCACATATTGGGTATGATGGAAGCTCAAAGAGAAGCTAAGCACAAGGAGACTTTAAAGACTCTCAAGAGTGCTCGACAGTCCATTGTTTGGTTGAAAGGCCAAAGGGATGAAGAGCAAAAGAAATTCAAAGAGAAGGAAGAGTTCTTTGAAGTTCAGATGGCTTTCAAGAAGGAGGAAGTGGAGCAAGCCCACGCCATCCGGAGGGAGAAGACCCAACAGCTAGCCCAAATCCAATTAGCTCTGGAGGAATCAAGGAAAGAGATCGAAGAGCTCAAGCTGAGAGCGGGTGTCAAGAAAAGCAGGGCAGAGGTGGCAGAGCCGGGGTCCTTAGCTTAGTTTATTTTTCAAACTACCTACAGGCTTGTTGTAGGAGTCTTGCTTATTTTTGTATTTTGTCTTTATTCGATGTACTGATTTGTAACCCTTCGGGGAATATTCCTGGATGTATTCTGACTTTTAGCCTATAGTGGTTTGTCCATATTCAGTATTAATGTGCAAGTTATCGTTTTGAATGTGCAAGACTCGTTTGTCTGGATACTGCTAATGTCTGAACACTTATCAAAGAGAAAGTTTGAAAGCTAAACACTGAAAGTGATTGTCGAGATAGATGCCAGAACTGGGGCATGCCAAATGCTTAAAATGGGGAACATGAACAGTTACATAGCATTGCATATAACCTGTTTGTTTGTTTTGCAGGTGTTGTCTCGATTATTAACGTGTTCTGTGTTTCAGGCACTATAGCTCCTCGTAAAGTTCGAGAACAACCAGCAGTGCACAGATACCCAACCAAGACTAACAGAGAGCGAGCCATGGACCAGATGCAGGCAGATTTGGCAGATCTAAGGCAGAGAGTGGATAACTTCATGACGTTAATGGCCGGTATGGGGTAGAATCAAGAGCGTCTGCGAGAGATGGTTGAGAATCAGAACAGGAACGTTGCTGCTGCTGCTAATGCTGATAATCATACCGGTGCGGGCGCACGTCAGGGTGGAACTCCAGTTACACAACCAGGAGTGACAATAACCAACGACGGGTTGCATAACATTCAGATGGACAACCATGATGACCAGTTCACTCTACTTGATGAAGCTGAAGGTCAAGGGGTAGAAATGAACAAGAGGTTTGAAGAGATGGCTGAGCAAATCAAGGCTATTCAGTCCCAGAGTTCTTTGGGATTCGACATAACAGACTTGGGCTTGGTTACGGGAGTCAGGATTCCGTATAAGTTCAAAGTTCCTACCTTCGAGAAGTATAACGGCACTGCTTGCCCGAAGACCCATCTGCAATCATTTGTTGGGAGAATTGCCGCGCATACAGACGATGAGAAACTGTGGATGTATTACTTTCAAGACAGCTTGGTGGGAGCTTCCCTTGAGTGGTACATGAAGCTCAGCAGGGTCAATGTCAAGAGCTGGAAGGATCTCGCTGAAGCCTTTGTGAGGCAGTACCAATATAACATGGACATGGCTCCGAATCGCACGCAATTGCAGCATATGGCTCAGACAGCAAGAGAAGGCTTCAAAGAATATGCCCAGAGGTGGCGTCAGCTAGCCTCCAGGGTGCAACCACCGCTGTTAGAGAATGAAATGGCCGACATGTGTATGGACACCCTCCAGGGGGTATTTCTTGAAAGACTGGCGTCGAGTTCTGCTACTAAGTTCAACGATATTGTCATTGCGGGAGAAAGGGTTGAAACGCTGTTGAAAATGGGGAAGATACAAGACCCCGGTGCTAGTAGCTCAAATGGAGCGAGGAAAGCTTTTAGCGGACCTCCGAGAAGGAGAG
Source organism: Lathyrus aphaca (assembly GCA_963966055.1). Lineage (NCBI taxonomy): Eukaryota > Viridiplantae > Streptophyta > Magnoliopsida > Fabales > Fabaceae > Lathyrus > Lathyrus aphaca. Next base: position 85,959,266 of record OZ014524.1, read on the forward strand.
AAGGCGAGACCAATGCTGTATTCGGCCGAAGCCAGGGTCGTGGTTACAGAAGACCCTATGAACATATGGCTGCTGTCACCATTCCTGCAGCTCCCGTACAACAAATGCTACCTCCTCCACAACAACACCAGCAACAATAACAACCTCGAACCAACTACCAGCAGAGACCATATCAGCCGAGGCAGGCTCGCCCGGCTAACAGGGTGATTAAAGCTATTCCGATGACGTATGATGCCTTGTTGCCGAGACTACTAGATTTGAACCTTATTCAATTGAGGACTTTGGCACCACCTCCTCCTGGAGAGCTTCCAGCTGGTTATGATGTCAACGCGCGATGCACCTTTCACTCAGGAGAACCCGGGCACTCAACTGAGAAGTGCAGGGCTCTGCATCACAAAGTTCAGGATCTTGTAAATTCTAAGGCAATCAACTTTGCGCCGCCGCCGAATGTCAACTCGAACCCCATGCCTAATCATGGAGGGGCAAGAGTCAATGCTGTTGAAAGTGATGACAAGTTGAGTTTGGTGCTGAGTATTGATGAAGTCAAGACACCGTTGAGGGTGGTGAAAGAGAGACTGTTGAAGGGTCAAGTATTTCCTGGTTGTTGTCTTGATTGTGAAGACTGTATAAGTGCTGTGAATGGTTGTGAGAAGTTGAAGATGGGTTTGCAGGAATTGATCGATGATGGGTCCTTGCAGTTCAGTAAGATTAGTAATGAAGAGGTTGATGATGCGTCAACCATTACTATCTTCTACGATGAAGCTGACATGCCCGTCAGACAAGAGCCGGTTACCATTTACGCTCCTCAGATTAGTCCCGTGACTATAACTGTACCTGGGCCAGTGCCGTACACCGATGATAGGGCCATTCCTTGGCATTATGGTTCCGATGTCTATGTAGCTGGAAAAAAGATGGAGAGTAGACCTGTTGCTGACCTGACTATTGAAAATGTAGGAGGTGTTGGGGGCTTTACCCGAAGTGGTCGGTTGTTCGCTCCCCCTGCACTTAGAAAGGATCCTGAGGCCGAGGCTTCGGCCAAAGACAAAGGAAAGCAGACTGCGAATGACGAGTCAACTACTCCTGTGGCTGGGCAGGGGACGTTTGAAAAGGAGGTAGAGGAGTTCATGAGGATCATCAAAAGGAGTGACTACAAGGTGGTTGATCAACTGAACCAGACACCTTCAAAGATTTCTATCTTGTCACTGCTGATGTGCTCTCCCGCGCACCGAGAAGCCTTACTGAAAGTACTTCAAATGGCCTACGTTCCTCAGGAGATTACCGTGAACCAACTCGAGGCTGTTGTTGGAAGTGTCAATGCTAGCCATGGCCTAGGCTTCACTGACAGAGACCTCACTTCGGAGGGAAGGAATCACAACAAAGCACTGCACATCACGATGGAATGCAGGGGCGGTGTGTTGTCTCATGTTCTGGTAGACACAGGCTCTTCCTTGAATGTGCTTCCGAAGAAGGCGTTGATGAAGCTTAATATTGATGGGATTATCCTGACGCCGAGTGATCTGGTGGTTAAAGCTTTCGATGGTTCAAGGAGATCAGTTTTCGGAGAGGTTGAGTTGCCTGTCAAGATAGGCTCTCAAGTCTTCAAGAGTGTCTTCTATGTTATGGACATCCAGCCTACTTATAGTTGCTTGTTGGGCAGGCCGTGGATACATGCAGCTGGAGCCGTCACCTCAACCCTGCATCAGAAGCTTAAATACGTGGTGGACGGCCAGGTCATCACAGTTTGTGGGGAAGAAGATATATTTTTCAGCCATCTGTCGACGTTTAAATATGTAGAAATGGATGGAGAAATCCACGAGACTTTGTGCCAAGCTTTTGAGGCAGATGTCAGTATCTTGACTCCGGTGAAGAAAAACAACGAGGGCACGTCCATTCATTCCTACCAGGAAGCAAAAGAGGTCGTTCAATCAGGCAGTGCTCAGGGCTGGGGCAAGCTGTTGGAGTTGGAAAAGAAGGATGATAAATTCGGCTTAGGGTATCAGCCTGGAGGGTCTACTCAGAGTGGTAAAGCCATCACATTCACAAGTGCTGGGTTGCTCGACCGTGACCAAATCTGTACGGCAAGCCAAGACGGGGATAGTGATAGAGACTGGGATAACAATTGGATCCGCCCGTGTGCACCCGGCGAGGAGCTAGGAAATTGGTCTGCTGAAGACATTGTTCAAGTCACCTGGCTCTCAAAGTAATTGTTTGTTTCCTTTTATTAGCATACTGCATTGTCAAGTCCAGCATTCTGCCCAAGATGCTTGGATCCATTGTATTGGGCCACCATGTTTTGTATCGCATTGTTCTTTTGCTATGGAATAAAAGGACATTTTCAGACAAACTGTGTTCTCTGTCTTTGTTTTTAAACTTTTTCACAAAGAAATATATAAAAATGGCAATGTGTTTTTTCATTTTTGTTTTGTGTTAGCGTCTCTTTTTCAAAATAAGCAGATTCTGAATAAGCACATCATTTGTGCAGTGTTGATCATCCGGATTCCACGGATAACGTTCCTGCTATGACTATGCATGACTTTGATAATCCAGTCTACCAAGCTGATGAAGGGGTTGAGGAAGACTGTGACCTCCCTGAAGAGTTGGTCAGATTGTTGAAACAAGAGGAACGAGTTATTCAGCCTCATCAAGAGGAGATTGAGACCATCAACATTGGCAGTGAAGATGCAAAGAAAGAAATCAAGGTAGGGGCCAATCTGCAGGCCGATGTCAAACAAGAGCTGATCAGTATGCTGAGAGAGTATGTGGATATCTTTGCTTGGTCATATCAAGATATGCCAGGTCTAGATACCGACATCGTGATGCATAAGCTACCCCTGAGAGAAGATTGTCCTCCTGTAAAGCATAAATTGAGAAGAACTCGCCCGGATATGGCGATGAAGATTAAAGAGGAGGTTCAGAAGCAGTGGGATGCCGGGTTCCTTGCCGTGACTAGTTACCCACCTTGGGTAGCTAACATCGTACCAGTACCTAAGAAGGACGGCAAGGTCCGGATGTGTGTTGAATATCGAGATTTGAACAGAGCAAGCCCAAAGGACGATTTTCCGTTGCCACACATTGACGTGTTGGTCGACAATACTGCTCAATTCTCAGTGTTCTCCTTCATGGATGGATTCTCCGGTTATAATCAGATAAAAATGGCGCCGGAAGACATGGAGAAGACAACGTTCATTACCCCGTGGGGAACATTCTGCTATAAGGTCATGCCCTTTGGTCTGAAGAACGCCGGGGCAACTTATCAACGGGCGATGGTCACATTGTTCCATGACATGATCCACAAGGAGATCGAATGTTATGTGGATGATATGATTGCAAAGTCTAAAGACTAAGAGGAGCATTTGGTTAACCTGAAGAAGCTATTTGATAGATTGATCAAGTACAAATTGAGGTTGAATCCGAACAAGTGCACCTTCGGAGTGCGTTCCGGAAAGTTGCTGGGTTTCATTGTAAGTCAAAGAGGAATTGAGGTAGATCCTGCTAAAGTGAAAGCTATTCAAGATATGCCTGCACCGAGGACAGAAAAGGAAGTGCGCGGGTTCTTAGGTAGATTGAACTACATTTCTCGGTTCATATCTCACCTAACTGCCACGTGCGAACCGATATTCAAACTGCTAAGAAAAGAGCAAACGGTTAGGTGGAACGATGATTGCCAAAGAGCTTTCGACAAAATAAAGGAATATTTGCAGGAGCCTCCAATTCTGATGCCTCCAATGGAAGGAAGACCATTAATCATGTACTTGACTGTGCTAGAAGGGTCGATGGGGTGTGTGCTCGGCCAACATGACGAGTCTGGTCGAAAAGAGTACGCCATTTATTACCTTAGCAAAAAGTTTACCGACTGTGAATCCCGATACTCACTACTCGAGAAAACTTGTTGCGCTTTGGTATGGGCTGCTCGCCGACTGAGGCAGTACATGTTGACCCATACCACACTTCTCATTTCCAAGATGGATCCTGTCAAGTACATCTTTGAGAAACCAGCATTAACCGGAAGGGTTGCTAGATGGCAGATGATTTTAACTGAATACGACATCCAGTACACTTCTCAGAAAGCCATCAAAGGAAGTGTATTGTCGGAATACCTTGCTCAGCAACCTCTTGAGGATGACTATCAGCCGATGAGATTTGATTTCCCTGATGAGGACATCATGTACCTCAAAACAAATGATTATGAGGAACCACTTCCGGAGGAGGGGCCTGACCCTGAATCCAAATGGAAGTTGATGTTTGATGGGGCCGTCAATATCAATGGTCGTGGAGTTGGTGCCGTACTCATTAATCCTGAAGGTGTCCACTTACCCTTCGCTGCCAGAATTACTTTTGGCTGCACCAACACTGAAGCGGAATACGAGGCGTGTATAATGGGAATAGAGGAGGCAATTGATCTTCGGATTAAGAACCTCGATATATTCGGAGATTCAGCCCTCGTCATTAACCAAATTACCGACAAGTGGTATACGCATCAAGAGCATCTAGTTCCGTACAGGGATTATGCTAGAAAACTGTTGACATTCTTCACGACAGTTGAGCTCAAATACATACCACGTGATGAGAATCAGTTTGCCGATGCTTTGGCCACTCTCTCTTCGTCGATTAAAGTCCTGTGTTGGAATTTTGTGCCCAGAATTGACATCTCCAGGCTTGACTCTCCAACTTATGCTTTCTCTGTAGACGCCGTGTCTGACGAGAAACCTTGATATTTTGATATCAAGTTATTCCTGGAAAAGCAAGAATACCCAACAGGGGCATCTTCCAAGGACAAAAAGACCTTGAGACGACTTGCTGCTAGTTTCTTCTTGAACACAGACGGGGTTTTGTACAAGAGGAACTTCGACATGGTTTTGCTCAGATGCGTGGATAGACACGAAGCAAGTCTGTTGATGCAGGAAGTCCACGAAGGATCTTTTGGTACCCATGCAGGAGGGCATGCCATGGCAAAGAAACTGCTGAGATCAGGGTATTACTGGATGACAATGGATGCAGACTGTTGTTCATTCGCTCGAAAGTGCCACAAGTGCCAAATATATGCAGATAAAGTGCATATTCCTCCTAACCCGCTCAACGTCATGTCATCTCCTTGGCCTTTCTCTATGTGGGGCATTGACATAATCGGAAAAATCGAGCCAACTGCTTCGAACGGTCATCGCTTCATCCTGGTTGCGATTGATTACTTTACCAAGTGGGTAGAAGCAGCGTCTTATGCCAATGTCACTCGTCAAGTGGTGGCAAGATTTCTGAAAAGAGATATCATATGCAGATATGGAGTGCCCGAAAGGATCATTACTGACAATGGTTCCAACTTAAATAACAAAATGATGGAAGACTTATGTCGGGACTTCAAAATACAACATCACAATTCTTCTCCTTACCGACCAAAGATGAATGGTGCGGTAGAGGCAGCTAACAAGAATATCAAGAAGATCGTGCAGAAAATGGTTGTCACCTACAAAGATTGGCATGAGATGTTACCGTTTGCTTTGCATGGGTACCGAACGTCAGTCAGGACGTCAATAGGGGCAACTCCCTTCTCTCTGGTGTATGGTATGGAGGCAGTCCTGCCTGTTGAAGTAGAGATTCCTTCACTGCGCATGATGATGGATGTCAAGCTGGATGAGGCTGAATGGGTGCGTGCTCGTTACAATCAGCTATGTCTAATTGAGGAAAAGAGATTAGCGGTTATCTGTCATGGTCAGCTTTATCAGAGGAGAATGAAGCGGGAATTCGACCAACGAGTACGTACTCGAGAGTATCGAGTGGGAGAGCTTGTGCTGAAGAGAATCGTTCCTCCAGGTTCAGACAACAGGGGCAAGTGGACCCCAAACTACGAAGGACCATTCATAGTGAAGAAAGTCTTCTCAGGAGGAGCACTGATGCTCACCACTATGGATGGAGAGGACTTCCCATCCCCTGTTAACTCGGACGCAGTTAAAAAATACTTCGCATAAAGAGACCCGCTGGACACAAAAACAGAATGTAAGTCCAGGCAAGAAAAGGGCATCCCGGCGAGCTAAAAACAAAATAAAAAGCTCGGGCAAAAATTAGGGAAATAAATATAAAAAAAATGTACACCCGCTGAGTTGAAAAGCCACATTGGACAGCTCAGGCAAAAAAGGGTATCCCGGTGGATTGAAAACCCGAGAGGGCGATCCATGCAAAATAAGGGAATAAGCGAACAACTGTGATCCAAGTTATCTGAACCACATCATTGTTTTGTACAGTTCGACAATGTCAGAAGGATAGGAAACGGTCCCCTCGTCCTCTCAGAAAGCCAAAGCAGAATGGAGAGTCTTGAAGACATGCAGGTCATAGCGGAAATGGAACTCCTTGGAATGCCGTGTACATTGCCATTATGATAGTTTCTTTTCTCAATTTTTATAGTGGCTACCTCTTTCCAGGTGGTTGCTTCCTGATGTAAATCTTTGCCTATTCAGAGGCCATCCAATAAAAATAATATTCAGTCAAAAAGCTGTGTGTGTTTATTTTTGTTTGCAAAATGTCCTGAATTTTTGGCAAAAATAGCATTGCATCTAAACATGGTATTAATTTTGAAAAGAAAACTGACATGCAGGGAAACTGTAGTCCTCTTTGAGTGTCGGGTGACGATGGATGAACCGATCATTCCATGCAAATCCTCGGGACACACGTGTGTTTTCTGTTGTTGCAGGTTGCAGGATGGCGTCACATTCTCTCAAGCAATTTATTCTCCCCCAGTAGAGTATCTCCTCAAGCAGAGATTTCTTCTCCCAGCAGGTATCTGAAGCCTGGCATCTCCGGCAGAGATTTTCCTCCGACCAAGCCTTGGTAGCAGCCCAAGAAGGTTCTTCTTCCCCAGTGAATTAGCAGTCCATTCTTCCCCAACGGAGTATGCCTAGCAGGTACCTGAGAGCATGTCATCATCAGAGGTGGAATTAACAGTATTTTATCATCAGCAAGAGTCCTCCCCAGCAGGTGTGACTGAAAACTTGATATTCCCTCAGAGTCTTGAATCATCAGATGCTCTCCCCAGCCAGGGTATTTGCCCAAGAAGCTTCCCCAGCCAGGGCTGAAGATGATCCTGTCCCCATAGAGTTCATATTTGATTTTCACCTCCGTCCGTGAAATATTTCTCAGCCAAGTTGCCATACTTTTGGGTATTTGATGATATAGCCAGGTATTTATCACCTCAGTCAGAGTGAGTATCCAGACCTCTTGACTTGTCTTCCCCTGCAGAGTTGTATCTCTTGCTGCCAATCAGGCATTTGTCTACCACTCGTCTGCGTTTGTCAACACTCGTTTGTGTTATCCTTAAACGGAGTTCTCCCCAGCGTTGGGGCTACTGCTTTATTGTTGCTCGTCTGCATCTTTCAACACATGTCTGTGTTGGCTCTGTGGTTTGCTCGTCTGCTTTTCCCCAACATTGGCTTATGATTACCGTGATATTGCTCGTCTGCAATTTTCTAACACTCGTCTGTGTTTGGTTGTTGTTGCTCGTCCGCAATTCCTCAACACTCGCCCGTGTTCCGATATGATATTTGTTGTTGCTCGTCTGCAACCTCCCAACACTCGTCTGTGTTTGGTATTGGATCCTTCGCTGCACTCGTCTGTGCCTTGATATGTATTCTCTGCTGTTGCTCGTCTGCAACTGTCCAGCACTCGTCTGTGTTTGTTTGAAGCTCGTCTGCTTTTATTCCCCAGAAGTCGTTTGTGTTCTGAAGCTCGTCTGCTTTGCCTGGGTACTCGTCTGTATCATTCCCAGCACCCATCGGTGCTAGCTTACATCTGAATGTGAAGATTTGCTGTTTACCCTGATATTTCTGTGGCTACTTCAAATGCTCGTCTGTGTTTGAATTTCTGGTATTCGTCTATACCAGTGGCTGATACTCGTCTGTATCATCGCTTGAAATGCTCGTCTGTGTTTCTCAGATCATCGTCTGATACTCGTCTGTATCATTGACTTATGGCACTCGTCTGTGTTATCTTGATGATCATCCAATACTCGTCTGTATTGAAGAGGTTTCGAATCCTGACAGTGGGAATTAAATGTCGAAATGGTTACCGGTCCTGGTGTAACAGGTAAATCCGAAGGAGGCTCGTCTGTCTCAGGCACCAATTATTGTTGTTGCTGCACCTGGCGTCACAGGTTTGCTAAGAAGACTCGTCTGTCTTGTACCATATATCCGCGGATAATATATGAAGAAGGTTCGTCTACCTTGATTGCATGTCTATCCCATAGACTTAAGTGCATTACCGGTCCTGGCGTAACAGGTAAATCCGAAGGAGACTCGTCTGTCTCATGCTATATGCATTGTTTTGAGGACTCGTATGCCAGCTCCTGGCGTCACAGGATTGTTTGAAGACTCGTTTGTCTCATGCTATATGCATTGTTATTGAGGACTCGTCTGTCCAGTTCCTGGCGTCACAGGATTGTTTGAAGACTCGTCTGTCTTAGCACTCTTATTCCATATATCAGTTTTAACTTGGAAGAAGCTCGTCTGCTTTTTCTCTCCTTCAGCCACCAAAGCGTAATTTGGTTGGGTTTATTTCCTGGTGTTGCATTCTTCGTCAGAGTGCAAATTTCTGGTCTTCTTGGTATTCAATCACAGTTTATCTTGAATGGTCAATAGCTCGTGCTACCGTCCTTTTCAGATTAACAGATGATTGAATAGGGGCAGCTGTAACACCCCAAAATTTTCCCTCTCATTTTCATATTTAGCATATCACTTTGCATTTTGCATATCATTTTGCATTCATAGTTTCATGAAATAATAAAAAACATTGCATCATAACCATCACAGCAGGGGCATAGGTTTGTGATCAGTGAACAAAGAAACTAAAGGCTATACAAAGGCAATCAAAGGGCCATATAGCTTCTCAACCTTGTGCAAATGGTCCACAATATCCTACAAGTATTCATTTGAAGCCACAAGTCCTATACAGAGGTGTTTTGATCAAGGGAGGCAAGCAATGCAACGTCTCCCAGCAAAAAGGAGTCAGATGAGGGTTTCTAATGAACTGGGCTTATCAATGAGACTTTGGTCCAAGCATGGTTTCATGGTTCTCTACATGATGTCAAGTACCTATGGTTCAAATTTCACCATTGGACTCATTTTGGAAGGCCCTCAATTGTTCAGTTGATTGAAAATCAGAAAATTGGAGAAAAGTCAACCAGGATGAGTAAAAAGGTCAACTCTTGAATTTTTGGGATCAAAATCATGAAATTATGATCACAAGGCTCTTAGGGACCAATTTGAATCAAGAGAGAATGGAAAAAATCAAGAAAACTAAAACTTACCATTTTTGGAAAGTTTGGGTTTCCAAAAATGGCAAGTTTTGGTCACGGTTGTAGCCACTTCAAGAGAGGTTTTTTCCAAAAAAAAAAGTCCTATGAAAAGTATACCTTGAGAAAATGAAAGAGTACATCCTAAGCTTCAAAACCATAGGTGGAACTCCTTCATAGGATCAAAATTGAGAAAGATATGGCCATTCAAAGTTTGAAAAAAAAAACAAGGCAATACAGCAGGATGAATCGATTCATCCATGTATGAATCGATTCCTAAAACTATTATGAATCGATACATCCATGTATGAATCGATTCATAATGCGTTTTTTTGCTAAAATTAGCTTTCTCTTCAGTATGTATCGATGCATAACCTTATGAATCGATTCATGATGCTGTTTTTTGCCATTTTTGCTGCTGTTTTTGATGCAAAACAAGGGGGAATGCTATGCTATCTTTGGGGTTGAACGTGGAAATGATTGGTACACATTCTATAGCTCATTTAGCTTCACTTTGGCCTCAATTCAAGCTTCACCATTGCCGCTACATCAAAGTGGTCTTCACCACAAATGTTCATGAGCTAGAGTACACTAGATTCATTGGTTTCAAGCTGAATTATGCCATTGATCCTTGTTACATCAGCAAGTTATCATTGAATGTATGCAGGTCCATTTTAATTGTTGTGCATCCCACAAACTAGAGAGCAAACTCAAGCTGAAATCCTTGAACTACTAAGCTTGTGTTCCACTTCACTAATCTCCATCATAAGCTTCATGGTGTTGGATGCATTAGATTGGTTCTAATTGAAGAAAGTTCTAGAAATCCAGCTGGCATAACTGTCCCAACTAACTTCACTCACTTAACTCACTTCACTCAGTTAACCAAGGCTTGTTAACTCTGGTTCTAACTGTTAACTAGAGTGCAAGGAGGAGTGGTGCTAGAGTGCAAGGTTTAGCTTCATTCTTCACTAAAATCACACCAAATTCTCCAAGTTTTCTCTGCATTTTCTCTGCAAAATCACTGTGTTTGGAAGGATCAAGCCTCCATAACCATAGCATTGATCTTCTCCTTCATTGTGCTTCATCTAACACCATTCCTAGAGCATTTTTCGTGGAGTTTTGAAGCTGAAATTTTGGAATTACCTCTTCTGAATTTTCTGCATTTTGCTTCCATACTCCTTGGTCTTCATCTACAACACTTCAATCTTCATCAAGTCATCATCAACATCAAGATTTGAAGCTTATTCATGGAGTTTATGGCTTGAATCCTCCAAAATTTACTTCTGAATTTTTCTGCATATTCATTAATTCCTCAAGATTCTTCACCAACAAAGTGTTTATTTCACTTCACAAAGAATCAATCTCAATTAAGGAAGCCATAGGAACCTCCTCTCTGGTTTTCTTCAACAAAATTCAGCACTACATTTCAGGTTTCATATTCAATTCTTCTGACATGAATTCTTGTTTTTCTTGTTGTTTTATGTTGATTGAAGCTCAATAGGAGCAATGCTTGTGCTGGCTAGTTGATATGCACCCTAGGTGCTTAGATTCAATTGTTAGGTTGATTCTTGTGAGCTTCTATTTGCATTGTTTGTGAACCTTAGGAGAAAACTAAGCCTAGGTTAGTGATGTGCTTGAGGAGACGAATATATCCATGGTCTCATTTTTCAATTTGGTGAACATTTGTCCAAGCCCTAACCGGAGAGTGATCGGAGAAGATGACCGGAGTTTAGCTCCGGCGACCGGAATAGTGAGTCTAGCATTAGGATGAGAACATGTCACAACCGTTAGATCAGTTTCCATCCAGTGCACCAAAATCTGCCACCACATTAAGGAACATGTGCCAACCATGTGCCATCATTTATGAAGAGTTTTTTTCAGACCACTATCTGCACCCCTGCATGTGTGAGTCCAGCCCAATTCAGTTCATTTTTTCACTTCCTGCACCTCCCTCAATTTCCTTTATTTCTTTTTCCTATTTTTATTTTTTTCATCTAATTCAGTTTCATTTTAATCCATTAAAAATAGAATAATTCATTCAAAAATTCTCAAATAAATCATAGTTATTCCTTTTTGTTTCTAGTTTTTTATCACATTTTTATTCTATTTTTTTCATTGATTAGCATGCCAGAAATAATTCACCAATATACATAGCTTCATTTGCTTCATTTCTTGACCAGTCTGTCTTGTCTATTTTCTATAGCCTTCAATATTTGGAGTTTTGATCCCATTCTTTTTGCATTGTGTTCCTAAGATCTTGTAGTTTTCATGTGAGTTTTTCTCAGAATTTTTAGAAAATTATTTCTGGAGTTTTGGTCTGTTATCTTGTGACGTAAGTTTTCTGTCCTAACTTGTGTTTTTGCCTCTGGTTGACCTAGTTCCTTTCTGAATTTTTGCAAGTCCTATTGTAAATTTGATATAATATGTTTGAAGATAATTTTGTTTCAGTTGTAGAATTTTTAGATGGCAGGTTTATTATTTGTGGATTTTTGTTCTCACCTTGTCCCATTTTGCTTCTTTTGGTTCATTAGATCTCTTATAGGCTTAGAAGGGCACTTGTGCCAACTTCTTCTTCTTATTTGGGGTTCCTTTGGGGTATGGGTACCTTCCTGGTCCTAGGATAGGTCTTGGTTCTTCTGAATTTTTGAGTTTGCTTCATATTCAAGTCATTTGTTTCTTTAAGTGTTTAAATTCCATTTTTTGGTTCCGTTGCTTCTATTTTGATATTGTTTGGTATTGTGTGACTTCTCTCTTCATCTTGCTGGCTTCCTAAGCCATTCTTCATATCATTTTGATTCTGGTTTTTAACTTTGTGTTTGTATTTTGTGTGTTTTGTATTACATCTTTCATAAGTGCGCACTTGTTTCCATATGTATTCATGTTGCCTCATTTTAAGTCATAAGTTTCTCACCTTTATTTCTTTGAGTTGAATTAGCATTAAGCATTTGTTTACTTCATTTCACTTCTGATTGTTGGATGATGTTATGTTAATTTGTTCATTTTTTGTTCACTTGTGCATGCTAACCTTGCAGGGGCTATGGTAAGTGTGAGATGTGGGAATTGAGTTCCACATCTCTAATCCTTATCTCTTCCTTTTATGTTTATGTGGACTAACCCTCTTTTGTTGGGCCTAGGCCTTTCTCATCTCTTCTTCTATTCTTCTTTCCTTCTTCATTAGGATAGAAACCTCACTAACCCTTAGGACATCCATGTATGTGAATACTTAGGATTATTTTAGTTCCCCTTTAGGATTTTTCCTTTGAGATCCTTTTGGTTCTTCTTCTCTTCTCATCTCATAACTCTTAAAAGATACTTTAATAAATGTGAAGTGATGTCTTGATCCATAGCCTTATTCCATGAGGTATGCTTGTAGTCTTCCCATCTTGGGATAGTACATGTTTACCTTGTGATGCACAAGTCTGATCAAGGTATCTTATTCATAAAGAAAAGCATAAAAAACACTTCTTCATGTAAATAATCAAAACATCTAATAAGTAAACAAGTTAGTGAGCCTAAGCCCTAATCTTTGGGTTCAAGTTTTGGGGATCTTCTCCTTACTTGAGTATGCTTGTTCTATTATTCCATCTTGGAATGTAGTGACAAGTGCACATTCCATTGATGAGAGCTTGAATTCACTTCCTTGTGACACACTCATAAAAGCTTCATAAAAAACACAAACAAACAATAAGCGTCTTTCCTTCGGGAATTCTTTTCTCACCTCATTCGCTCCGTACGCGAACTTGCTCCTACTTGTCACTTCGCGAGACGGTTACGCACTCGTCGTTCGAGTCTGCAACACCTGAGCAATGGCATAGGCAGTTCAAGCTTTAATTCACAAGCAGTTTCTTTTCTACCCCTAGTTAGGGGAACTACGGCGTCTCTGATCCTCATTATCCTGATGAGGTACGTAGGCAGCGGGGTAGGGCCCGTTCGAGCACGATCTTTATTTTCCCTACATTTTTCTCTTTGTTTCTTATTCAGTTCTTTTCCAGTTCCAGTTTCTTTTCATTTCTTTGCTGCAGCTTTCATACCCTCACCCTTTGAAATGGTTTTCTTTTCGCAAGCGTGGATCCCGTCGGGTACGGCGGATGATCTGGGGTGCTAATACCTTCCCAGGTCGTAACCGACTCCCGAACTCAGATCTTTGGTTCGCAGGACCTTGTCCTTTCCTTCTTCCTCAGGTTTGTGCAACATTACCTTTCCCATTCATTCGGGATAAAAATGTCTGGTTGGCGACTCTAACCTTTCCGCGCCACTTTCGCGTTTGTACTAGGATGAAAATCCCGAGAGCGACAACTGGCGACTCTGCTGGGGAAAGCACACCAGATAATCCCTGGTTCCCCTGTAAGTCTCTCCTAGCGCTTGTGTGTTGTTGTTTCATTGGGTGATGTTTGTTTGATGTGGCTTGTTGTATTGTATTGTTGTTTGTTTACTGCTTTATTTACAGCTTTATTTACAGTTTTCAGTATTTATTTTCTGCATCATGTATATATACTGGACTGTCTGGACTGGTTTTCTTTGGTGGGATGGGAGTTACTGGTTCTTGAGAGATATGAGCCAAGTACCCGGCTCGAGTGCACCATAGGATTTAGAGTGGTTCCACTTTGGCCTCATGAGATCTTGTCATGGGGGTAGTAGTGAGTTCCACACCCAGGTTGCGATTGTCTTGGAAATGTCTTGATTTGGGGATCTTCCTCTCTCATTACATAACCCTGACAGTTATGTGCAGCTGGGGACCGATCATTGAGAACCTTTGTGGAAACAACCCTCTCCAGTGGTGACAGTGGCAGACCACATTTTGTGGCAAACCCATTCGCACCCGAGGGCCCACTGGGAACTCGCATAGGATGGCCTGGTTCTCTTATAAGAACTCAGTCAAAGCATCTGGTCGTATGACATTAGTACTGTATCCTACGGGCTGAATATACTATTGTTTCTCGATTTCAGCGCTTGAAGCTGGGGACTTATAAGGGATGCTTGTTTTTCCCGGACTCAGCTGAGGCCTCCCTGCGTAGTATATAATGCCAAACCAATTCCCTGATTTGGTCATGAGCCATTTCTCGGAGATGGTGACAGTATTATTGCTACGTGGCTTTGAGAGTCCGTGATGTCTGACCCGGAGCCTTTTACCCGTGAGATTGGGGGATGTTTACAGGTGCGCAGGAACCCATGACCTCAACATACACTCATCTGTTCAGTGGTTCTTGTTATGATCTTTGGTCCTTTGATTATGATCCATGGTTCTATGATTCTATGGTTCCGAAGTTATGGTTCTGGAATTCTGGATTTCTTGATACTGTGATTCTGAGATCTTCTATCAGAGAGTTGTGATTATTAGAGGGTGTGACTCAGTAAACTTTTGGGTTTGCCAGTTATTCAGAGGGGCCCTTGTCAGTGTTCCAGTTCAGATGGTCCCAGTTGGTCATATGCTTGCATTGCATTACATTTGCATCATTCTTTGCATTAACTATTTATGTTTCCCATTTTTCAGGTCATTGCTCACATCTGTTCCCAGTTTTGGTATTCTTATCTCCATGGCAGAAATCAGAAGAGATCCGAGAAAAAAGAATGTGCATTATACCTTTCTTCAGCCGGAAGTTAAAAGTGTTCAGAGGTTAGCAGGTTTGATGAACGATCAAGTCTTGGGCAATTTCAAGAAAAGATATGGCCAGATACTGAAGTTTGTGGACAAGCCTACTGCAGACCAGAAGGACAGCTTGCATACCTTGTTGCAATTTTATGATCCCCTACTGCGTTGCTTTATTTTTCCAGGTTACATCTTAGCTCCGACATTGGAAGAGATCTCTAGCATGCTGAGTGTTCCGATCAGAGAGACATTGTCGTTCTACGGGTCAGAGGTTGTGCTCAGAGATGAAGACATAGCCAAGGTTTGTAGGTTGCCAGTTGTTTCAGTCAGAAAGGCTTTGCAAGAGAGTAAAAGCAGAGGTCTACCCTGGAGTGTGCTTATCCCAGAGGCTGAGAAGTATGCTACAGAGGCTAAGTGGAATGACTTTGGAGCTGTGCTTGCATTGATGGTATATGGGTCTAGCCTGTTTCCTGGAGAGAAAGAGTTTGTCAGCTTAGAAGTGATCTCAATCTTTGCAAAAGGCAATCCAGTGCCTACTCTATTGGGTGACTTTTATTTTAGTGTCCATTACAGAAACGAGAAAGGTAGAGGTGGTCCAGTGGTCTGCTGTGCTCCTTTGTTTGCTGAATGGTTTGCCAGACAGTTGCCTAAGTCAGGTGCCTTCAAGGATATACGAGACGAATGGAGATGGTTCAAAAGGCTGATGGGACTGACTAAAGAAGACATTGCTTGGGGTTATGACAGGGATTTGCTAGGAAAGGAGTTGATGGTTAGTTGCGGTAGGTTTGCTGGAGTACCTTTGCTGGGAAGGAAAGGTGTCATCAGTTACTACCCGACATTATCCAAAAAGCAGTTTGGCTACCCTTTGAAAGATCCTCCTCAGATGGAAATGTTTGCTGAATCTTTGTATTTTCCTGCTGACGGAAACAGAGAGTTAGTCCAACAAGCAGTTCAATCCTGGGCTCACAGGATAAGAAGAGGGAAGAAAGACTTCGGCCGAGTTGATCCCAAGACATATCCACCATATGCTGAATGGTTGCAAAGACATATCGAGTCAGTTCTCATGCCTTTTTCAGTCGAGGCTCCACTTTATCCCCGAGAGGTACCAAGTCCGAGCAGTACGGTTTCCTTGGAGGAGTACAAGAAGCTAGAAGCTCAGCTGCATGAGGTCAGAGTAGAGAATATTGAGATGGTAAGCCTATACCACCAGGCCAATAGAGTCAAGAAGGAAGCTGAAGGCAAGTTGCAGAAGCTCCAAGCCTCTTTAGAAGACAAAGAGAAGGATTTCGCCGGAAGAGAAGCCCATTTCCACAGATTGGGTATGATGGAAGCTCAAAGAGAAGCTAAGCACAAGGAGACTTTAAAGACTCTCAAGAGTGCTCGACAGTCCATTGTTTGGTTGAAAGGCCAAAGGGATGAAGAGCAAAAGAAATTCAAAGAGAAGGAAGAGTTCTTTGAAGTTCAGATGGCTTTCAAGAAGGAGGAAGTGGAGCAAGCCCACGCCATCCGGAGGGAGAAGACCCAACAGCTAGCCCAAAGCCAATTAGCTCTGGAGGAAGCAAGGAAAGAGATCGAAGAGCTCAAGCTGAGAGCGGGTGTCAAGAAAAGCAGGGCAGAGGTGGCAGAGCCGGGGTCCTTAGCTTAGTTTATTTTTCAAACTACCTACAGGCTTGTTGTAGGAGTCTTGCTTATTTTTGTATTTTGTCTTTATTCGATGTACTGATTTGTAACCCTTCGGGGAATATTCCTGGATGTATTCTGACTTTTAGCCTATAGTGGTTTGTCCATATTCAGTATTAATGTGCAAGTTATCGTTTTGAATGTGCAAGACTCGTTTGTCTGGATACTGCTAATGTCTGAACACTTATCAAAGAGAAAGTTTGAAAGCTAAACACTGAAAGTGATTGTCGAGATAGATGCCAGAACTGGGGCATGCCAAATGCTTAAAATGGGGAACATGAACAGTTACATAGCATTGCATATAACCTGTTTGTTTGTTTTGCAGGTGTTGTCTCGATTATTAACGTGTTCTGTGTTTCAGGCACTATAGCTCCTCGTAAAGTTCGAGAACAACCAGCAGTGCACAGATACCCAACCAAGACTAACAGAGAGCGAGCCATGGACCAGATGCAGGCAGATTTGGCAGATCTACGGCAGAGAGTGGATAACTTCATGACGTTAATGGCCGGTATGGGGCAGAATCAAGAGCGTCTACGAGAGATGGTTGAGAATCAGAACAGGAACGCTGCTGCTGCTGCTAATGCTGATAATCATACCGGTGCGGGCGCACGTCAGGGTGGAACTCCAGTTACACAACCAGGAGTGACAATAACCAACGACGGGTTGCATAACATTCAGATGGACAACCATGATGACCAGTTCACTCTACTTGATGAAGCTGAAGGTCAAGGGGTAGAAATGAACAAGAGGTTTGAAGAGATGGCTGAGCAAATCAAGGCTATTCAGTCCCAGAGTTCTTTGGGATTCGACATAACAGACTTGGGCTTGGTTCCGGGAGTCAGGATTCCGTATAAGTTCAAAGTTCCTACCTTCGAGAAGTATAACGGCACTGCTTGCCCGAAGACCCATCTGCAATCATTTGTTGGGAGAATTGCCGCGCATACAGACGATGAGAAACTGTGGATGTATTACTTTCAAGACATCTTGGTGGGAGCTTCCCTTGAGTGGTACATGAAGCTCAGCAGGGTCAATGTCAAGAGCTGGAAGGATCTCGCTGAAGCCTTTGTGAGGCAGTACCAATATAACATGGACATGGCTCCGAATCGCACGCAATTGCAGCATATGGCTCAGACAGCAAGAGAAGGCTTCAAAGAATATGCCCAGAGGTGGCGTCAGCTAGCCGCCAGGGTGCAACCACCGCTGTTAGAGAATGAAATGGCCGACATGTTTATGGGCACCCTCCAGGGGGTATTTCTTGAAAGACTGGCGTCGAGTTCTGCTACTAAGTTCAACGATATTGTCATTGCGGGAGAAAGGGTTGAAACGCTGTTGAAAATGGGGAAGATACAAGACCCCGGTGCTAGTAGCTCAAATGGAGCGAGGAAAGCTTTTAGCGGACCTCCGAGAAGGAGAGAAGGCGAGACCAATGCTGTATTCGGCCGAAGCCAGGGTCGTGGTTACAGAAGACCCTATGAACATATGGCTGCTGTCACCATTCCTGCAGCTCCCGTACAACAAATGCTACCTCCTCCACAACAACACCAGCAACAACAACAACCTCGAACCAACTACCAGCAGAGACCATATCAGCCGAGGCAGGCTCGCCCGGCTAACAGGGTGATTGAAGCTATTCCGATGACGTATGCTGCCTTGTTGCCGAGACTACTAGATTTGAACCTTATTCAATTGAGGACTTTGGCACCACCTCCTCCTGGAGAGCTTCCAGCTGGTTATGATGTCAACGCGCGATGCGCCTTTCACTCAGGAGCACCCGGGCACCCAACTGAGAAGTTTCTTTTCTACCCCTAGTTAGGGGAACTACGGCGTCTCTGATCCTCATTATCCTGATGAGGTACGTAGGCAGCGGGGTAGGGCCCGTTCGAGCACAATCTTTATTTTCCCTACATTTTTCTCTTTGTTTCTTATTCAGTTCTTTTCCAGTTCCAGTTTCTTTTCATTTCTTTGCTGCAGCTTTCATACCCCCACCCTTTGAAATGGTTTTCTTTTCGCAAGCGTGGATCCCGTCGGGTACGGCGGACGATCTGGGGTGCTAATACCTTCCCAGGTCGTAACCGACTCCCGAACTTAGATCTATGGTTCGCAGGACCTTGTCCTTTCCTTCTTCCTCAGGTTTGTGCAACATTACCTTTCCCATTCATTCGGGATAAAAATGTCTGGTTGGCGACTCTAACCTTTCCGCGCCACTTTCGCGTTTGTACTAGGATGAAAATACCGGGAGCGACATTGTGATGTCACAACATCTGGTGTGACATCCTGATGTCTTGAACTAAGTTCATTAACTTTTACTTTATTTTTCAATGTCACAACATCTGGTGTGACATCCTGAACTAAGTTCATAACTTCTAGTTTGTCAAAAATCCTGCCAATTCTTAACATCTACAACCTTGAACTTGTAAGGGATTCTAACCCCTGGAACCAAGCCCAAGTCAGTAATGTCGAACCCCAAAGAGTTCTGAGATTGAATAGCCCTGATTTGTTCTGCCATCTCCTCAAACTTCCTGTTCATTTCAGCCCCATGGCCTTCGGTTTCGTCCAGCAGAGTGAACTGTTCGTCTTGACCGTCCATCTATACATTGTTCAGTCCATCATTGATAATGGTCACCCCTGGCTGTGCTATAGGGATTTCAACCTGACGGGCGCCCGCACCGTTACGATTACCTCCATCTGCAGTACCGTTGTTCCTGGCTTGACTATTTTCAACCAACTCATGCAGACGTTCCTGATTCTGACCCATGTCTGCCATCAGGGTCATAAAATTGTCCATCCTCAGTCTCAAGTCAGCTAAATCAGCCTGCATTTGATCCATGACTCTTTCTCTGTTGACCTTTGTGGGATATCTGTGTGCAACTGGCTGTTCTCGAACTTTCCTGGGAGCTATAGTGCCTGAAACAACAAGAACGTTAGAAACTGAAGCACTACCTGCAAAACAAACAAACACGTCATATGCATGCAATGTAACTGCTCATGTTCCCAAGTTCTAAGCATTTGCATGCCCCAGTTCTGGTATCTACTCCAGATAGCCACTTTGAGTATTGATTTTCAGACTTTCTCTTTGAAGAATGTTCAGATATTAGCAGTATCAGACAAACGAGCCTTGCATATTCAGAAATGATAACTTGCACATTAACACTGTATATCATGGACAAACCACTACCGGCCAAAAGTTAGAGCACAAACAGAAATATTCCCCGAAGGGTTACAAGCCATTACATGAATAATAGACAAAAGATAAAAACAAGACTCCTACAACAAGTCTGTAGGTAGTCTGAAAAATAAACTAAACTAGACTAGAGACCCAGGCTCTTCTGCAGCCACCTCTGCTCTGCTCTTCTTTACACCCGCTCTCATCTTGAGCTCTTCAATCTCCTTCCGTGCCTCCTCCAAGGCTAACTGGCTTTGTGCTAACTGCTGAGTCTTTTCCCTCCGAATGTTATGGAATTGCTCCATCTCTTCCTTCTTGAAGGCCATTTGCACCTCAAAGAACTCTTCTTTCTCTTTGAACTTCTGCTGCTCTTCCTCCCTTTGGCCTTACAACCAAACAATGGATTGTCGACCTTCCTTGAGGGTCTTCAAAGTCTTTTTGCGTTCTGCTTCTCTTTTTTCTTCCATCAGACCCATCCTTTGAAAGTGAGCTTCCCTTCCAACAAAGTCCTTCTCTTTAGCTTCCAAGGAGGCTTGGATCTTC
The DNA here is from genome assembly GCA_963966055.1 of Lathyrus aphaca. Lineage (NCBI taxonomy): Eukaryota > Viridiplantae > Streptophyta > Magnoliopsida > Fabales > Fabaceae > Lathyrus > Lathyrus aphaca. The sequence continues at coordinate 85,979,510 of OZ014524.1, forward strand.
TGCAGCTTTCCCTCTGCTTCATTCTTGGCCCTGTTGGCAAGATGGTATAGGTTGACCATTTCAGCATTCTCCACTCGAACTTCATGCAGCTGAGCTTCCAATTTCTTGTACTCTTCCAGGGAGACAATACTCTGGCCTGACACTTCTTTGGGATAAAGTGGATCTTCTATTGAGAAAGGCACGAGAACTTCTTCCACATGTTTTTGCAACCATGCAACAAAAGGAGGATACGTCTTGGGATCTACTCTGCCAAAGTCTTTCTTACCCTTCCTTAACCTGTGAGCCCAGGCTTGAGCTGCTTGTAGAACTAACTCCTTGTTTCCTTCCACAGGAAAATACAAAGACTCAACAAACTCTTCCATCTGTGGTGGATCTCTCAAAGGGTAACCAAATTGCTTCCTGGCTAATTTTGGATGATAACTGATTACACCCTTCCTTCCTAGCAAAGGTACTCCAGCAAATCTTCCACAACTGACCAGCAACTCTTTTCCCAGCAGATCTCTGTCATATCCCCATGCTATATCTTCAGCAGTTAGCCCCATCAGTCTTCTAGACCATCTCCACTCATCCCTCATTTCCTTGAAAGCACCTGATTTTGGAAATTGTCTGGCAAACCACTCAGCAAACAATGAAGCACAACAGCCTACTGGTCCTCCTCTACCTTTCTCATTCCTGTAATGAACACTGTAGTAGAAGTCTCCCAACAGAGTAGGCACAGGATTTCCTTTAGCAAAGATAGAGATCACTTCTAAGCTTACAAATTCTTTCTCTCCTGGGAACAAGCTAGACCCATACACCATCAAAGCCAGCAAAGCACCAAAGTCACCCCAACTACCCTCTTTAGCATATCTCTCAGCCTCTGGTATGAGCACACTCCAAGGGAGTCCTTTGCCTTCACTATCCTTCAGAGCCTTCTTGACTGTAGCAACTGGCAAATGACAAACTTTGGCTATGTCCTCTTCCTTAAGCACCACCTCAGACCCATAGAAAGGCAAGGTCTCTCTGACTGGAACATTCAGAATGCTGGAAATCTCCTCCAAGGTAGGAGCCAAGATGTAATCTGGAAACACAAAGCAACGCAGCAGGGGGTCATAAAATTGAAGCAAGGTATGCAAACTGTCCTTCTGGTCTGCAGTGGGCTTGTCCACATATTTCAATATTTGGCCATATCTCTTTCTGAAATTTCCCAAGACTTGGTCATTCATCAGACCTGCTAATTTCTGAACACTTCTGACTTCAGGTTGAAGAAAAGTATAGTGAACATTCTTTTTCCTTGTAATTCTTCTGACTTCTGCCATCTGGAGATAAGATTTACCAGAACTGGGAACTGACTATGAGCAATGACCTGAAAAATGGAAACATAAATAGTTAATGCAAGAATGATGCAAATGCAAATGCAATGCATGCATATGATCAATCTGGGACCATCTGGATACTGGACACTGAACACAAGGACCCTCTGATCAACTGAACTAAAATCCTCTGAGTGACAACTCTCTGATAGAAATCTCAGAACCATAGTACCAAGAAAACCAGAACACCAGAACCATAGGATCAGAAATCAGAACCATAGGACCAAAGATCATAACAAGGACCACTGATAATCAGGGTATGTAGAGGCCAAGGGTTCCTGCAAACCTGTAAACCCCTCCCAATCTCATTGGTATGCTCCGAGTCAAACATCATGGACTCTCAAAGCCGGATAGCAATAATACTTTCACCATTTCCGAGAAATGGCTCATGACCATATCAGAGAATCAGTTTGGCATTATATACTACGCAGGGAGGCCTCAGCTGACTCCGGGAAACAAGGTCATCCTATGTAAGTCCCAGGTGGGCCCTCGGATGCGAATAGGTTTGCCACACAATGTGGTCTGCCATTGTCATCACTAAAGAGGGATGTTTCCACAAGGTTCTCAATGATCGGTCCCAAGCTGTACATAACTGTCAGGGTTATGAAATGAAAGAGGAAGATCCCCAAATCAAAACATTTCCAAGACGGTCGCAAATCTGGGCGTGGAACTCACTACTACCCCCATGACAAGATCTCATGAGGCCAATGTGGAACCACTCTATGTCCTAAGGTGCACTCGAGCCGTGGTAATGAGCTCATCTCTCATAAACAGTATCACCCATACCCACAAAACAGAAAATCCAGTCCAGACAGTCTAGTATATAACATGATGCAGAAAATAAATACTGAAAACTGTAAATAAAGTTTTAAATAAACAACAGTAAAATACAACACACAGCAAACAGTGAACACCCAAAGAAACAGAAACACGCAAGCGCTAGGAAAGACTCACAGGGGAACCAGATATACTATGGTTAGGAAGTCCCCAGCATAGTCGCCAGCTGTCGCTCCCCAGATTTCCATCGTGGTACAAACACGAAAGTGGCGCAGAAAAGAATAGAGTCGCCAGCCAGACATTTTTATCCCGAAGGAACGGGAATGGTAATGCTGCACAAACCAGAAGAAAAGAAAAGAAAGGACACGGGTCCTGCGAACCAAAGAGACTGAGTTCGGGAGTCGGTTACGAGCTGGGAAGGTATTAGCACCCAGATCGTCCGCCGTACCCGACGGGATCCACGCTTGCAAAGAAATTGTTTCAAAGGATGAAGAAATGAAAGCTGCTGCAAAGAAAATGAAACTGAACTGGATAAAAGAAACGAAAAGGGAACTGAAAAAGAAATGAAAAGGAAAAATGTAGGGAAAATAAAGATTATGCTCGAACGGGCCCTACCCCGTTGCCTACGTACCTCACCAGGATAATGAGGATCAGAGACGCCGTAGTTCCCCTAACTAGGGGTAGAAAAGAAATTGCTTGTGAATTAAGGCTTGAACTACCTATGTCAATGCTCGGGTGTTGCAGGCTCGGACGACGAGTGCGTAATCGTCTTGCAAAATGACAAGTAGGAGCAAGTTCGCGTACGGAGCGAAGGAGATGAGAAAAGAATTCCCGAAGGAGAGACGCTTATTGTTTGTTTGTGTTTTTTATGAAGCTTTTAGGAGTGTGTCACAAGGAAGTGAACTCAAGCTCTTTTCCATGGAATGTGCACTTGTCACTACATTCCAAGATGGAATAATGGAACAAGCACACTCAAGTAAGGAGAAGATCCCCAAAACTTGAATCCAGAGATTAGGGCCTAAGCTCACTAACTCATTAACTTATTAGGTGTTTTTGTTATTTTCAGTGAAGAAGTGTTTTTTATGCTTTTATTGGTGAATAAGATACCTTGATCAGACTTGTGCATCACAAGATAAGCTTGTACTATCCCAAGATGGGATGACTACAAGTACCTCATGGGATAAGGCTATTGCTCAAGGTATCCTTTCAAACTTTATTAAGTGTCTTTTATGGTTTTGAGATGAGAAGAGAAAAAAAACCAAAAAGGATCACAAAGGCAAAAGTCTAATGGGGGACTAAAGAATCCTAAGTGTTGTCATGCATGGATATCCTAGGTTAGTGTGGTTTACTATCCTAAAGAAGAAAAGAAAGAAGAAGAGGAGAAGAAGAAAGAAGAAGAGAGGAGGGAAGTAAGGCCTAATCCCAACAATCAAAGATTAGCACAAGTAAGAATAAGAAGAGAAGAGATGAGATTTGGAGATGTGGGAATCACATCCACACCTCTCACTTACCATAGCCCCTGAAAAGGTTAGCAACATAAGCATACAAGCAAAGAAAAATGAATATAAAGACATGCCAACATCATACAAACAGAAGTGAAGTCATATATACAAATGCTCAATGCAAATGCAAGCCATAAGAATGAGAAAAGAAGCATACAAGTCAATATGAAGCAACATGAAACACATGGCAAAGCAAAGCAAATTTAAGAAGATGCAAAGCAAAAATAAACAAAACATGAACTCAAGGCACAAGACCAGAACCAAATCAAGTTAAAGAAGTGTTTAAGAAGCAAGAGAGATGAAGATAAGAGAAGCACAAGGCCAAACAAACAACTTATGGGAAAGGAAGCAAATAAGTGATGTGGATGCACAAAAGGAAGAAAGAACTTAAAAGGTAAGAAAATCACAAAATTTCCAAGATACAAACCCTAAACCAAGATCAAAAAGGTATCAATGCCCTAAAGAGACCCCAAATGAGAAGAAGAAGTTGGCACAAGTGCCCTTCTAAGCTAAAGAGAGAGCTTATGATCAAAAGGAAGCAAAATGGGACTAGTTAAGAACAAAAATTCAAATCAAATCAACAATGCACCCAAAAATTCCACAACTTTGAACAAGAAGTCTTTAAACATGATATAACAATGTGCAAAAAGGATAGGAAGAAATTCAGAAGCTAGACAAGTCAAAAGAAGGCTCAAACATGAACTAGGGTTAAGAAACTTCAATGACAAGTCAAAGGTCAACACCAAATGAAAAAGTTTCTAAAAATTAGGGAAAAAATCACACATGAAGTACATCCTCTTATGAATCCAGAGCAAAAAGAACCAACAAGAAATTCAAAATGATGATCACTATGGAAATTGGACAAGGCAACATGCACAAAAAGGACTAAAAAAGAATTAATTAAGATGAACAATTAATTGACACGTGGCTATTAAAAATAAATGGAAAAGAAAAATATGGAAAATTAAAGAAAACCAAAATGAACATCCATGAATTAATTCAGAATTTTTGGACACTTAGAAGTATTTTTAAAAATTAAAAACCAAAATGATATAAAAGAAATAAAAGAAAAGAAAATAAAAATGAAATATGAGGCTGGGGGTGAGAAAAAGAGAGGATTTAGTTCAAATGATTTGGGCTTAGGAGGCAGGGGGTGCGGATAGAAGGGAAAGCCCACCCAAATCTGCGCAGGTGTACTTATATAAGGTGGAAATTCAGAGGAAAATGAGGAAAAAACAATGACCACCAGATCAAATGGACACATCCTGTGAGTAGGTTCATTAAATGACGTGGCACTTTGATAGGGTCAGAGCTGAGGAGCATGTTAATTATCATGAGGTGAGAAGCATAAGGAATATTCAGAAACAAAATTAGAAAAGCCAAGGCATGTGATTGGGAGGAGGGGTCATTAAATGAGGTGGCGTGATCCTGAGCGTGGAGATGAAAGATCTGAGGGTGGAGAAGTCATCTTCAACCTTGAGAAACCCTAAACCAACTTTCCAGAATTTGGTGACCGGAGCTAGGGCTCCGGCACCAGAAAATGCATAATATGAACAAACCCTTATAAAAATGAATAAAAAGCTCCAGATCAAGTAAACACACTACCCTGAGTTCAAAAATGACAATGAAAAATTCAATAGATCAAAGGATTCTCTGGATCGTGAAAAAACAGTTTGCACCATGAAACTTTGAAATCACATAACAAGCTCAATAATGCACTAAATTCGAAACTAAACATAGCAGAATGATCAGCACGACCAGAGGATTACAATGCACATAACTATTTTCATTTTTAGATCTGAAGATTTGGACTCACCTGAAACTTGCAGTTCTTGAAAAAGCTTGTGAGAAGCCAAGATAATGAAGCCAATCCACTCCAAATGCACTCCAGTTGCAAAATAAATGCAACTAGAGTCTTGAATCTTGCTGGATCTGAGAGTTTGAAGCCAACTGCCCTGAAATGGCAAGGTGATGATTCTTGAGAAATTGCTTGCACAATGGAGAGATTTGTGATCCTGAGCTTTCAAGGATGAAGGATCTGTGATTTGTTTTTGAAGAGAGCAAGTGTGTGAAGAGATTCGAATGAAAATGCAAATTGTGCAAAAACTTGGAAGCTGAGAATTAAGTGAGATCTGGATCCTCTAAAACCCTAATTTGCTTTTATATGATGTCATGAGGAAATGCTTATAGAATTAGAAGATTTGCACGTGTGAAGAGAGAGTGTGAGTGATTTTGAAAATTTGGCAAGTTTTGTGTGATATCATGAAATCCTCATGCATTGCCTTGACTCTTGCCCATGTGCAATCCATATCTGACCCTTAATCTCAAACCAAAAGAATCCTGGCCATTAGATGAGAGTGTCACACTCTTTTCATGTTCATGCACTTTTTGCACTTATGAAGTGAAATTCTCATTGTGCACGAAATTGAAGTATTTCTTGGAGCAAAGTGAGCCATTTGCATTGCATTTTAATATTGTGAACTTATTTGGTATGTACCAATACTCAAAATTAAGTTTCATGACATTTGGCTTTGGCGCACATATGAAAAAATCAAGTTTGCCCTAGTTTTTGCCAAATTTTCGAGGGCCATATCTTTGTAACCATGAAGGCTATGAAAAAGTAATTGTACTTTTTGAAAATGGGAGGCCTTAATCTCCAACTTTCATGTTTGACTTTGGTCCATTTGAAGAATTTTTCATTAAGTTATGCTCACTTGAATTTTAGGGCAAAAACTTGCCAAAAATGGCATTTTCCATAACCAACTTCACACTAATTTTGCAAAACACCTCAAAACCTCATGATTCTTGATATTTGAACTTGCCAAACCTCTTTTAACATTATAATAATATCCCTTGGATATAAAAATGGGGTTGGACCCCTTGAAATCCCACAGTTGACTTTTTTAAGGCACAATTGACCAGTTTCTTCATATGCAAGCAACTGAAGAAATGCTTGACTTCCACAAGGAATTTTCTCACCAAATTTGGTACCTAGGATCCTCTTAACATGTAAAAGACTTTTCCCAAATGAAATGGCCAAAGTTTTGAGATTTTCATGCTTGAAACTCAAACCCTAGTTTAGGACCATTGTGTAGGAGCTTTGCCCTAGCCTGGAATCCCTGATGATCTTCCAACCTTCTGAGCTTTTGTAAATGAACTTGAACTTGTAAATGCAATATAGACCCCTCATAAGACTTGTACCAATCAATTGGGCCCCTTGTCATGGCTTGTGATGCTTCAAGAACCTCCATAGATGATCATATGCCTAATGCTAGGTCATGAGAAATATTATGCCTCATCTTTCCATGCTAGGATGCCAAGAATATGATATGTTCATGATGAATATGATGTGATATGATGCTTAAAATAAAGAGGGAAAATTTGGGGTGTTACACCAGGTTCTATTATTAGTCCTCTAATCATATAAAAAAGAATGGGACCAAAATTATACAGGAAGTGGGAGAAATAAAATGTACAAAATTATGCGTTCATGTGAGAATTCAATAGAAAAACAATTAAATGGAAAATCGAAATAAAATCGAAAAATGACTAAAATCATAAAGTAAAAACTCAAAAAATTTCTAAAATGAGTTATAAACCTCCTATAATATTTGGAGAATGTTTTAAAGGGTTTTAGTATTTTTTTTATGGATTTAAATTGAAAAGGTATGAAAACAAAAAATAAAAAGAAAGAAAATAGAAAGGGAGGTGAGAATAGAAACTTTATCTAGTTAATAATGAACAACATGGGCTAAAAAGGGGGCGCAGATAGAAACTCCTTAGGCCCATTAGCGCAGGGCTTGGAGGGTGTATGTTATGGGCTACAGTCAATAATGTTGACTCCCATAGGGCCATTGGATTGGTTGTCTCTTCAAGGTATTTCCATCAAACGGATCCTGAGGTGAAGGTGCGTAACAATTATAGTGAACCAACGCACACATGATTGGCCATAAGAAGAGCCTACCAGACAGTGACAAGTGTCACCGTCAGTGTGGCCAAAATCCGAAAAAATCCTATCTTGATCTTATCTTATTGGAAACACTAATCGAGTTTATTATATTCATTAATTGAATTTTATTGCTTATTATACTCATTAATCTCAAAATAAACCTCAATGAATTTCCATTAAACTATTAATTATCCTTAAACACCAGAGTTATAAACAAGCAAATAAAACTTTCAGCCAAACAGGAAACCGAAAAACCCTAGAAGCCCCTTCTTCCCCTTGGCGGCCTCTTCTTCTTCTTCCCAAAATCGCCGCCGTGCATCACCACGAAAACAAACACGCCACCACGAGACTCTCTCTCTTTCTGCGACATCAACAAAACCTAACCTAAACCGCCGTCCCGAATCTTCCTTCACGGTAGCCACAAATCTAACCCTACCTCAACTATCCGAAAACAAACAAATCCAAACGAACGGACGAAAAATGGATCCGACAATCGCTATCAAGAATGACAAAACACCACATATATAAGGCGACTATGTCTACGGGAGAGTTTGAATGTGTACCTGGAAAATCAAAGTGATGTGGAGGGCGTCAGAAGGATGAGAATACTCCTGTTCTTTTGGCGACACTGCGAGTTTGGTAGCAATTCTTGACGCGATGCCTTCAATCGATGCACAGTTCTGTTTAGGTATGCGTGATCTCACATTTTGTTCTTCTTGTTTGAAATCCTTCCTTCTACGAACTTATTCTGAGAATCCTTCGTATCATATCGTTATCGAACTATGGTTTGAATTTCTCTGTGTTATGGTGATAGGTGACAACACGATGAAACCTTTGTAGTCGAGAAAAAGTTGATAGAGTGAATTCAGAGGTTGGAAGATGCAGATTATGTAGCAAATCAACGTATAGAATAATGGAGATCGACGGTGAATGAAGATTGAAGAGTGTGGAGATGATGATGGTGTTGAATGGTGCGAAGCACAGAAGATTATTGACTCCGTGGCGGTTTCAGTGGCGATCGTAAGTGTTGTAGGATCCACGATTGAAGATGGATTACGAAGCTCCCGAATACGGTTCAGGTGCGAATTTTAAACTCACAATCCTTTCTCTTCTTTTCCAATCTTTTTCTTGTAATGGACTCTAAAATATCAATGATTTGCAGAAGTTGCAATGTTGTTGATGGATTCATGAATTGCGATGCTAATTTGCAGCTTGTTGTAGCAATCATGATGAAGCCTCATTGATGATGGTTGTAGTTCATGACTGGGATGATAAATTAGGGAAGAAGTTTGCAGAGGATTTCAGAAGAAGTTGAAGGTTGTGGTTGGAGTGTGTAAGATTCTGAGGAAACTTGTGAGGGAGAAGGAGATTCTGATTTATAGAGCTAACGATCAAGGCTCTTGTGAAAACTCAGGTGAAACTTCTAGAAGATTTCTGTTAGGAAGTTTGTTATTTCTGTTATCTGTTTTTTTTTTATTTTCTGTTTCTGAATCTGTTATGAGTTTCTTTTTAAAAAAATCTGTTAGAGTTGGTTATGAACTTTTATAACTATTTATGCATTGAACTTCTTTCTGAATTTCCGTTGATTTTGCTTCTGAATTTTCTCTATGAATTTTTTGTAATTGATTTCTTCTTCCTTTCTTTTCTTATCAATTTATTAGAATTTGGTAATTGAAGATGAGGAGAAAACAGGTGATTGAAGAATGTCGAAGAAGGATAGATGATGTATCTTGAAGAATCTGATTGAAGATAATGTGCGAGATTGTAGGGTCAGGTGAAGAAGCCTTAAAATTCATGAAGAATGGAGAGAGATCCAAGATTCAAAACTCTGTTTTTGGTTGTCAACTTTCAAGAATCAGGCTTCATTTTTTTCATTTTTTTGTTCCTTCTATTGACTTATCGGTTAGAGATTCTTGTTGTAACCGGATTTTGGCTATGGATTTTCTGTATAACTTATTATTCTTGAAATTCTGTTTTCAAAACTCTTCAAAATTTGTTGTATTGACTAGTTATGAAAAATTTCTTTTCCTTTTTAATTTTCTTGAAACTTGCCATTGAAGACAGAAATTCTGATAAATGGTTCTGGTATAATATCTTCTTTTCATGCCAATTATTCTGGCTTTTGAACCTTCCGAACCTGCTAGCACATTAAGACTCTATTGTGACTTTAATTGAATGACTTCTAAATGATCCTAAAAGAATGGATTTTTCTATAATATGGTTCATAGGAATTGGGTAACACTATGACTCATTGGTGAATAAACTTTGGGGTTTAAGCATTAAAATGGTTACTAGCAAAAGTGATTTATGGAATAAAATGGATTAAATGGATAATTAATATTTGGTGAAATTTGGATTCGGATTTGAAACTGGTACACGGTATAGAACAAAAGCATTGGACCTAGCAAGATTTGGATTAAAAAACATATATTTGCATCAGGTGTGAAAGGTAATTTAGGATGGTGGTTGTAACTTGGATGCGGAAGTGGACAAATAAAATCAGACAAAAATCGGATACTTCTTGAACATTAGGCAATGACTTATAGATTTTTCTATCATGGAATTAGTGTTAAAAACAAACGGATATGGATGACGATGATTTAGGATGTGGTTTAGAATGAATTAAGTCTTTAAATCGTTTTGAAACCAATCTTGAGATCATGTCCATATAAAGCCTACAACTATTCCATTGAACCTGAAACACACTCTTGGAAGTAAATCTCATGGTCTCGAATTTTTCAATATAAGGCCTTCTTCAATATAAAGCCTAGTCTCATGTTTGGGAAAACCTTGATCCGCTTTGCCAAGATTATGTGAATTTGAGAGCTTGAATTCAAACCAAGATTAAGGATTCATGAACAAGCTTCTGACCCCAGTAACAGGCCTATGACAATGACATCTGAATGTGAAGCGTAAGCCAACTAGATGGTAATAAATATGAGGGCAAATTTTGGGGTGTTACACAAAGGATGGGGACAAAGACCAAAACCCTCAAAAGCTTAACAAAAACAAAAAGAGGAAAATCCTAAGCGATTACGAACAATGTCATCAAAAACAAACACATAAGTTTCATTCCACCAAAAAAAATCATGAATGGTAAGGCCTAATGAAGTTAATGTGTCTACAAACTTGTTCCATTCCCTAAAGATGTGAGAAAGGTGAAAGGACTTTGATGTAGTTTTATAGATACAATTGATCCATCTGTTCTTTAATGACCAAAGAACAAACTGTGGATTGTGGATAGTGTAACACGGTGGGAGAACTGACTTTATATAAATGTTGTGGATAGCAAGAGTCACCACCGACTTTTATTTTATCCAAAAGGAAAGGACATAAAAGAACAGGAAAGACCTTAAAAGATTTTGAGTTCGGGGGGTAGGTTATATAAAGGGAAGGTGTTAGCACCCTTTATATCCATGGTTATCCATGGGCTCTTAGTTACTTAGCTCACTTTGAATTGTTTTGAAAAGGTGTAGTGTGTGATTAGAAACTTTCTAAGTACTTTGTAATGATCCTTGTATGGATGTATACAAAGACTTGGTTTTGAAAATTTGTTTGAAAAGTGATGTGTAAAAAATTATTTTGAAATGTGTGAGCAAGTAATTAAGAGGAACCTACCCTATATAAAGTCTTTACTGTTCTTATGTTCTTTCAATGGTAAGACTATCCCTATTATTAAGGAATAGGTAGTCATTACCTTGGATGTGATTAAGGGACATGTGTAGGGACATCTGAACTTAGGCAACTGCAAGGTGTCTTTAGCAATTCGTAGGGACTTATCATCTTTTATTCGAAAGGACAGGATCATTTATCGTAGGCAACCTCGAAAGGACTTGATCTTATAGAATGAAGGGACTTGATGATATTGATGAAGGGACTTGATGATATTGATGAAGGGACTTTGCTTAAGACACCTTACTTGACCTTTTGAAATAGGCAACATGAGAGGTAACCTTAGAAAGTGCAAGATGGCGATCAAAGATCGACTTACGTGTGTGCGTGTTCATATTCAAAAATTTATCTTTTAAAGTTGATTATTCTAAGTTAATTTTAATCACAAGTATGTTATTCACACCCTAGAATTACTAACCATACAGTAAATATATTCATAGCAAAAATAAAGCAAAAATTCAAACCTAAACTATTACAAAGCTTCGGGACAATTACAATATAATCGAGAAATATAATAAAGATAAATAATAATAAATAAGCAATAATTAGTAATAAGAATTAAGATGAAAGGTTAGAAAAGTAAAAATAAGAGAAATAAGAGATTAGCAAAAATAAATTAATATTAGAAAAGATTTTAAAATTTTAATAAAGAAAATAGATTTTAATAATAATAAATAAATATTAAATTATTTACATATTTAACAAATGATTAATGATTAATTATAAATTATAAAAATATTAAGTTAAATTCTAAAGTTAAGAAAAAAATTAGCGTTAGGGTTAGGGTTGGAAAAATTAGGGTTAGGGTTGTAATCATGAGAATTAGGGGTTTTAATTATTAATTTACAAAATAATCAATTTATTTACAAAATATATACAATATTAATAAATATAAAAATTTGATTTTTGGAAAAATAAAGTTTGAATTTTAAAAATATGAATTTTTTTGTATAAGAAATAATATAAACATTTATTTTAGAAATTGTTGTTTAGAAATTAATCAAATTAAATAAATATGATATAAAAGAAAACAAAAAAAATTGAAAAAAAACATACCTGGGGTTGGGATTCGAACCCAGGCCCTAGGCTTCTCACATGCTGGACCAACAACCTCACCACCAGGCCAAGCGTGTCTTGGTGACTATATGCTGGGTACGAATCCTTTTGTTATTAACCTGCAAAAATCAAAATAAAACGCAAAACAAAATGGCCTGGGGGGGAATCAAACCCAGGACCATTATATTCACAAGCAAACACACAAACCAGCTGAGCCGCATGGGGCGCGTTCAACATAGATTCAGCAATAAATCCTTTTATTTTAAAACAAATTTTTGAATATGACTTTGGCGCCAGGCTGCTTCATCTTCAACCTATTACCTGCGAAATTTCTTTCGAATCTTCCTGCGAATTTACCTACATTAGAAACCTGCAAATCTCATACCATCATCAATACGTAATGATTCATCAAATTGATCACATGGTAATGATCCACAAACATCATACAGTTCATTTACAGCTTTAAAATTAATTTATAATGGCTAAATCGAAGAACCCTAAATTTTGTTCAAGAACCCTAACAATGGCAACTTTCGGTTTAGGCCATGATTCTCCAATCTTTTTGCCCATAAATCATCTAAACATCACAACTAACACTGATATATGATTAGAATTCATTATCATTGCACAAATAATCATAATCGAAAAAAATAAGAACAAGAACATTATGGATTCGGTTTATGCTATATGTCATGATTTGAATGTTGTAAATGATTCAAATAGGTTCAGTGATCATCAAGGAATGTGTTGCAACCTTCAAAACCTCTTGGTATAGTCTCTAGGTCAAAAACCGAATCTCACTTTTTGGATGAAAATTTGAAGTTTGATGAATGTTCTTGGAGGCAGGATTTCGTCCCCTTGCACTTGTGATCAGTTTGTGTATATGTAGGGAGTTGAATTAGGTCAAAAGTTTTTGGATTTATGGGCTTTGTCTTGATTGCTTGATCATGAAGTTTCACAACTTTCAAATATTGAAAAAATCTCATCAAACCTTTCTAATTTAGGCTAGCACGAATTTGTTTGATTCCAATCAACTTTAAATGACTTTTAAGATTTTCTAGAAGAAGAATCACATTCAAATATTGAATTTTCATATTTTATTTTGATTTAAAATGATTTTTAATGTATAAAATCAAAATAAATAAAATAAAATAAATAAAAATCTGAATAAATGATATTTGGTTCGTGCATGATGTCATGGTAGTGATTGGGTCATAAAAATGCAAGCCCATGTGGAAAGAAATGATTCAAAGACACCATTTGTTCAATAAACCTCTCAAAAATTTCCCAACTTTGCAAAGACACATCTCCCTCAAATTTAAGGCTATGAGGGTGTTCTTGGACATTTTAGAAATATTAAAGAGTCCTCTAACAAACCTCTTTGGTATCATGTCCATATCTTTCACCATTTTCTAGTTATGCCCTTTGGAAGATGTTGACTTTTTGTTGACTTTTAAAAAGACCTATAATGTCCTAGCTCATACCTTCCAAATGAAGCATTTTTGGGCTTGGCTTGTGAGACACAAAGTTGTAGAGAATTAAATTTTATTCAAAATGAGCTTCGGATGGAAAATTCTTGATAAAGCATGTGAAAGTTATGGCTGGTCAAAGTTCAGTTGACTTTTCCTATGAAGACCCTAATTTAGAAACTCCTGATTCTTGATGATCTGAAATCTCCTTGATGAATCATGATCAACCATTGATCCTTTGGCAAAAAAATCATGAAGTTTGACTTTGGTTTGACCACAGTTGACCTCAGTTTGACTTTTTGACTGCTTTGACTGATTTTTGCATATCTGATCATCTGACTGAGCAAACCTTTTGGGAAAGCCTTGAAACTTGACATAGGGATTGTTGAAGACATGTGGGATATTATGAAGTTCACTTGAGGCCTTGGAAGTCCATTTAGCCTGATGAAACCCAAAACCCTGGTTTAGGATGCACAACTTAGGAGGAGGCTTTGTCTGAGGGAATTGTCAAACTTTCTGACTAATTGTGGACCTTGTGAACCCTGTGAACCTTGTGAACCTCTTGAACCTCTTGGAACACCTTAGTACACAATGTCTTGTCTAGGTGAGGGCAAATTTTGGGGTGCAACAGCTGCCCCTATTCAATTTTCTGAAACCTGAGGGGTTAGATTGGCCTGTGTGCCATTCGTGACTTGGAAGGTTGAAGGGGATTGAACAAAAAAGCCCAAAAATTTACACTCGCCGGTGCGTAAAGTAACACTGCTAATTGGTTGTCTATGCTTGAGTGGGCTTGAAGATGCCACTTGGAAGAATTGGAGATGGGCTTACAGATGCCATCCATAATATCATGAGGTGATAATATCAATAGGTTGTCACTGAATATTAGTACTAGGTCTTCGTATAGGCCGTCTCTGAATCATTTTAAGCATCAGAATCGAATCTTCGTGGCGATCTTTTCTGAATTGCTTTTGGTGATATCTTGGGCTAAGTACAAGATCTTCGTATAGATCCTTTATGTACCATCCCATAAATAAACTATTGCATAGACCATTAGAAACAAATCTTCGTAACGATTATCTCTTCTGGTATTATCCTGAATTAGGTAATAGATCTTCGTATAGACCATTTATATACCCTCCCAGGGATAGAAAGAATACCAGGATTAAATCTTCGTGGCGATTATCCCTGAACTTCTTCTGAAAGAATCTCTTGGACTAAGTGCTAGATCTTCGTATAGATCATTTACACACCATCCCAAAGATAGTTGACTATCAGAAATAAATCTTCGTAACGATTATCTCCTTTGGAAATATCCTAGATTAAGCACTAGATCTTCGCATAGATCATTTACTTACCCTTCCAAGGACAGCTTGAGTATTGATCATCAGAAATGAATCTTCGTAATGATTATCTCTGAATTAAGTATCAGTACTAGATCTTCGTACAGATCGTCTCTGAACTGTTTTGAATTGATAGTGTTTATCTGCCCGAAAATATCCTGAAAATGAAAGGTTAGTTTATGCAATATGTATGTATGTATGTATGGCACAATGTTCCTAAGTAAATGCTTTATGCACTCATGGATGTGTATGCTTATGATATGATGAAACTGATGTATGTATGAGTCACGTAGCCTGAAGTGTCTGGGTATCTCTGTATAATAATTGCTGGCTAGGGAAAATGAATCCCGGTTCGTTGTGGAAGAATATGAGGACTTTGTCCCTGTCTTGTTTGATAGTATGGTACTTATAACCTCTCGTCTTTGTTCGTCGTTCTTTTATTGAAGGAATACGTTCCTTCGTATCCCGACTGAGGATAAAAGAGATTGATATAAATCCGAGGGGAGATGTCACCCGAAACATCTATAAAGATTACTCTGTGGGGATTTGTGATTATTCTGTGGGGATTTGTGATTATTCCGTGGGATGAACTGGCGAAGTTTCGTTGAATTCCTACCTTCGTTCTTCCTTAGTAAATACTATTACTGTATTTTATGCATTTCTGGTAAACATCAATCATATTCAAAAGCATACATACATTCAAACACAACCAATGGACGTTTTTGTTTAGGTAAACAGGGTAAAAGTAAATCTGGATTCAAAGACGAGACTTTATTTATTTTAGAAAGTGGCTTAAACACAGGAAAATTTCTACAAGGAGACAGAAATCCTAGTAAGAGGAATTCGTCGAAAAAGTTTTACAAAAACAAAGAAAAATAGCTATGTGAGAAGTAATCCTATTGAGTTTCAATTCTACTATTGCCATTATCTTCGAGTATCTCATCCTCTGCTGTCGAGATGGAAACGATTGGATTGATCTTTATCTGTTAGAACTTGAGTCAAGTGACAACTGGTTGGAGTTACATGGGTGATCCAACGAGACATGGTCATACGCTTTAATCCCTAACTTTTGCCTGGATTTCCCTTTCAGGTTTTCAATCCACCTGGATACCCTTTTTTTCCCAAGCCGCCTTTTTCAGGGTTTCGACTTGCCGGGTGTACATTTTTTATATATATATCCCTAATTTTTTCCCGAACCTTTTTGGTTCGCCGGGATGCCCTTATTTTTGCCTAGGCCAATCAACCTAGCGGGTCTCTTTTTATGCGTAGTATTTTTTAACTATGTCTGCGTTTACAGGCTGTGGGAAGTCTTCACCATCTATAGTAGTAAGCATCATGGCACCTCTTGAGAATACCCTCTTGACTACAAATGGTCCTTCATATGTAGGAGTCCACTTGCCCCTAGGATCACCCTGTGGTAATATGATACGCTTGATTACCAAGTCACCAGTCTGATATACCTTTTGCTTAACCTTCTTATTAAAAGCTTTGATCATACGGGTAGAACTGCTAGCCTTTTCTCATCAATCAAATTTATCTGGTCAAGTCGAATTTGAATCCACTCATCTTCATCCAAGCCTGCATCCTTCATGATTCTTAAGGAGGGGATCTGAACTTCAACGGGTAGAACTGCTTCCATACCATAGACTAAGGAGAATAAGGTTGCCCCTGTTGAAGTACGTATTGTAGTACGATAACCATGAAGAGCAAATGGTAACATCTCATGCCAATCCTTATATGTAACAATCATCTTTTGTAGAATCTTCTTAATGTTCTTATTGGTAACTTCTACTGCCCCATTCATCTTTGGACGATACAGAGAAGAATTATGATGCTTAATCTTGAACTGCGTGCAGAGATTAGTAATCATGGTGTTGTTCAGATTAGAGCCATTATCTGTGATAATCCTTTCAGGGATGCCATACCTACATATGAGATCATTCTTAATGAATCGAGCCACACCATTCTTAGTAACAGATGCAAATGAGGCTGCTTCCACCCACTTTGTAAAATAACCAATGGCAACTAGGATGAAACGATGCCCATTAGAAGCAGTAGGCTTGATCTCACCAATCATATCAATGCCCCACATGGCAAAAGGCCAAGGAGCAGTCAACACATTCAATGGAACTTGAGGTATATGCACTTTATCAGCATAAATCTGACACTTGTGACATGTTTTGGAATGTTGATAGCAGTCAGCTTCCATGGTAGACCAATAGTAACCTGCTCTCAATATCTTATTTGCCATGTTATGACCACTAGAATGAGTGCCAAAAATCCCATCATGCATGTCTTCCATAATCTCTGTTGCTTCCTTCTTATCCACACAACGAAGCAAAGTCGAATCATGATTGTGCTTGTACAAAATCCCATTACTTAAGAAGAATTTAGCAGAAAACCTCCTCAAAAACTTCTTATCTTTGACAGATGCCCCTTCAGGGAACTCCTGAGCTTCAAGATATCTTTTCACTTCATAGAACCAAGGCTTTCCCTCTACTTCTTCAGTATCAATTTCATTGCAATATGCAGGCTTCTCAAATCTATCAATAGTGATCTTGGGAGCTTCATCATCCCAGATAACCTCAAACATAGATGCCATGGTGGCTAATGCATCTGCCAACTGATTCTCTCTTCGTGGAATATGCCCAAAAGTAATCTCTTCAAAGTATGGGATCAAAGACCACACATGCTCTCTGTAAGGAATGAGATTTTCATGCTTGGTATCCCAATCTCCTTTAATCTGACTAACTTCCAGGGCTGAATCTCCATATACGTCTAGGAACTGAATCTTCATCTCAATGGCAACTTTGATACCCATGATACATGCCTCATACTCAGCCATGTTAGTGGTACAATAGAAACAAAGTCTTGCAGTAATCGGGGTATGACAACCTTCAGGGGAAATGATCATAACACCAACACCATTACCAAGTGCATTAGCAGCTCCGTCAAAAACCATAGTCCATCGGGATCCTTGTTCAGGTCCGTCATAATGTCTTCATCAGGGAACTCAAAACTCATTGACTGATAATCATCCACTGCTTGATGAGCCAAATGACCAGCTACAACACTACCCTTGATGGCCTTCTGAGTGGTGTACTGTATATCATATTCTGTTAAGATCATTTGCCATCTCGCTATTCGTCCGGAGAGAGCAGGTTTCTCGAATATGTATTTGATTGGATCCATCTTTGAAATTAACAGGGTAGTATGAGTCAACATATACTGTCTTAGTCGGCGAGCAGCCCATGCCAAAGCGCAGCAAGTTTTCTCGAGCAGTGAGTATCTTGTTTCACAGTCGGTAAACTTTTTGCTAAGGTAGTATATTACCTGCTCTTTTCGACCAGACTCTTTATGTTGCCCCAACACACACCCCATTGAGTTGTCTAATACTGTTAAGTACATAATCAAGGGTCTTCCATCAACTGGTGGCATCAAAATTGGAGGTTCTAGGAGATATCTTTTTATTTTGTCAAAGGCTGTCTGGCACTCGTCATTCCATTCCATTACCTGATCCTTCTTCAACAACTTGAAGATTGGCTCACAGGTAGCAGTTAGCTGGGAAATAAATCTTGCAATGTAATTTAGTCGTCCCAAGAAACCTCTAACCTCCTTTTCAGTACGGGGATTTGGCATCTCTTGTATAGCTTTCACTTTTGCAGGGTCTACTTCAATACCTTTTCCACTGACAATGAAACCCAGGAGTTTACCAGACCTAACTCCAAAAGTACATTTGTTTGGATTCAATCTCAGCTTGTATTTCTTCAACCTCTCAAACAGCTTATGCAGATGATCAAGGTGTTGCTCTTCATTCTAGGACCTGGCTATCATATCACCCACATAGACCTCTATCTCATGATGAATCATATCATGAAACAAAGCCACCATAGCACGCTGATATGTTGCCCCGGCGCTCTTTAAACCAAATGGCATCCCCTTATAACAGAAAGTGCCCCATTGTGTAACAAATGTAGTCTTCTCCATATCTTCAGGTGCCATTTTGATTTGGTTGTAACCAGAAAAACCATCCATGAAAGAGAATACCTTATGTTGAGCAGTGTTGTCTACCAAAACATCAATATGTGGAAGCGGAAAGTCATCTTTCGGGCTGGCCTTATTCAGATCTCTGTAATCTACACACATGTGTACCTTACCATCCTTCTTAGGTACTGGTACTACATTTGCAACCCATTGAGGATAAGAAGTCACAGCTAAGAACCCTGCATCAAATTGCTTCATCACCTCTGCTTTAATTTTTTCTGACATTTCAGGACGCATGCGACGAACCTTTTGTTTCTTCAGACGACAGTCTTCTTTTACCGGTAAATGGTGAACCACAATGTCTGTATCCAACCCTGGCATATCTTCATAAGACCAAGCAAAGATCTCCACATAATCACGTAACATCTGGATCAATCTGCTCTTAACACCATCCTCTAACTCAGCTCCTATCTTGACTTCTTTCCTGTTTTCTTCAGTTCCCAGATTCACAACTTCGATTGGTTCTTCATGTGGCTGTATAGCTTTCTCTTCTTGTTGTAACAACCTATCAAGCTCTACAGGTACTTCACAATCTTCCTCCTTTCCATCTTCAGTTTGATAGATCGGATTCTCGAAATTATAATTGGCAATAGTGGAACTGTTATCAACAGGATCCAGAGTGGATGAAGATCTGCATTTTAGAGATGTGTGTGTGTGTAAGAACACATTGCTGATAAAACAAAAATAAAATAAAAGAAAGACAAGGAGCACAATATTTATGAAAACGAAACGTCCATTGATTTTATTGAATGAAGTATGCAAATGAAATGACATCCCGAAACAAGCATACCATTGTGCCCTGGGTAAGACACAAGGCTTAAAAGTTTGATTGTTCGAAATTACAAATTTAAAATAAAAACACAGTAATAGTATTTACTCCTGACTAAAGGAGATAGGAATAACGTCTTCAGTCTTCCAATTGTCGAGCCCATCACCCACAGTAAGAAAGATCCAATCATCTAGGTTGTAGTCTTCATTACAATTAACCACAACATTGATTTGATCTCTTATGACCCCTTGATTGGTGATACGAACAGCACGAGCATGACAAACAGCCTTCTGAGATTCTGCAGTGAAACCCAAACCAAACTTGTCAGATTTGTAAGGGATGTTAGGAAGCTGACCCCAAATAGCAGAACCACCTTTTGCAACCACAGCCTTAGCATCTTTGAGAGAGGCCATTGCAGGAGGTATGTTAGTAACTATAGGAACCCTTTCAGAAACAGAAACAGACTGAGGAACAGGATCAGAGCAAGGAACAATTTCAAATGTTTGACACGGAGTTTCAACCATTTCACCCTCCATTTCTACATACTTGAAAGTATTCACTTGGCTCACCATGTATTCTTCTTCACCATAGACTGTGACAATTTTGTTCTTTACCGGATATTTCAACTTCTGATGCAAGGTGGAAGTCACAGCACCTGCCCCATGGATCCAGGGGCGCCCAAGCAAACAAGAATACACAGGACGAATATCCATCACATAGAAAGTAGAATTGAAGACTTGAGAGCCTACTTTGATCGGGAGATCTACTTCTCCATGTACCACTCTTCTTGAACCATCAAAGGCCCTCACCACTACATCACTTGGTCTCAACACAACATCTTCAGGACTGAGCTTGTCCAGAACCTCTTTAGGGAGTACATTTAATGAAGAACCATTGTCCACCAGCACATGAGACAAGGTAGTGCCCCTACATTCAATGGAGATATGCAGAGCTCTGTTATGATTCCTCTTGGCAGGAGTTAGATCAGCATCAGAAAAGCCCAACCCCTTATCACAAGTCAGATGTGCCACACAATTCTCAAATTGATCCACAGAGATCTCATTTGGCACATGAGCAGTCTTCAAGAACTTGATTAAGGCTTTAGCATGGGCCTCAGAACACAACAATAAAGATAACATGGAGATTTTGGAGGGGGTATGCCCCAACTGGTCAATAATATCATAATCACTCTTGCGAATTATCTTCAACACTTCTTCCATCTGTTTAGAAAGATTTTCAGCAGTCGGTGTCCCAGCTTGCATAGGTTCAATTATAGGACCTTTGCCCCGAGCATCAGTATTTGGCCCAGAATTGGAGGTAGTAGTTGGAGTAGCTGCATTTTTGGAGGTAGTTTGAGGAGAGAAGATTCTTCCACTTCTAGTGATCTTACTAGATCCAACAATGTTATCAACATCAAGACCAACATCAGTAACAGGTGCATCAGTCACAGGTTCTTGTTTGACACCATGGATATAAACATCAAAACCATAATTCCAGGGTATAACTTTATCAGAAGTATAAGGAACAGGACCAGGAGTGGTAATGATCATGGGAACCACTCTAGTTTCAGCAACAGTCCTCACAGGGCCTTCAGCAGTAATCCTGACAGGACCCTTAGAGGTGATCCTGACAGGGCCTTTGGAGGTAATCTTCACTGGCACTTTGTCAACCATAGCTACGTCTTCCAGCTTCGTACTTCGAGTCAGATGTTCACACATACTTTCAATAGAAGGTGTCCTCTCAAACAATATAGTGTAATTGTCCATGAGGCATTGAATACCATCTTTCAGTCTCCAGCAGCTATCAGGTTTGTAAGCACAATAGAAACAGTCTTCATTGGAACCTGGAAAGAACCCAGCCTGCACCAGCTTCTTCTTGATAATGGATAGAGGAGTAGTCACATCTACTACTGAGGAAACATAGGAAACCTCATCAACAACATTAACAGTCTTCTCATGGTTGGGCATAGGAGCAGTAATCACATTTGGGGTCCTAGGAGGGTCAAATTCAATTTCCCCAGCTTCGATCATGTCTTGAATCTTGTTTTTCAACACCCAGCAATTGTTGGTGTCATTTCCCGGACTATTAGAATGATATGCACATCTTGCATTAGGATTGTATCGAAGAGAGGAAGTGTTAGGATTATGAGGAGGGTCCCTCAAAGTAATGAGTTCCCCTTTGAACATGTGTTGCAAGGCTTGGGCCAGTGACATGTTGATCTTGGTGAACTGTCTTCTAGGCTTCTGTTGATTGTTTTGTTGTTGCTCTGGTGCTGCAGGAGCAGGGTTGGAGATGTGAACTGCTCCCACAGATAGGTGACTCCTGTTACGATTATGTTGATCATACACAACATTAGACTCCTTCTTTCCACTAGGG
Organism: Lathyrus aphaca; assembly: GCA_963966055.1. Taxonomy (NCBI): domain Eukaryota; kingdom Viridiplantae; phylum Streptophyta; class Magnoliopsida; order Fabales; family Fabaceae; genus Lathyrus; species Lathyrus aphaca. The sequence goes on from OZ014524.1 coordinate 86,001,816, forward strand.
GGCTTCTTAGCAGTGCTTGATGAAGAGGCACTCATTTGTATCTTACCACTTCTTATACCACTTTCCATGCGTTCTCCAGTCATTATCAGCTCAGTGAAACCAGATGATGAGCTTCCAATGAGGTGACTATAAAAAGGACCATTCAGCGTACTCATAAACATATCCACCAGCTCCCTGTCAGTCAGAGGAGGTTGAACTCTGCCAGCCAGGTCTCTCCATTTCTGGGCATACTCTTTGAAACTCTCCTTAGCACTCATAGACATGCTTTGGAGCTGCATGCGAGTTGGTGCTAAATCAACATTATATTGGTATTGCATATAGAAGGCCTCAGCAAGATCATTCCAATCACGAATATTAACACTTTCAAGTTGATAGTACCATTCCAATTGAGCTCCAGACAAGCTCTCTTGGAAGAAATGAATCCATAACTTCTTATCAGCAGTATGTGGTTGAATCCTCCGGACATAGGACCTTAAATGCAGCTTAGGACATGAGACACCATCATACACCACAAAAACAGGAACCTTGAAACCAATAGGTATAACCACTCCAGAAACTAAACTCAGATCTTCAAAATCAAGCCCAGAAGATTTTTGCAATTCCATGGCATTCATTCTGTCTACCAGCATCTTGTACTTCTCCTTACCAGCAGGATCATGATAATAGTTTGCCTCAGAATCAGAATCTCCCACAGTATCATGGAGACTACCTCCCTCTTTCTCAGAAATCTCAGACTCAGAATCCTCAATCTGTTCCTTAATCTTCATAGGACCCCTGAACCTTCTTCCCAGATTGATAAGGCCTCCTGATTTTCTAGTCTTCTTCTTCTTCTTAGCCAACAGTGTTTTCAGCTCATCTTGTCCCTTGGACAAGTTCAGGATCAGCTCTTGGAATTGTGCATTCTGAGCCTGGAGGTCTTTGACAGTCTGTTCAAGAGCCATTTCTACTGAAATAAACAGCAAGAAGATAAGATACATGTTCACAAGAAACCTGTGATGCAATGACATGGTATGTAAATGCATATGCAATGTTTTCAAGGACCGCAAGATTTAGATTTGTTTAAACAACCAGCAAGTAAACTTTTATTAGTAATCAATAAACTTGTTTTCCTCTTGGGCTTACAATAAAATAAAATGAATACAAAGATGGGGTTTTAAGTCTCCCATGGACGGTTCCTCTTTGTGTTGAGGTATGAGTTGAGATTCCGCTCCTCGTGAAGTTGTCTTGTCAGCTCTAGGATTCTTTCTTGACTAGCTTTGAAATGAGTCTCAAAAGTATCCCTTTGCTCCTTCAACTGGATCCAGGACCTCTGTAACTCCTCCATGTCAGTGGGCATGTCTGGATGAAGGATGATATAAGGAGTATCTCCTTCAGCAACAGGCTCCATGGTAACTGGCAGGATGGCAGTATAAGGCATCATAAGAGTCTGAGCACGAGATCGTACCCATCTGAAGTAAGGTTCCATAGGAATGGAGTACTTTGGTTCCAGAGTCTTGCTGTCAACCTTATTCACTTTACCCCAAGCTCGTATGAACCTTTGTCTGTAACCTTGCAGATTGTTGTCGTAGTCGAACATAATACCCTGAATAAGCATGTCATGAGGACCTTCACTTCGAGCATAACAAAACTGACGTAGAGCTAAGGAAGGGTTGTAGGTAATGCCCCCTCTTATGCCTAAAAGTGGCACATTAGGGAATTCCCCATAACGGTCAATGATAGTAACATTCTCCATAGATCTAGAATACCAATGAATGTCTGAATGAGAAAGTGACATGATCCTTTTAGACCACCTGAACCCTTGTTCATTCTTCATCACTGATCGAGGAAGGTGAGAAATAAACCACCTGGACAATAGAGGTATGCAGCACATCAGAGTTCCTCGTGCCTTCATAGTGCGGGTATGGAGAGAATGTAAGATGTCTCCAAGTAATGTAGGCACTGGATTGCGAGTCAGAAATATGTTGATGGCATGTACGTCTATGAACTGGTCTAGATTAGGGAACAACACTAAACTAAACCATAAATCAATAGGGCTAAGACCTACTCAAAAGCATCATAACTCATAGCCTTCAGGAACACTTGAGCTTTCTCCATCAATACCTTAGCAAGAATACCCTTAACTCCACTTCTTGTTTCTAGAACAATGTCTGATTTTTTCAAATGTAAGGTTGCTGCAATGACTTCAGGTTTAGGCTCTTTTTCCAAGCCTCTAAAGGGTCTCTGATTAAGAATAGGTACACCGAATAGCTTGGAGAACTCCTCCATTGTAGGAACCAACTGATAGTCGGGGAATGTGAAACAGTGATGTTTAGGGTCAAAGAACTGAAACAGAACACTCATCATGTCTTCATTAAACCCTGAAGTGACTAGATCCAGTAGGTGACCATGCCTCTTGATGAATTGGGAGTTTTCAGAAACTTGAGAGACCAATTCCTTAAGCTTAGGAGGTATTCCTACCAAGTTGATCCGGATAGTATTCCTACGAGCAGAAGCCATGACCTGCAACAAAGAACAAAGATAAATCCTTTGGTCCTTGAAATGGTTAGTGAAAATTCTATGCTTATGATGCATGATGATGTCATGATGTTATGCTCAATCACAAACATGTGGCACACACAAACAAGTCACACAATAGCCCTAGGTTTGAAGGCCTACATGAGGTTTAAAGGTAAGTACCCTCCCTTGAAGTTTATTTGGTTCATCCTATCCTACAAAAGTAACCAGGTTCTAAGGGATCTCAAAATCACTGATCCTTCACAAGGGTGGTTGTTCTGTAGGTAACTTACTTGCCAACCAAAACCCTCCAAGTTTAGGATCTCAATGAGCGTACCATCGAGTATCAACCAACTTTAGTCTTCACCAAAGCCGGCTACCTCACTACTTTCTAAAGGACAAGATAGGATGACTAGGGTTCTAAAAGTCAATTAGTGTATTGACAGCATATGGCAGCCTCATATTATCCTCAACTTGCTTAAGGAACATAAGCACCAACCAAGAAGTCACACTAATTATGGCCACCAGATCAACCATATCAGTATACGCCTTACAGTTTCCTTGGTCTATTGCCATTTACCTAAGGTACACTAGATCAGGGTTAGGATCTTTCACACATAAGAGCCCCACAAGTAAGTATAAAGCAAGCAAAGCAAACAATTTAAAGTGATCTAATTCCTAAGGGTACCTCTCTTTTATCTTCCCCAGCAGAGTCGCCAGTCCTGTAACACGGTGGGAGAACTGACTTTATATAAATATTGCGGATAGCAAGAGTCGCCACCGACTTTTATTTTATCCAAAAGGAAAGGACATAAAAGAACAGGAAAGACCTTAAAAGATTTTGAGTTCGGGGGGTAGGTTATATAAAGGGAAGGTGTTAGCACCCTTTATATCCATGGTTATCCATGGGCTCTTAGTTACTTAGCTCACTTTGAATTGTTTTGAAAAGGTGTAGTGTGTGATTAGAAACTTTCTAAGTACTTTGTAATGATCCTCGTATGGATGTATACAAAGACTTGGTTTTGAAAATTTGTTTGAAAAGTGATGTGTAAAAAAGTATTTTGAAATGTGTGAGCAAGTAATTAAGAGGAACCTACCCTATATAAAGTCTTTATTGTTCTTATGTTCTTTCAATGGTATGACTATCCCTATTATTAAGGAATAGGTAGTCATTACCTTGGATGTGATTAAGGGACATGTGTAGGGACATCTGAACTTAGGCAACTGCAAGGTGTCTTTAGCAATTCGTAGGGACTTATCATCTTTTATCGAAGGGACAAGATCATTTATCGTAGGCAACCTCGAAGGGACTTGATCTTATAGAATGAAGGGACTTGATGATATTGATGAAAGGACTTGATGATATTAATGAAAGGACTTTGCTTAAGACACCTTACTTGACCTTTTGAAATAGGCAACATGAGAGGTAACCTTAGAAAATGCAAGATGGCGATCAAAGATCGACTTACGTGTGTGCGTGTGTAACACGGTGGGAGAACTGACTTTAGTTAAATGTTGTGGATAGCAAGAGTCGCCACCGACTTTTATTTTATCCAAAAGGAAAGGACATAAAAGAACAGGAAAGACCTTAAAAAGATTTTGAGTTCGGGGGGTAGGTTATATAAAGGGAAGGTGTTAGCACCCTTTATATCCATGGTTATCCATGGGCTCTTAGTTACTTAGTTCACTTTAAATTGTTTTGAGAAAGGTGTAGTGTGGGATTAAAAATTTTCTAAGTACTTTATAATGATCCTCGTTTGGATGTATATAAAGACTTTGTTTTGAAAATTTGTTTGAAATGTGAAGTGTAATGAAATATTTTGAAAAGGTGAGCAAGTAATTAAGAGGAACCACCCTATGCTAAGTCTTTTCTGTTCTTATATGTTCTTTCAATGGTAAGACTATCCCTATTATTAAGGAATAGGTAGTCATTACTTTGGATGTAATAAGGGACATGTGTAGGGACATCTGAATATAGGCAATTATGAGGTGTCTTTAGCAATACGTAGGGACTTATCATCTTTTATTCGAAGGGACAAGATCATTATTCCGTAGGCAACCTCGAAGGGACTTGATCTTATAAACTTAAAGGGACTTGATGATATTAATGGAGGGACTTTGCTTAAGACACCTTACTTGAACTTAGAAATAGGCAACATAAGAGGTAACCTTAGAAAGTGTAGGATGGCGATCAAAGATCGACTTACGTGTGTGAGTGTTCATATTCAAGTATTTATCTTATTTAATGTTAATTATCTAAGTCATTTTAATTACACATAGTTATACACCCTATAGTTACTAACCACACAGTTAATATATTTACAATAAAATAAAGCAAAAATATAAACCTAAGTTATTACAAAGCTTTGGGTTAGTTACAAGATAATCGGAAAAAAAAATAATAACGAGAAAATAAATAAGCAATAATTTAAATGGTTAGTAATAATAACAATAATAAGAGGGTTGGTAAAAATATAATGGAAATAAAAATTCAAGAGAAAATATTAACATTTAAGTTAAATAAACATTTAGAAAAGATTTTAGAAGAAGATAGAATAATTATAATAATAAACAAATAATAATCACTTATAACAAAAATGATTAATCATTTAATTAAATTAAAGATTAAAGTTAATAAAAATTAGGGTTAATAAAGAATTAGGGTTTTGAAAAAAAAATTAGGGTTTATATTTTTTATTTAAGAAAAATTAGGGTTTTAATTATTAATTTACAAAATAAATCAATTTATTTACAAATTATATATATATATATATATATATATATATATATATATATATATATATATATATATATATATATATTAATAATATGAACATACAATAAATAAATATAAATAATTAAGTTTTTGAAAATAAAGTTTGAATTTTAAAGATATGAATTTTTGGTATAAGAAATAATATACATTTATTTTAACATTTAAGAAATTAATTAAGTTAAATTAATAAAATATAAACAAAACAAATAAAATGAGAAAAAATACATACCTGGGGCTGGGATTCGAACCCAGGCCCTAGGCTTTGTTCATCTTGGACCAAGAGCAAACTAACCACCAGGCCAGGCGCGCGCTGGTGTTAGTGTATGAGCAGCAATGCCTTTTGTTACTAACCTGCAAAAATCATGAAAAATAAAACAAAACAAAATGGCCTGGGGGAATCGAACCCAGGACCATTCGTTCACAGGCAAACACACAAACCAGCTGAGCCACATGGGGCGCGTACAACATAGATTCAACAACAAAACATTTTATTTTAAAATCAATATTTGAATAAGATTTTTGGCGCCATCTGAACTTCATCTTCTTCCTCAAATTTCCTGCGAATTTTTCTTCAACTTTTCCTGCAAAATTTCCTACAAACAAAATTGGCAGATAAACCTATATTTCTTAAATCACGCATAAACCATCACAATCTCTAAAATTGATGACATATTTTTATTGCCCAGGGTTTGTACTGCTTAGCCATGTTCTTATCATGCTCATTAATGGTGCGAAACGCAAAACCCCATTCTTGAGGTTGAAACCCTAACAATGGTAACCTCTGGTTCCGGCCACGAAGCTTCAATCCAAACACATAAAAACAATCCACACATGTTAATAAACAGATTTCAATGGTTAAAAACAGTTTATATATCATGAATTGATGGAATCGAAAATTTGAAAACTCAAGAGAATATTGATTCAGTTTGTATGATTCATGGAGTTCTGAATGCAATGGATGATCAGGAATGACTCAAGGATTTCAATAAACATGTTTCCACCTTCAAAACTCTTTGGAATGGCCTCTAGCAAGGAATATGAATGTGGCTTTTCTTGAGATTTTTTGAAGTTTGATTCTTGTTCTTGGCTGCCAATTTTTCCTCCTTGTGTGCTTTATGTTGTACATATATAGTGTGAACTAATTAGGTCAAAAAACACACCATCCTTTGGATTTTTGGATCAATTGAGATTGAAAAAGATATGCTTCCAAAATATTGAAAATTTTTGATATATCCTTACTATTTTTGTTGATCTAATTTTGTATGATCTCAATCACTTTTAATTAACCTTTAAGACTTTCTAGAACAAAAATCAAATCAAATATTGAAACTTTTATATTTTATTTTGATTTAAAATGATTTTTAATGTATAAAATCATAATAGATAAAATAAAATGAATAAAAATTTGAATAAATGATTTTTAATTCGTGCATGATGTCATGGAAGTGTTTGGGTCATAAAAATGCAAGCCCATTTGGAGAAATTTGGTTCTAAAGTCCCATTTGCTTCATAAACCTCTCAAAAATTTCCCAACTTTGCAAAGGCACAAATCCCTCAATTTTAAGGCTATGAAGGTGTTCTTGGACATTTTGGAAAGATTAAAGAGTCCTCTAACCAACCTCTTTGGTCTAATGTCCATATATTTTACCATTCTCAAGTTATGCTCTTTGGAAGATGTTGACTTTTTGTTGACTTTTAAAATGACCTATAATGTCTTAGCTCATACCTTCCAAATGAAGCATTTTTGGGCTTGGCTTGTGAGACACAAAGTTGTAGAGAATTCAATTTCCTTCAAAATGAGCTTTGGATGGAAAATTTTTGATGAAGCATGTGAAAGTTATGGCTGGTCAAAGTTCAGTTGACTTTTCCTGTGAAAACCCTAATTTAGAAACTCCTGATTCTTGATGATCTGAAATCTCCTTGATGAATCATGATCATCCCTTGATCAAATGATGAATTTTACTTCATATAATTTATGTTGGAAAAAAATCATGAAGTTTGACTTTGGTTTGACCACAGTTGACCTCAGTTTGACTTTTTGACTGCTTTGACTGATTTTAGCCTATCTGATCATCTGACTGAGCAAACCTTTTGGGAAAGCCTTGAAACTTGACATGGGGATTCTTGAACACATGTAGGGTGCTATGAATCTCACTTGAAGCCTTGGAAGTCCATTTAGCCTGATGAAAGTTAAAACCCTAGTTTAAGATGCATTGCTTAGGAGGTTGCATTGTCTGAGGGAATTGTCAAAATTTCTGACTAATTGTGAATCTTGTGAACCTCTTGAGATACCTTGTGAACCTTGTGAACCTCTTGGGACACCTTAGTACACAATGTCTTGTTTAGGTGAGGGCAAATTTTGGGGTGCAACAGCGTGTTCATATTCAAATATTTATCTTTTAAAGTTGATTATTCTAAGTTAATTTTAATCACAAGTATGCTATTCACACCCTAGAATTACTAACCATACAGTAAATATATTCATAGCAAAAATAAAGCAAAAATTCAAACCTAAACTATTACAAAGCTTCGGGACAATTACAATATAATCGAGAAATATAATAAAGATAAATAATAATAAATAAGCAATAATTAGTAATAAGAATTAAGATGAAAGGTTAGAAAAGTAAAAGTAAGAGAAATAAGAGATTAGCAAAAATAAATTAATATTAGAAAAGATTTTAAATTTTTAATAAAGAAAATAGATTTTAATAATAATAAATAAATATTAAATTATTTACATATTTAACAAAGGATTAATGATTAATTATAATTTATAAAAATATTAAGTTAAATTCTAAAGTTAAGAAAAAAAATTAGGGTTAGGGTTAGGGTTGGAAAAATTAGGGTTAGGGTTAGGGTTGGAAAAATTAGTGTTAGGGTTATAATCATGAGAATTAGGGTTTTTAATTACTAATTTACAAAATAATCAATTTATTTACAAAATATATACAATATTAATAAATATAAAATAAAATAAATATAACAATTTGATTTTTGGAAAAATAAAGTTTGCATTTTAAAAATATGAATTTTTTTGTATAAGAAATAATATAAACATTTATTTTAGAAATTGTTGTTTAGAAATTAATTAAATTAAATAAATATGATATAAAAGAAAACAAAAAAAATTGAAAAAAAACATACCTGGGGCTGGGATTCGAACCCAGGCCCTAGGCTTCTCACATGATGGACCAACAACCTCACCACCAGGCCAAGCGTGTCTTGGTGACTATATGCTGGGTACGAATCCTTTTGTTATTAACCTGCAAAAATCAAAATAAAACGCAAAACAAAATGGCCTGGGGGGGGGGGGGGAATCGAACCCAGGATCATTATATTCTCAAGCAAACACACAAACCAGCTGAGCCACATGGGGCGCGTTCAACATAGATTCAACAATAAATCCTTTTATTTTAAAACAAATTTTTGAATATGACTTTGGCGCCAGGCTGCTTCATCTTCAACCTATTACCTGCGAAATTTCTTTCGAATCTTCCTGCGAATTTACCTACATTCGAAACCTGCAAATCTCATACCATCATCAATACGTAATGATTCATCAAATTAATCACATGGTCATGATCCACAAACATCATACAGTTCATTTACAACTTTAAAATTAATTTATAATTGCTAAATCAAAGAACCCTAAATTTTGTTCAAGAACCCTAACAATGGCAACTTTCGGTTTATGTCATGATTCTCCAATCTTTTTGCCCATAAATCATCTAAACATCACAACTAACACAAATATATGATTAGAATTCATTATCATTGCACAAATAATCATAATCGAAAAAAATAAGAACAAGAACATTATAGATTCGGTTTATGCTATATGTCATGATTTGAATGATGTAAATGATTCAAATAGGTTCAGTGATCATCAAGGAATGTGTTGCAACCTTCAAAACCTCTTGGTATAGTCTCTAGGTCAAAAACAGAATCTCACTTTTTGGATGAAAATTTAAAGTTTGATGAATGTTCTTGGAGGCAGGATTTCGTCCCCTTGCACTTGTGATCAGTTTGTGTATATGTAGGGAGTTGAATTAGGTCAAAAGTTTTTGGATTTATGGGCTTTGTCTTGATTGCTTGATCATGAAGTTTCACAACTTTCAAATATTGAAAAAATCTCATCAAACCTTTCTAATTTAGGCTAGCACGAATTTGTTTGATTCCAATCAACTTTAAATGACTTTTAAGATTTTCTAGAAGAAGAATCACATTCAAATATTGAATTTTCATATTTTATTTTGATTTAAAATGATTTTTAATGTATAAAATCAAAATTAATAAAATAAAATTAATAAAAATCTGAATAAATGATATTTGGTTCGTGCATGATGTCATGGTAGTGATTGGGTCATAAAAATGCAAGCCCATGTGGAAAGAAATGATTCAAAGACCCCATTTGCTCAATAAACCTCTCAAAAATTTCCCAACTTTGCAAAGACATATCTCCCTCAAATTTAAGGATATGAGGGTGTTCTTGGACATTTTGGAAAGCTTAAAGAGTCCTATAACAAACCTCTTTGGTCTCATGTCCATATCTTTCACCATTTTCAAGTTATGCCCTTTGGAAGATGTTGACTTTTTGTTGACTTTTAAAAAGACCTATAATGTCCTAGCTCATACCTTCCAAATGAAGCATTTTTGGGCTTGGCTTGTGAGACACAAAGTTGTAGAGAATTCAATTTTATTCAAAATGAGCTTTGGATAGGAAATTCTTGATGAAGCATGTGAAAGTTATGGCTGGTCAAAGTTCAGTTGACTTTTCCTATGAAGACCCTAATTTAGAAACTCCTGATTCTTGATGATCTGAAATCTCCTTGATGAATCGTGATCAACCATTGATCCAATGATGAATTTTACTTCATAAACTTGATTTTGGCAAAAAAATCATGAAGTTTGACATTGGTTTGACCACAGTTGACCTCAGTTTGACTTTTTGACTGCTTTGACTGCTTTTTGCATATCTGATCATCTGACTGAGCAAACCTTTTGGGAAAGCCTTGAAACTTGACATAGGTATTCTTGATGACATGTGTGATGTTATGAAGTTCACTTGAGGCCTTGGAAGTCCATTTAGCCTGATGAAATCCAAAACCCTGGTTTAGGATGCACAACTTAGGAGGAGGCTTTGTCTGAGGGAATTGTCAAACTTTCTGACTAATTGTGGACCTTGTGAACCCTGTGAACCTCTTGAACCTCTTGGGACACCTTAGTACACAATGTCTTGTATAGGTGAGGGCAAATTTTGGGGTGAAACAGATAGCCAAAGATACAATTTTAGAATCTCTCTCTACCTAGAGATGCCTCTGATGCCTATCAAAATCAATTTCAACGACCCTCACTACTCCAATAAATTCTGCATTGACAGCAAAATCATCCCCAAGGTTTTCAGCAAAGCACCCCAAAAAAGAGGAAAACTGATTCTTAAAAATACCTCTGCAAGCTGCCTTACCCGGAACATCAAGCGATATTTCTTCTGTGTTGCATTTAATCCAGGATTGAAGTGGTGAAGTCCAAATGACTTCCACATTCTTTGTGAGTTTAGGAGGGAACACGGTGACTTTGATGTTTTTTAATATACAGAAGTCATTCATACTACAGGTGGAAGCCAACTTCTTTGAAGATCCAGATTGACTTACATTGGCAGTGATCGCATTTCTTGCAGATTTCCAACTTATGAATTTGTTGTTGTTTTTCTTTGGTTCCTTGAGTACCAAATTATGTTGAAGATGTTAATGATAGCAGCTAGCATAACAACCTTTGTTTGCATATGCTTGGTTTGAGGACAACTGCCCCAAATGTCTTTAATTTTGTGAATTAAACTACAATTGAAAGCAATAGATATCTAGCTCCAAATTCTTTGAGCAAAATGACATTGCCAGAACAAATGCTCATAAGTTTCTTCATTGCTGCCACAGAGAACACAAATTGATGGAAATAAGAAAGTTCCCTCTTGGCCAATACTTCAATAGTTGGAACTTTAGCAAGAATAAGTTTCAAAAAAATAATGATTTAGATGGAGGAATATGGGGATTCCATAACAGTTTATCCCAATCTAGGTTGTTACTAGTTAGAGTTAAAAATTTATATGCCTCCTTGATTGTTAAAGTACCTACAATAGAGTGTATCCAACTGATTTCATCAGTTCTATGAGAGATAGTAATATGGACATGGTGCAGGATACCTGCTAGATCTGGAAACAGAATCTGCAGCTCAGATGGTAAATTCCAATGGGAATCCTGAATGAAATCAGACACATAAGAGGTCAAGCCCACTTGCCAATAATGTGGAATATGAAGTTGATCTACAAATGGTGGTGTCGCTCCCCGGATTTCCATCCTGGTACAAACGCGAAAGTGGCGCGGAAAAGAATAGAGTCGCCAGCCAGGCATTTTTATCCCAAAAAGAAAGGGAATGGTAATGCTGCACAAACCAGAAGAAAGAAGAGGAAGGACACAGGTCCTGCGAACCAAAGAGACTGAGTTCGGGAGTCGGTTACGACCTGGGAAGGTATTAGCACCCAGATCGTCCGCCGTACCCGACGGGATCCACGCTTGCAAAAGAAACTGTTTCAAAGGGTAAGGGTATGAAAGCTGCAGCAAAGAAATGAAAATGAACTGGAAAAGAAACTGAGAAAAGAACTGGATAAGAGAACAAAAGGGAAAAATGTAGGGAAAATAAAGATTGTGCTCGAACGGGCCCTACCCCGCTGCCTACGTACCTCATAGGGAAAATGAGGATCAGAGACGCCGTAGTTCCCCAAACTAGGGGTACTAAAAGGAAAGTTGCCTGTGAATTAGGGCTTGAACTGCCTATGCCATTGCTCAGGTGTTGCAGACTCGGACGACAAGTGCGTAACCGTCTTGCAAAGTGACAAGTAGGAGCAAGTTCGCGGACGGAGCGAATGAGGTGAGAAAAGAATTCCCGAAGGAAAGACGCTTATTGTTTTTTTGGTGTTTTTTTTAGAAGCTTTTATGAGTGAAAGTTTGCATAGGTGAGTGTACCTAAGTCTTACTCAATGGGATGTGTACATCTCACATCATCCCGAAATGGAATGCGCAAGAGGCACACCTATCTATGGAGGAAATCCCCAAAGCTAGTCCCACAAGTGAAGGCTTAAGCACACTGGCCTATTACCATTATTAAGTGTTTTTGTGGTTTTTTTTGGTTAAGAAATGTTTTTTAACTTTTTCTTTGTGATGTACTCATGCTAAGACCTATCCACCACGAGTGATGACTCACACCTCGCCCCGAAACGGAACGCGTGCAAGTATCTCATAGCAAAGTCTCATGTCACATGGAAGCACTCAACCTTTATTAAATGAATTAGAAATGAGTTTGAATATGAGAAGAGAAAGCACCAAAGGAGCAAGAAGGAAAAACTAGGGGGAAGTTTCTATCCTAAGTTAGCATGCATGGAGTTCCTAGGGTTTGTGAGGTCTTTCTAACCTAAAAAACAAGATCTCAAGAGAAGAAGAAGAATATAAGAGGAGAGATGAGAAAGGCCTAAGCCCAACAAGAAGATGTTAGTCCATATAAACAAAATGAGAAGAGATGAGAAATGGAGATGTGGAACTCAATTCCCACATCTCAAACTTACCATAGCCCCTGCAAGGTTAGTGCAACAACATAAAATCAAGGCATGAACCAACATGTCAGAAGCTACACAAGCATATAGGCATGGAAAATAGTTCACAAGATGATAAGCAAAGCAACACAAGATCATATTGAGATGATTGGAAATGAAACAAATGCAAAGAAGGCATGCATAACACTTAAAGAAATAAAGCACATAAAAGGGACCCAACACCAAGACTCAAGGAGATTCAAACCCTATCCTAAGACCAGGAGCAACCATAGACCTCTAAAGGACCCCAAAAGATGAAGAGAAGTTGGAACAAGTGTCATCCTAAACTTAAAAGAGACTATAAGACTCAAAGGATACAAAACAAGGCAGGGTGAGGAAGAAAATACCCAAGAAAAAGATCCAAGCACTTGAAAATTCTACCCAACCAGCCAAGCACTCTCCAAACACAAGGAAATGAGAATCCAAAAGGGTTTGCAAAAATACAGCACCAAACTAGGTCAATGAAGCTCAAGGATGCAAGGTATCACCATTTAGGGTTTTGAAAATTAAGGCACAAGTAACTCAAGCAAAGTCCAGCAAGGAAATTTGTGAAAAATACAAGATAAATCATGAAGATATTAGAGTGTCTTAGGGTTTGAATGCAAAAAGAATGGGGTTCATAGCTTAAAGGATGAGAAAAATAGAAATTGGACAAGGCAGATTGGTCTATGAGAGTCCACAAGAAAGCAATGCTCAATGTTGAATTTATTTGGCCACGTGGGATGAAAATAAAAATCTGGAAAAATCATGATAAGAAACTAGATGAATCAAGGAGTGTATATGAATTTTTTTTGGATTTTTTAGAGTTAAGGAAATATTTAAAATGGATCAAAATCAAATGAAATAAAATTGGTAAATAAAAAGAATAAAAATAAAACAAATGGTCCAAGGGGTGTAAAGAGTAACATGCTAGTTCAAAAAAACAGCATGGGCCTTGCGTGGGGGGTGCAGATAGCGCTGAGGGCTGCACCTTCTTCTTCATGAAAGAAACCCTAAAACTCTCACCACCATTAATGAACAAAACCCTAACCCTAAACCCTAGCTTCACGAAAATCCAAACTAAACCACAGCCGACCATGAAACTTTCCAGAATGCATAATCCAACACCTCTAAACACGAATCCATGCTTGGATTGAATTAAAACTCAAAGAAACTCAAGATATGAATGAAAATAAAATTGTCCATGAAACTTTAAATCACCATAACTTTGTAAATACTCAACCATTTCACAAGCTACAAAGAGCATTGTAACCAGCACAACATGAGGATTCTAAAACACACAACCAAACACATTTCTATGAGATTCGAAATTTGAGCATACCTAAGGTGTTGTTCAAAATTTGAAGTCAAGAATGGTATAAAATGATGGCAAATGATCTCCTTATCCCCTTAGATGCAAAATAAATGCATCTAAGGCTTTGCAAGCTTGTAAATCCAGCAATGTGCTTCCTTATGCTTCAAAGCTTCTCAAATGGCCACTTGAACAAACTTTACTATAAATCTAGATCCATGGGTGCTTAATGATCCTTGAGATGAGGGGAGTATGAATGTGGTCTTGGATTGAAGAAAGCTTGCCTAGATCAAAAGTTATGGCACAAAATGCAAATGTGCACAAGAAATGAGAAATGGATGATTCTTGAAGAATAATCCAAACAAATGGTATGGAAATGATCTATGAGTGATGAGGATCAAGAATCCAGCAAGAGTTTTGTGAATGGATTCTTGTAGCAAGAGTTTGTGGAGGATGGGCAATTTTGCATAATAGATGAGAATGAGAGAATGAGTGTGTATTCTGGCTGCCTCTAACCCTAATTCTGATTGTTATGGAATATATAAGGCAATGCAAAAGGGTTAGAACAAATGCACGTGAGAGAGGGCTGATTTTTGTGAAAATGCAAATTTGGCCCAAGTGTGCCATAAGCATGCCAAGCTCATGATTTGCTGGCCTCTCTTGCATGTGCATTCACCATCCCACCAATGATTCCCAGAAAACAACTTCAGCCCTTGGATGTAAGCTATCACACAATTGTCATGCCTTGTGCAAATTCAAGTGTAAAATGCAAGTTTTATGGAACTTTTTCATGTGCACGAATTTTGCCACTTTTCTTTGAGCCAAATGACCTAAATGGGATGCATTTTGATTGTGTAAACTCACTTTGGACATAGCATAGAAAACTATCCACTTTTGAGCCTTTGTGCAAATGGCTTGGCCTTGAAATTTTGAAATTTGCCCTAGAATGCTCAAATTTTCGAGGGACCTATAGGAAAATCTAGGAATCTTCAGAAAATTCTCTTGTACTTTTTAAAAATGGCAGCCCTTACTCTCCAACTTTCATGTTTACCTTTGGTCCATTTGAAGATTTTTTGATCAAGTTAAGGCCTTGTGAAGTTTTAGGTCAAAAATGGCCAAAAATAGTAACTTTCCATGACCAACTTTGTGCACTTTTGCCAAAACCCCTCAAACCACCAAAATTCTTGTACTTTAAGCTCACCAAAAATCTTATAACATTGAATAGACCTCATTTGGCCAAAAAAGTTGGGTTGGACCCCTTGGAATGGCACAATTGACTTTTTCTGGGCCCAGTTGACTTTCTGCTTCATCTGCAAGTAACTGAGGCAATGATTGACTTCCACTTGGAATTTTTCCATTAAAATTGACATGTAGGAACCTCTTATCATATAGAAGACATTTCCCAAAAGAGTTGGCCAGAATTATGATGTTAAGGCCCTTGAAACCAAAACCCTAATTTGGTCGCACTGCCTAGGAGCCTTGCATTGTCTCGGAACTTGTGATGATTAAGCAATCTTCTGAGCTTTTGCAAGTGAAATTGGCCTTGCCAAAGGAGTCTAGACTCATCATAGGCCTTTCACAAATCCATTGGAACCCTTGTCTTGGCTTAAATGGCCTTCAACACCTCCCCAGATGGCCATATGCCTCATGCTAGGGCTTGATGTTTGTCATGCTTTATTTTTCTATGCTATAATGCTATATATATGATATGCTTATGATGCAAATGGTGTATTATGATGCTTAAAATGAAGAGGGCAAATTTGGGATTCTACAGCTGCCCCTATTCAAGCAACTGTTGATCTGAAAAGGACGATTGCTTCCGCTTTCGACCGTTCAAGATAAACTGTGGTTGAATACCCAAAAAAACGGAAATTTGCGCTCTGATGCAGAAAACAAGAAATGGGAAATAAACCCAATCCAATGACGTTGCAACTGAGCTGAGAGATGAGCAGACGAGCTCCTTCTAACGAAACCAAAGGTTCTGATGAAATATGAAACGGACGAGTCTTCGAATGACCTGTGACGCCAGGTGCAGAGAGCGGACGAGCCCTTAAGAATCTTCAAAGTAACCTGAGATAGACGAATCTCCTTCACTAATCCTTACGCAGATAAGTGGAATAAGACGGACGAGTCTTCTTCGGATAACCCTTATGCAGGTTCCGGAAATGCATATAAGTCTGTGGGATAGACATGCAACTAGGACGGACGAATCCTCTTCACGAATCCTTACGCAGATAAGTGGAATAAGACGGACGAGTCTTCTTCGGATAACCCTTACGCAGGTTCCGGAAATGGTTTTGACGTTTTAATCCCACCGTCAGGATTTTCAACCTCTTCAATGCGGACGAGCATTGGAATGATCATCAAAGAAACACGGACGAGTGCTATAAGTCGACGATACGGACGAGTACCGGACGATGATCCAAGAAACACGGACGAGTGCTTTTGATATTGATACGGACGAGTATCAGCTTATTCCAGATGATCTTCAAAAGAAAATACCAAACACGGACGAGTGTCGGGGCGTGTAGACGAGCACTTTTCAAAGGAGTAACAAGCACGTACGAGTGCTAAGAGATGAGGTCGAGCATCAAATAAAGATGCGAGTACGGACGAGTACTGGTGACTTTCTTGGGGATATGCCTCAAATAAAGAGGAATCGAAAATAAAATGCACAGACGAGTGCTGCAGGGATGCGGACGAGCACCAAATAAAGATGCTAGCACGGACGAGTGCTGGAGAATACCTCAAATAAAGAGGAATCTGCTGAGGAAAAGGCACGGACGAGTGCTGAAAGAGGATGAGCACCAAATAAAGATGCGAGCACAGACGAGTGCTAGTAGACATAGACTCTACCGGGGAAAGTGCACAGACGAGTGCCACAAGGTGATAATTCTTCTGGAGAC
The DNA here is from genome assembly GCA_963966055.1 of Lathyrus aphaca. Classification (NCBI taxonomy): domain Eukaryota; kingdom Viridiplantae; phylum Streptophyta; class Magnoliopsida; order Fabales; family Fabaceae; genus Lathyrus; species Lathyrus aphaca. The sequence continues at coordinate 86,018,924 of OZ014524.1, forward strand.
TGCGGATGAGCAAACTGAATCATCAGATAAGTGTCTAAGAGTGCGAACGAACACTGAATAAGTATCAACACAGACAAAGGCTGATTGTGTTGGGAAAGTAGACAATTCCACTCTGGCTGGGGAATGAAGTCCTGGCGACCTGTGGGAGAAGATTCCGGCAACCTGCTGGGGGACTCAAAGCTTTTAACTCTGAAGGGAACGAAGTGTTGGCAACCTGATGCTTGCTGGAGATGCTTTCACTGGAAGAAAGACGACTCTGCGTGAGGTATACTTCGTTCAACTGCTTTGAACCTCTGCTAAGGATCTGATCACCCTGCTATGACTCCACTGGGGAGAATTTCTTCTTGCTCCGCTGGGGAAATCCCTTGGAAATGAGAATCCCGATGACTCTGTGGGGAAATGAAGTTACCTGCAACTCTGCTGAGCAAGGAGAACTTCTAGCGATAAACTTCTGATAACTCCACTGAGGATGGGAAACTTCTACTAACTCCTGCTGGGGATTGACCCGACCTCTGGGAGTGCAGGTGTTCAGATACCTGCTGAGAATAAGTCACTTGTAAACAGGCGCTCTGTCGGGGAAATACCTCTACTTGGAGAATAACCCCCTGCTGCTTGGGGATACGGTGATAACCTGCAAATCCTGCAATAACAGAATACACACATATGCACCAAGATTGGTACGGCCTGATCTATTCATCTGCCGTCACCTGACACTCAAAGCAATGTTAAGTGTCTCTGCAATGTCATTTTTATCAGTTTGAAAAGCAACATGTTTCGCATGCAATGTTATTTGTCAAAAATTCAGGACATTTTTGTAAACAAAATAAACATAACACGGTGTTTGACTGAATATTCTTTTTTTTATTGATTGGCCTCTGAATAGGCAAATATTTTACATCAGGAAGTAACCACCTGGAAGGAGGTAGCTACTGTAAAACTGAGAAAAGAAACTATCCTAATGGCAATGGCACGACATTCCGAAGAGTTTCCTTCCTACTATGACTGGCATATCCTCAAGACTTTCCGTTCCGTCTTCGGCCTTCTGAGTTGCAGCGGTGATGTGGTTCAGATAAACCGGAGCGCAGTTGTTCGCTTATTCCCTGATTTTGCGTGGATCGCCCTTTCGGGTTTTCAATCCATCGGGCTACCCTTTTTTTCCTGAGTTGTCCGATGTGGCTTTTCAACTCAGCGGGTGTACATCTTTTTCAATTTTTCCCTAATTTTTGCCCGAGCTTTTATTCTGTTTTTAGCTCGCCGGGATGCCCTTTTTTTTGCCTGGACTATAATTCTGTTTTTGCGTCCAGCGGGTCTTTTATGCGAAGTATTTTTTAACTGCGTCCGAGTTAACAGGGTATTGGAAGTCTTCGCCATCCATAGTGGTGAGCATCAGTGCTCCGCCTGAGAATACTTTTTTCACTATGAATGGTCCTTCATAATTTGGGGTCCATTTGCCCCTGTGATCTGAACTTGGAGGAATGATCCTCTTGAGTACAAGCTCTCCTACTTGGTACTCCCGAGTACGTACTCGCTGATCGAAGGCTCGCTTCATTCTCCTTTGATAAAGCTGGCTATGAAAAATAGCTGCTAATCTCTTTTCCTCAGTTAGGCATAGTTGATCGTATCGAGCACGTACCCATTCAGCCTCATCAAGCTTGACATCCATCAACACCCGCAGTGAAGGGATTTCCACCTCAACAGGCAAGACTGCCTCCATGCCGTAGACTAAAGAGAAGGGGGTTGCCCCAGTCGACGTCCTGACTGACGTTCGGTACCCATGTAACGCAAACGGTAGCATCTCATGCCAATCTTTGTAGGTGATAACCATTTTCTGTACAATCCTCTTGATATTCTTATTAGCTGCCTCTACCGCACCATTCATCTTTGGTCGGTAAGGAGAGGAATTATGATGCTGGATTTTGAAGTCCCGGCACAGTTCCGCCATCATCTTGTTGTTCAGATTAGAACCATTATCAATAATGATTCGCTCGGGCACTCCATATCTGCATATAATATCTCTTTTCAGGAATGTTGCTACCACCTGGCGAGTAACATTGGCATAAGATGCTGCTTCAACCCACTTAGTAAAATAGTCAATAGCGACCAGGATGAATCTGTGGCCGTTTGAAGCAGTTGGTTCAATCTTGCCAATCATATCAATGCCCCACATGGCAAAGGGCCAGGGTGAAGACATCACATTCAGAGGATTTGGAGGCACATGCACTTTATCCGCATAAATCTGGAATTTATGACATATTCTGGCATAGGCACAACAGTCTGCATCCATTGTGATCCAGTAATAGCCTGATCTTAGCAACTTTTTAGCCATTGCATGCCCTCCAGCATGGGTACCAAAGGATCCTTCGTGCACCTCGTGCATCAGCAAGTTTGCTTCTGCCCTATCAACGCATCTGAGAAGTATCATATCAAAGTTTCTCTTATACAGGGAACCATCAGTGTTCAGGAAGAAACTACCAGCTAGCCTTCTTAATGTCTTCTTATCATTGGAAGATGCCCCAGGTGGGTATGTTTGATCCTCCAAGAAGCATTTGATGTCATGGTACCAGGGCTTATCATCTTTGACAATGTCTGCTGAACACACATATGCTGTCCTGTCAAGTCTGGATACTGCAATTTGAGGCACAAAGTTGGCAGCTTGCACTTTGATCATGGATGACATGGTAGCCAGAGCATCTGCAAACTGATTTTCGTCTCGAGGGATATACTCAAGCTTGACTGTTGTGAAGAAAGTCAACAACCTCCTTGTGTAGTCCCGATAAGGTATCAGATGATCTTGGTGCGTGTACCATTTGCCATTGGTTTGATTAATTACCAGAGCTGAATCTCCGAACACAGTCAAAGTCTTGATCCTGAGGTCAATGGCTTCCTCAAGACCCATAATACAAGCTTCGTATTCAGCTTCGTTGTTAGTGCAGTTAAAGATGAGTTTTGCCGAGAAAGGCATGTGAACTCCCTTAGGCGTAATGAGTACTGCACCAACACCACGACCATTCATATTAACATCCCCATCAAACATCATAGTCCATTCTTCTTCTGGGTCAGGCCCTTCAGTGTGAATAGGCTCTTCATGATCTTTTGCTTTTATGAACATGATGTCTTCATCAGGGAAGTAAAATCTCATAGGCTGGTAATCATCAATGGGTTGCTCAGCTAGATAATCAGACAATACACTGCCTTTGATAGCTTTTTGGGATGTGTACTGAATGTCATATTCTGTGAGAATCATTTGCCATCTTGCAACCCGTCCGGTAAGTGCTGGCTTCTCAAAAATGTATTTAACCGGGTCCATCTTTGAGATCAATAAGGTAATGTGGGTCAACATATACTGCCTCAGTCGGCGAGCAGCCCACGCTAAAGCACAGCAAGTTTTCTCGAGCAGTGAATAACGCTGTTCACAGTCGGTAAACTTTTTGCTTAGGTAGTATATTGCGTACTCTTTTCGACCAGACTCGTCATGTTGGCCCAGCACACACCCCATTGACTTTTCTAATACCGTCAAGTACATGATCAGAGGCCTTCCTTCAACTGGAGGCATAAGGATCGGAGGCTCCTGCAAGTATTCCTTGATTTTGTCAAAAGCCCTCTGGCAGTCTTCATTCCACCTGACCGTTTGTTCCTTTCTTAATAGCTTGAACAAGGGCTCGCAGGTTGCTGTAAGATGAGATATGAACCTTGAAATGTAGTTCAATCTACCTAGGAACCCTCGAACTTCTTTCTCAGTTTTTGGTGCAGGCATTTCTTGAATGGCTTTAACTTTGTCAGGGTCAACTTCAATCCCTTTCTCACTTACAATAAATCCCAGCAGCTTACCAGATCGTACCCCGAATGTGCATTTATTGGGGTTTAGCCTCAATTGGTACTTCCTCAGACGCTTGAATAACTTCAACAGATTTACCAGGTGGTCTTCTTCTGTGAGGGACTTGGCAATCATGTCATCCACATAACATTCGATTTCTTTATGGATCATGTCATGGAATAATGTCACCATAGCCCGTTGATAAGTAGCACCAGCATTCTTCAGGCCGAATGGCATCACTTTATAACAGAATGTGCCCCAGGGTGTGATGAAAGTTGTCTTCTCCATGTCTTCAGGTGACATTTTGATCTGATTGTATCCTGAAAATCTATCCATGAAGGAGAACACCGAGAACTGAGCCGTATTGTCGACCAATACATCAATGTGAGGTAAAGTGAAATCATCTTTCGGGCTGGCTCTGTTCAGGTCCCGGTAATCTACACACATCCTCACCTTGCCATCTTTCTTTGGCACTGGAACGATGTTAGCTACCCAAGGTGGATAACTAGTCACGGCAAGGAACCCAGCGTCCCACTGTTTTTGTACCTCCTCTTTGATCTTCATCGCCATGTCAGGGAGAGTTCTTCTCAATTTTTGCTTAACAGGAGGACAGTCTTCTTTTAACGGTAGTCGATGCACAACTATGTCTGTATCCAACCCTGGCATGTCCTGATATGACCAGGCGAAGATGTCAACGTATCCACGCAACATTTCAATCAACCCCTTCTTAACTTCAGTCTGCAGGCTGGCACCTATCTTGATTTCCTTCTTAACCTCTTCTGTGCCGATGTTGATAACCTCGATTTCCTCCTGATAAGGTTGAATAACTCTTTCCTCTTGCTTCAACAACCTGACCAGTTCTTCAGGGAGTTCATAATCTTCCTCAACCTCTTCATCAGCTTGGTAGATTGGATTGTCGAAGTTATGCTCAGTCATAGCAGGAGAGTTGTCAATGGAATCCGGTTGATCGACACTGCACAAGTGATGTGCTCATTCAGAATCTGTTTAGAGAAAACGCACACCAAAAGCAAGAAAGAAAAACACATTGCCATTTTCTTTATTTGTGCAAAAAATTAAAATTGAAAGAAAAGGAACGATCTGATTGAAAAATGTCCTTTATTTATGACAAATAAATGCTTTCAATACATGGAGGCCTATACAATGGATCCTTGTACCTTGGGCAAAGTACAGGATTTGACATGCAGTATGTAGAAAAATGACAAATAAACAATTACTTCGTGATCCAGGTGACTTCGACGATGTCTTCCGTAAACCAATTGGGAAACTTCTCTCCCGGTACACACGGGCGGATCCAATTATCCAGATCGCACTCGCTATCTCCGTCTTCACTGGTAGCACAAATATGGTTGCGGTCCAGCAACCCAGCACTAGTAAAGGTAATGGTCTTGTTGTCTGATGAACGGACGAGCCCATCAGGCTGATACCCAAGCCCAAACTTGTCTTCCTTCTTTTCCAGCTCCAGTAGTCTGCCCCAGCCCTGGGCACTGCCTGATTGCACAACCTCCTTGGTCTGCTTGTAGGAGGTAATAGACGTACCTTCTTTATCTTCAGCCCTACTCAGAGGAGACAAGGAACTAACATTCACTGCCTCGAATGCCTGACACAGGGTTTCATGAATTTCACCATCCATCTCCACATATTTGAATGTAGATAGATGGCTCACAAATATGTCCTCTTCACCGCACACAGTCACAACTTGACCATCCGCTACGTACTTGAGCTTCTGGTGCAAGGTTGACGTCACAGCCCCTGCGGCATGGATCCAGGGTCGACCAAGCAGACAGCTATAAGCAGGTTGGATGTCCATCACGTAGAGCGTGCTCTTAAACACTTGCGACCCAACCTTGATTGGCAACTCAACCTCTCCAAAGACAGACCTCCGAGAACCGTCGAAAGCCTTTACCACCAAATCACTTGGCCTCAAAACGACCCCTTCCACATTGAGTTTCATTAACGCCTTCTTCGGCAAGACATTAAGAGATAACCCAGTATCAACCAAGACATGGGACATCATAGCCCCTTTGCACTCAATTGTAATATGAAGAGCCTTGTTATGATTCCTCCCTTCAGTAGTAAGGTCCCTATCAGTAAAGCCCAGACCATGACTCGCATTTACACTTCCCACCACAGCTTCTAACTGATTCACGGTAATCTCCTGAGGAACATATGCCATCTGCAACACCTTCAGGAGGGCTTCTCTATGAGCTGGTGAGCACATCAGCAGCGACAGGATAGAGATTTTGGAAGGAGTTTGATTTAGCTGCTCGACTACCTTGTAGTCGCTCCTCTTAATAATCCTCATGAACTCCTCCATTTCCTTCTCGAAAGTACTTTGACCAGTAGCGGGAGTGGCATTATCGTCAGTTGCTATTTGCTTCCCTTTGGCTTTAGTAGAAGCCTCAGCATCAGCGTCTCCTATCAAAGTCTGGGGAGCGAATAAGCGACCACTCCTCGTGAAACCTCCACTTCCCCCAACATTCACCACAGCTGGGTCCATGGTTACTGTCTTATTTTCCACTTTCTGTCCTCCGACATACACTTCTGATCCGTAATGCCACGGAATAGCCTTCTCATCTGAATACGGAATAGGCCCAGGCACCGTGATGGTGACGGGACTTACTTCCGGTACATAAATAGTAACCGGCTCTCTTCGCGCTGGCATTTCACAAGGATCATAGTATATGGTCATTGTTGACACTTCATCAGTCCTCTTATCAGCCCTGTCGAACTGTAACAGCCCATCATCCATCAGTCTATGTAAACCAGTCTTCAATCTGTCAGAACCATTCTTTGACTCCATACAGTCTTCGCAATCGAGCCCACAACCCGGGAAAACCTGACCCTTCAACAATCTCTCCTTGACCAGCAACAAGGAGGTCTTCACTTCTTCAACCTTCTCCGCCAAGTTCAACCTCTCCTCCATCTCAATAGCATTAACCCTGGCTCCCCCATGATTAGGGATAGGGTTAGTCGTGACATTCGGAGGCGGCGCAAAATTGATCGCTTTGGAGTCGATCAAATCCTGAACTTTATAGTGCAAAGCCCTGCACTTCTCTGTTGAGTGCCCGAGTGCCCCAGACTGGAAAGCGCATCGAACATTGGCGTCGTAACCTGGAGGAAGAGTTCCAGTAGGTGGAGCCAAGGTCCTCAGTTGAATTAAGTTCAGTTCCAACAATCTCTGGAGTAAAGCTGTGTAAGTCATTGGGATCACATCAAAAACCCTATCAGCTTGGCGTGGCTGCCTTTGCTGATACGGTCCCTGTTGATAGTTGCGCTGCTGTTGTTGTTGAGGCTGTTGTAAAGCCTGTTGAGCTGGTTGAATTGGTGTAGTGGGAATTGTGACTGCAGCTATCTGATTGTATTCTCGTCTATAACCTCTGCCTCTGCCTCGGCCATATACTGCATTAGCTTCCCCTTCTCTTCTTCTAGGAGGTCCGCCAAAGGCTTTCCTCGCTCCTCCAGAACTACCAGCAGTATTAGGGTCTTGAATCTTCCCCGTCTTTAACAGAGTCTCAACTCTCTCTCCAGCAATCACTATATCATTGAACTTGGTGGCCGAGCTAGATGCCAACCTCTCTAGAAAAACACCTTGGAGAGTGCCCATAAACATGTCAGCCATTTCATCCTCTAAGAGGGGTGGTTGCACCCTGGCAGCTAGTTGGCGCCACCTCTGGGCATATTCTTTGAAACTTTCTTTTGCCACTTGAGCCATGTGCTGCAACTGCGTGCGCTTCGGAGCCATGTCCATGTTATATTGATACTGCCTCACAAAGGCTTCAGCTAAATCCTTCCAACTCTTGATATTGACCCTATTGAGCTTCATGTACCATTCAAGAGAAGCTCCCACCAAGCTATCCTGAAAATAATACATCCAAAGTTTTTCATCATCTGTATGAGCGACAATTCTCCCGACAAATGATTGCAGATGGGTCTTCGGGCAAGTAGTGCCATCATACTTCTCAAAGGTTGGAACTTTGAACTTATACGGGATCCTGACCCCAGGAACCAAGCCCAAGTCGGTTATGTCAAATCCCAAAGAGCTTTGAGACTGAATAGCTTTGATTTGCTCAGCCATCTCTTCGAATCTCTTGTTCATCTCTGCTCCTTGACCTTCAGCTTCATCGAGTAGAGTGAACTGGTCGTCATGATTGTCCATCTGAAGGTTGTGCAACCCATCGTTGATTATTGTCACTCCTGGCTGTGTAACAGGAGGTTCAACTTGACGTGCGCCCGCACCGGTATGATTTTCAGCAGCAGTAGCAGCCGCAGTGTTCCTGTTCTGATTCTCAACCATCTCTCGCAGACGCTCTTGGGTCTGCCCCATGCCGGCCATTAGTGTCATAAAATTATCCATCCTTTGTCTCAGATCTGTCAAATCCGCTTGCAACTGGTCCATGACTCGTTCTCTGTTAATCTTGGTTGGATATCTGTGTACTGTTGGTTTCCCCCGAACTCTACGAGGAGCTATAGTGCCTGAAACACAAAACACGTTAGTAACCGAGACACTACCTGCAAAATAACAAACAGGTTATATGGATGCAATGCAGTTGTTTATGTTTCCAATCACAAGTTATTTATGCCCCGGCTCCGGTATTCAGCAAAGAAAACCAGATGGGCACTGATCCTCGACTTCCAGAAACCTTCGCGAGAAACCACATTCAAACCCCAACAGCAAGCAAACCAAGAAATAATGGAAAAACCATAACATAAATCAACCTATTAGGCAAATAACACAGAATTCCCCGTAGGGTACAAGTCTTTACAAAGGAGAAACAACCAACTAGGACTCCTACAACATGCCTGTAGGTAATCCAGATACAAGAAAAGTAAACTAAGAAGCAGAACCAACGCCTAAGGACCCTGAAGCTCCATCACTAAGCCCTCCATCAGATCTGACCTTCTTGACTCCCGCCATCAACTTTAGGTCTTCAATCTCTTTAAGTGCTGCTTCGAGGGCTTGTTGACTGTCTGCGAGTTGTTGGGTCTTCTCTCTGCGAATTTTGTGGACTTGCTCCACCTCTTCTTTTTTGTAAGCCATCTGAACTTCAAAGAACTCTTCTTTTTCTTTATATTGCTTTAGCTCTTGCTCTCTCTGTCCTTTCAACCAGACAATAGACTGACGAGCATCTCTGAGGGTCTTTGACTTCTTTTTGCGCTCATCTTCTCTTTGGGCCTCCATCATCCCCAACCTGCGGAAATGGGCTTCTCTACCTGCAAAGTCCTTCTCCTTAGCCTCTAAAGTCGTTTGTATCTTCAGCAACTTCTCTTCAGCTTCAATCTTGGCCCTGTTGGCTTGGTGATACAAGCTTACCATCTCAGTATTTTCAACTCTAACTGCATGTAGCTGGGCTTCCAACTTCTTGAATTCCTCTAGAGGCACAGTATCAATGGACTCAGCAACTGGGGGAACTGGTGTTGAAAATGGTAACAAAGCCCTTTTAGCTCTGTTTTTCAACCAAGCTTCGTACTCTGGGAATTTCTGATTGTTACACTTCCCAAAGCTAGCTATCCCTTCTCCCTTGATGCACTTCCAAGCTCCCGCAACCTTCCTCACTAAGGGCATATTATCTTTCACTGAGAAGTAGAAAATAGGGGTCAGTTTCAAATCTTCAGGCACCTCTCTCAAAGCGTATCCCAATTGTCTTCTTAACAGGATTGGATTGTAATTAATCCCTCCAGTTATTCCCAACAAAGGCACACTGTGATAACTCCCGCAGCTAGTGATGAAACGTGCACCTTGCAGCCTTTGAATGAACCATCTAACATCCTTGGCCAGCAACCTTTCCAGCTTTTGAGCCCATACCAGAGTGTGGTCACTAAACACTCCCGTACTAGGCAAATGCCTCATGAACCACATGTGAAATAATGGAGCACAGCAGCGAACCAAACCTAACCTCCCCTCTTCTTCTCAGTTTTATAATGAACTGAGTAATACAAATCCCCAAGTAAGGTAGGCACAGGATTCTTTAGCAAAAAGAGATGTATGGCGTTTATATCTATGAACTTCTCCATATCGGCAAACAAGATAATGCCATAGATGGAAAGAGCCAAGATAGCACAGACAACATCCCATTCTCCTTCAACAGCCAATTCTTCCGCCTTCTTCACCAGAGCCTCCAAAGAAAACCCAGACACACCTCCTTTAATAATGGTCAAAGACTTCACAGCAGAAGGGCTCAAATAAAGAGCCTTAGCAATAGCCTCAGGTGTAGGTCTACTCATCTCAGAATTGAAAGGAACCTGGTCTCGAACCGGCACACCCAGGATCAGAGCATACTCCTCCAGCATAGGGCCCAACTGAAAATCAGGAAAGGTGAAGCAACAGAGCTGAGGGTCATAATACTGAAGCAATGTATGAATGGCACTCCTCTCGGAAGGATCTAGCTCTATCACCACATCAAGAATACTCCCGTAAGCTTTTCTGAATCTCTCTACCTGGTTGGGTGTAATCAGCTTTACCATCTTTTTCAACAAGCCAACCTTGATATCAAAGAACTTGAAATGAATATTCTGCTTGCGAGGATCTTCCATCTTTGAAGAGAATACCGGAACCGGAAGCAGAGATATGAACCTGTGAATGAAAACAAAAACAATGATTAATGATGCAATGATGCAATGCAGATGCAAATGCAAAGACACATGGCCATCTGAGACTGTCTGGAATCTGGACACTGACAAGGGCCCCTCTGAATAACTTGGCAAACCAAAAGTCCACTGAGTCACACTCTCTGATAATCACAACCCTCTGAAGAAGATCTCAGGACCACAATATCAAGAATACCAGAACAAGAAAACCAGATCTCCGGAACTGTATCATAATATGAACTGCACTGGTAACAAGGGTATGATGAGGTCAAGGGTTCCTGCAAACCTGTAAACCCATCCCCAATCTCACAGGTGTGCTCTGGGTCAAACATCACGGACTCTCAAAGCCGAATAGCAATAATACTTTCACCATTTCCGAGAAATGGCTCATGACCAAATCAGGGAATCGGTTAGGCATTATATACTACGCAGGGAGGCCTCAGCTGAGTCCAGGAAAAACAAGCATCCCTTATAAGTCCCCAGCTTCAAGCACTGAAATCGAGAAACAATAGTACATTCAGCCCGTAGGATACAGTACTAATGTCATACGACCAGATGCCTTGACTGATTTCCTATAAGAGAACCAGGCCATCTTATGCGAGTCCCCAGTGGACCCTCGGGTGCGAATGGGTTTGCCACAAAATGTGGTCTGCCACTGCCACCACTAGAGAGGGTTGTTTCCACAAAGGCTCTCAATGATCGGTCCCCAGATGCACATAACTATCAAGGTCCTATCCCGAAGTGGAGGAAATCCCCACACAAGATATTTCCAAGACGGTCGCAATCTGGGCGTGAAACACACTGCCACTCATCATGTCACATGCGAGTACAATATGTCCACTCTAATCCTAGGGTGCACTCAAGCCGGGTATTTGGCTTATCTCTAAGAACTAATATCCCCCGCGCCCACCAAACAGAAAACCAGTCCAGACAGTCCAGTATGACATATGATGCGGAAAATAAATACTGAAAACTGTAAATAAAGTTGTAAATAAAACTGTAAATAAACAACCATAATTTACAACACACAACAGCAAACAAACATCACCCAATGAAACAGAAACACACAAGCGCTAGGAGAGACTCACAGGGGAACCAGAGATTCTGGGTTCGGTCCCCAGCAGAGTCGCCAAGCTGTCGCTCCCCGGATTTCCATCCTGGTACAAACGCGAAAGTGGCGCGGAAAAGAATAGAGTCGCCAGCCAGGCATTTTTATCCCAAAAAGAAAGGGAATGGTAATGCTGCACAAACCAGAAGAAAGAAGAGGAAGGACACAGGTCCTGCGAACCAAAGAGACTGAGTTCGGGAGTCGGTTACGACCTGGGAAGGTATTAGCACCCAGATCGTCCGCCGTACCCGACGGGATCCACGCTTGCAAAAGAAACTGTTTCAAAGGGTAAGGGTATGAAAGCTGCAACAAAGAAATGAAAATGAACTGGAAAAGAAACTGAGAAAAGAACTGGATAAGAGAACAAAAGGGAAAAATGTAGGGAAAATAAAGATTGTGCTCGAACGGGCCCTACCCCGCTGCCTACGTACCTCATCGGGAAAATGAGGATCAAAGACGCCGTAGTTCCCCTAACTAGGGGTACTAAAAGGAAAGTTGCCTGTGAATTAGGGCTTGAACTGCCTATGCCATTGCTCAGGTGTTACAGACTCGGACGACGAGTGCGTAACCGTCTTGCAAAGTGACAAGTAGGAGCAAGTTCGCGGACGGAGCGAATGAGGTGAGAAAAGAATTCCCGAAGGAAAGACGCTTATTGTTTGTTTGGTGTTTTTTTTAGAAGCTTTTATGAGTGAAAGTTTGCATAGGTGAGTGTACCTAAGTCTTACTCAATGGGATGTGTACATCTCACATCATCCCGAAATGGAATGAGCAAGAGGCACACCTATCTATGGAGGAAATCCCCAAAGCTAGTCCCACAAGTGAAGGCTTAAGCACACTGGCCTATTACCATTATTAAGTGTTTTTGTGGTTTTTTTTGGTTAAGAAATGTTTTTTAACTTTTTCTTTGTGATGTACTCATGCTAAAACCTATCCACCACGAGTGATGACTCACACCTCGCCCCGAAACGGAACGCGTGCAAGTATCTCATAGCAAAGTCTCATGTCACATGGAAGCACTCAACCTTTATTAAATGAATTAGAAATGAGTTTGAAGATGAGAAGAGAAAGCACCAAAGGAGCAAGAAGGAAAAACTAGGGGGAAGTTTCTATCCTAAGTTAGCATGCATGGAGTTCCTAGGGTTTGTGAGGTATTTCTAACCTAAAAAACAAGATCTCAAGAGAAGAAGAAGAATATAAGAGGAGAGATGAGAAAGGCCTAAGCCCAACAAGAAGATGTTAGTCCATATAAACAAAATGAGAAGAGATGAGAAATGGAGATGTGGAACTCAATTCCCACATCTCAAACTTACCATAGCCCCTGCAAGGTTAGTGCAACAACATAAAATCAAGGCATGAACCAAAAAGTAAGAAGCTACACAAGCATATAGGCATGGCAAAGAGTTCACAAGATGATAAGCAAAGCAACACAAGATCATATTGAGATGATTGGAAATGAAACAAATGCAAAGGCATGCATAACACTTAAAGAAATAAAGCACATAAAAGGGACCCAACACCAAGACTCAAGGAGATTCAAACCCTATCCTAAGACCAGGAGCAACCATAGACCTCTAAAGGACCCCAAAAGATGAAGAGAAGTTGGCACAAGTGCCCTCCTAAACTTAAAAGAGACTATAAGACTCAAAGGATGCAAAACAAGGCAGGGTGAGGAAGAAAATACCCAAGAAAAAGATCCAAGCACTTGAAAATTCTACCCAACCAGCCAAGCACTCTCCAAACACAAGGAAATGAGAATCAAAAAGGGTTTGCAAAAATACAGCACCAAACTAGGTCAATGAAGCTCAAGGATGCAAGGTATCACCATTTAGGGTTTTAAAAATTAAGGCACAAGTAACTCAAGCAAAGTCCAGCAAGGAAATTTGTGAAAACTCCAAGATAAATCATGAAGATATTAGAGTGTCTTAGGGTTTGAATGCAAAAAGAATGGGGTTCATAGCTTAAAGGATGAGAAAAATAGAAATTGGACAAGGCAGATTGGTCTATGAGAGTCCACAAGAAAGCAATGCTCAATGTTGAATTTATTTGGCCACGTGGGATGAAAATAAAAATCTGGAAAAATCATGATAAGAAACTAGATGAATCAAGGAGTGTATATGAATTTTTTTTGGATTTTTTAGAGTTAAGGAAATATTTAAAATGGATCAAAATCAAATGAAATAAAATTGGTAAATAAAAAGAATAAAAATAAAACAAATGGTCCAAGGGGTGTAAAGAGTAACATGCTAGTTCAAAAAAACAGCATGGGCCTTGCGTGGGGGGTGCAGATAGCGCTGAGGGCTGCACCTTCTTCTTCATGAAAGAAACCCTAAAACTCTCACCACCATTAATGAACAAAACCCTAACCCTAAACCCTAGCTTCACGAAAATCCAAACTAAACCACGGTCGGCCATGAAACTTTCCAGAATGCATAATCCAACACCTCTAAACACGAATCCATGCTTGGATTGAATTAAAACTCAAAGAAACTCAAGATATGAATGAAAATAAAATTGTCCATGAAACTTTAAATCACCATAACTTTGTAAATACTCAACCATTTCACAAGCTACAAAGAGCATTGTAACCAGCACAACATGAGGATTCTAAAACACACAACCAAACACATTTCTATGAGATTCGAAATTTGAGCATACCTGAGGTGTTGTTCAAAATTTGAAGTCAAGAATGGTATAAAATGATGGCAAATGATCTCCTTATCCCCTTAGATGCAAAATAAATGCATCTAAGGCTTTGCAAGCTTGTTAATCCAGCAATGTGCTTCCTTATGCTTCAAAGCTTCTCAAATGGCCACTTGAACAAACTTTACTATAAATCTAGATCCATGGGTGCTTAATGATCCTTGAGATGAGGGGAGTATGAATGTGGTCTTGCATTGAAGAAAGCTTGCCTAGATCAAAAGTTATGGCACAAAATGCAAATGTGCACAAGAAATGAGAAATGGATGATTCTTGAAGAATAATCCAAACAAATGGTATGGAAATGATCTATGAGTGATGAGGATCAAGAATCCAGCAAGAGTTTTGTGAATGGATTCTTGTAGCAAGAGTTTGTGGAGGATGAGAAATTTTGCATAAGAGATGAGAATGAGAGAATGAGTGTGTATTCTGGCTGCCTCTAACCCTAATTCTGATTGTTATGGAATATATAAGGCAATGCAAAAGGGTTAGAACAAATGCACGTGAGAGAGGGCTGATTTTTGTGAAAATGAAAATTTGGCCCAAGTGTGCCATAAGCATGACAAGCTCATGATTTGCTGGCCTCTCTTGCATGTGCATTCACCATCCCACCAATGATTCCCAGCAAACAACTTCAGCCCTTGGATGTAAGCTATCACACAATTGTCATGCCTTGTACAAATTCAAGTGTAAAATGCAAGTTTTATGGAACTTTTTCATGTGCACGAATTTTGCCACTTTTCTTTGAGCCAAATGACCTAAATGGGATTCATTTTGATTGTGTAAACTCACTTTGGACATAGCATAGCAAACTATCCACTTTTGAGCCTTTGTGCAAATGGCTTGGCCTTGAAATTTTGAAATTTGCCCTAGAATGCTCAAATTTTCGAGGGACCTATAGGAAAATCTAGGAATCTTCATAAAATGCTCTTGTACTTTTTAAAAATGGCAGCCCTTACTCTCCAACTTTCATGTTTACCTTTAGTCCATTTGAAGATTTTTTGATCAAGTTAAGGCCTTGTGAAGTTTTAGGTCAAAAATGGCCAAAAATAGTAACTTTCCATGACCAACTTTGTGCACTTTTGCCAAAACCCCTCAAACCACCAAAATTCTTGTACTTTAAGCTCACCAAACATCTTATAACATTGAATAGACCTCATTTGGCCAAAAATGTTGGGTTGGACCCCTTGGAATGGCACATTTGACTTTTTCTGGGCCCAGTTGACTTTCTGCTTCATCTGCAAGTAACTGAGGCAATGACTGACTTCCACTTGGAATTTTTCCATGAAAATTTACATGTAGGAACCTATTATCATATAGAAGACATTTCCCAAAAGAGTTGGCCAAAATTATGAGGTTAAGGCCCTTGAAACCAAAACCCTAATTTGGTCGCACTGCCTAGGAGCCTTGCATTGTCTCGGAACTTGTGATGATTAAGCAATCTTCTGAGCTTTTGCAAGTGAACTTGGCCTTGCCAAAGGAGTCTAGACTCATCATAGGCCTCTCACAAATCCATTGGAACCCTCGTCTTGGCTTAAATGGCCTTCAACACCTCCCCAGATGGCCATATGCCTCATGCTAGGGCTTGATGTTTGTCATGCTTTATTTTTCTATGCTATAATGCTATATATATGATATGCTTATGATGAAAATGGTGTATTATGATGCTTAAAATGAAGAGGGAAAATTTGGGATTCTACAGGTGGGCCACCCCACGAGTCAGTCCAAAATTTTATCCTCTTCCTATTACCCAAAATCCATGAAGAATTGTTTAACAGGATTTGGAATTCATGTTTGATTCCCCCCTAAATTGAAGAAGAAATGTGATATTTGATGTGAGATTCATGCCTCAGTACCCTAATCCTGAGAAGTTCATCCCATTGATTGGAAGAGTTAAACAAGTCCCAACAAAGTTTGAGATTTGATGTTGGAGAGATATCTAATGCCCAATCCTCATTGGGAGTATGGTTGACAAGTATTCTGCCAAGCTATTGTGATCAAATTTCGTTTGCTTATGTCACCACTCCAAACAAAGTTTCTCATACAATTCTCAAGATCCTTAATAATGCTGACATGCCAATCATTGATGATAAGGGAGTGAATTAGCATACCATGTATGACACTCTTGACTACGTGAATTCTACCAGCCATGCTAAGCAAGGAAGCTTTCCAAGTGGCTAGTTTGGCTTTAACTTTGGCAAGTAAGGGTTGGAAGAACACACCCTTTGGTTTTCCTATGAAAATTGGCACTCCTAAGTAATTGAAGGGGAAATGTCCTTCTTGAAAGCCAAGGGTATGAGCCAGTAAGGAGAACCTAGATGAAGATATAGATCCTGCATAAATTATGGATTTATGTGGATTCATATTTTGTCCAGAACATTGAGCATATTTGAGAAACAAATTTTTGAGAGCTTCCATAATAGACTGACTGGCCTGGCAAAATAGCATAATGTTATCTGCATATAAAACGTGGAAGGGTACAAAAGAGCCTCTAGAACCTTTGATGAGATCCAGTCTGCCTTGATCTACCAGACTAGTAATGCCTCTAATTAGCAAATCTTATGCTAGATAGAAAAGGAGAGGGGATAAGGCGTCTCCTTGCCTCATTGTGTTTATTAAGTAGCAAAAAGTCTTGCAGGCCATAAAAAATTTGTGTGTACATTATTGACATTTTCAAAAAATGTGATTGCGCCATATTTTACCGAATTTTTTTCCACACCCTAAAAATATTTGGTAGTGTTAATTTGTAACGGTTGAAATTTTGCCGACACTTATATAGGGTTGTGACTGTAACGATAGTTTTGCATGGTCAATAAAAATTAAAAACTTACATATATATTCCCCATATGTTGTTAACAAAAAACACCTCATTAGAATTAGAAGATGCTAGCTCTAAGTACTATGGTGGGTTTTTTCCGTGTTGTAATTTTGTTAGTCATGGCGACATGGTCAAAGGTAACACTCGTATGAGCAAACCTTTGGAAAACATTCCTGTTAAAGTCTGGAAAATGATTAAGGATCTGGGGGTTGAAGGCAAGGAAGTTGATGAATTCTTTGAAGGAATTGTCAGGAAATTGGAGGCTAGAGATAGGAATAATTGCGAAGGAAAGTTGTGGATAGCAATAACGGTCTCATGAATATCTTTTCGTATAAAGTTAGAGGGTATGGATCTTCCATTAAGAAGAGAAAGATCCGTCATTTAATTTCTGAAGGTTAGGTGGATTTGTTTTTTATCCAAGAATCAAAGCTTCGTACTTTTGAGGAGGTAACTATTAAGAACATTTGGGGCAATTTATATTGTGAGTGGTTCTTGTATCATGTAGTAGGTCAATCAGGTGGCATCATTTCAATTTGGAGACCAGAGGTTTTTACTCATATCTTTAGTTTTAGAGGTTGTGAATTCCTTGGTATTAACTATTCATGGATGGGTATAAATTATTATCTTGTGAATGTTTATTCACCTTGTAATCTATTATAGAAAAGGAAGTCGTAGTTTGATCTTGTTGAAGCTAAAAACAGGTTCACGGTGGGAGAATTGTTAATACGGGGCGATTTCAATTCGATTAAATTAGAGGATGAGAGGAAAGGAAAATGGATGATTAATAATATCAAGATTAATTATTTTTCTTCCATCATTGATATGATGGATCTTATTGACTTACCGGTGGTTAGGAATAAATTTAGCTGGTTCAACTCAAGTAGGAAGTGTAGAAGTAGGTGTAACACCCCAAAATTTGACCACTCTTCTTCACATCATTTGCATATCATATAACATAGCATGTAACTCACATATCCTAGCATATGGCATAGAAAAATGAGTCATGAAATTCATAGTATAACATAGGACATGTTATCAATCATCTGGCAAGATTTGATTCTTCAAGGAAAAGATGAGAGTCAAGTGGTCTTGCAGGGAGCTCACAAAATATCCTCGTATCTTTTACAAGCTCAATGTCATTGTCAAAGCCTTAGAAGGGATGAGAATCAAGATCAGCTCAGAAGGTACGATGCAGATGCATTCTCGAGGTTTCCCACCAAAAGGAGGGAAAATTCAAATTTTGCCTACGTTAACCGGTTAACGCTATGGGTTAACCAGTTAAGGGCTGTTAAATTTGAATTTTTGCAGCAATTCAACATGCTTGTTTTGGCCCCCTTTTCTCACATTTCATTTTTTATCTCATTTGAATTAAATGGGAATTATGGAGAAGGATCTAGAATGATTACCAAGCCTAATCCCAAAGCTACCTCCTAATCACCTTTCCAAGCTAGCTCCAAACCACATTTTTGGGCCCCAAACCTAAATGCTATTTTTCCAATTCCCTCCAAACTAACACACACTCTCATAATTCTCATTTTCATTTTCTGGATTTTCAGAGCTCTCTCACAATTCTCTCTCATTTTCTCTTCCAACCTTCAAACACTCAAAGTTCTTTTTCTTTGAAGATCATCAAATTTTGCATTGAAATTTGTTGATCTTGGAACTAGACCTCCATTCATTTCTTTCTATACATCCATTTCTAGTTTTTGCTACCGGTTCAGATCTAGTTTAGTGTTTGGAAGTTGTTCCTGGACTGACCCAACCATCAGAATTGGGCCATATCTATCTCGCGGCCCAAAAACCCAAAAAACCCGACCATGCTCAGAGCTATGAAGTCAACTGCTCGACCTGCCCTCGGTCGGACGACTACACTGCCAGGCGAGGAGCCTGTCGAGCAAGCTCTTTCTCACTCCAACGGCTAGTTCCTAATCACCGTCGATTATTGCGGGATCTGCGCCCAACATTCTGGGCCAATGAGCACCCACTTGGACCAGTATATAAACTTTCTCATTTGAGAGGGTCAGGTATTAAAATATAGACCCAAAAAATATTGTACTTGCTCACTTGTTGCTCGTTTTCTGACTTTATCATCAGAGTTCCTTTGCAGGTACACCCCCATCTTTTCTCCATCATCAACAACACTCGTCCACGCTCGACGCGACCATATCGGATCTTGATCTCCAGGTACGATCAGGTGGCGCCGTCTGTGGGAAACAAACTTCTCCGTTCTTCTTCACCAAAGAAATTCAAGAACCAAAGTTACTATTCATAAAGATCCATGGCCGCTAACGACATACCGTGCGAAGCCCGCACAGTTGATGGTGTCCTTATTACTCAGCGGGGGAGCAACCCCTTCACCCCCTCACACGAAGAAACCATCCAAGATCGTCAGGACGGAAAGACTGCTTCGCCATCTCCCGAGCGCGATCAACCGCTCGAGAGCCAACCAGAGATCATACCTTTTGTGGCCGCCCCCACCGGATCAGACTTCGCTGCATTGGTTGTTGCAATCAATCAAACACATCTCCTGCTCCTGGCACACGGTGCCAAGATAGCCCGTTTGGAGGACGCGGATCGTCGACCATCTCGATCACCCAAGAGACACCGAAGCCAACGCAACCTTTCCCCTCGAAGAAGGAAATATAAGGGCCACCACGACGAATCCTCTTTATGGAACCGCGGTCGGTCACCCCCACGAAGACCTCGATCACCAATACCGACCAAGAATCACCGCGGGTCATAAGAGGACGCTCGTCGTTCCCCTCCCCGAAAAGGAAGACGATCTCAATCTCCATCCCGAAACGATCAATATAGAGCAGGTCGAATTCTCCATCCCCGCGAAAAGATTGGAAGCGCCGGTCAAGATCCCGCACGATCACCTCTAGCGACAATGATGATATCAGGGGACCCCTATCATCAGAGATCATGGCCGCCAGATTACCAAGCGGACTCGAGAAGCCCCTTCCATTGGGTTCGTACGATGGAATGACCTACCCCGACGAGCATATCGAGAACATCAACGCTCTACTCGACTACAGAGGCGTCCGAGGAGCAATCAAGTGTCGTCTCTTTTCGACCACCTTAAGGAAAGGGGCGATGACTTGGTATAAAAGTCTCGAGCCTGAATCCATCACTTCTTGGAAACAACTTGGTCGAACCTTCTCTAGGCACTTCACCGCTTCCAGGCGCCATCCAAAAACGGAAGCATCTATTGAGGCCATAATCCAAGGCAAAGACGAACCTCTCAGAACATACATCGAGAGGTTCAATAAAGAAGCCGTCCAGGTCTCAACCACGGACGAAATGAAGAAATATTTGCTGGAACGTGGATTGCGCCCGTCTACCGACTTTCATCGCGCGGTGGGTATTGAGACACCCGCTACTCTGGATGCGTTCCTCTTGAAAGCCCAAGCATATATCCAATACGAGGAAAAGCAGGCGGCTAGTTCCATCTGTGATGCTCGACGTCGAGAGGACGCAAACCTTTCCAAATCAGATGAACCCTCGACATCTCGTCGGGGAAATGACAAAAGAAAGGAAGATCGCTCCCGTGAACCGTGGGAGCAGAGAGGACCGATGGGCCGATTTTGTGAATATACGCCTTTGCTGGTGTCGAAGGAGAAAATAGTGTCCGAATGTGCTAACTCGGAGTTCCATCAAGCGGGGGTGCGCTTCCCCAAGCAGCTACCCGCCAAACCGGGCACTGATAAAACCAAGTATTATCGCTTTCACAAGAGCCATGGACACAACACTGAGGATTGCATCCACCTGAAGGATGCAATAGAGATACTCATCAAAGATGGCCACCTCAAACAGTTCACTAAATCCAAGGAGACCTCTAGGCCGGAGATGCAAGAAGCCATCAAGATCGAGGAAGTAGCGGCAGTCCCCGCGGACACTGTAACACCCACTTTTCCCAAAAAATTATTATTATAAATCTTTAATATAATCAGAGTTATTTGTCCAAAGTGAAATGTTACATCATCATCGTTCATCAATATCATTAATAAAAGAAAACAGCGGAATTCCTACATTTAACGTCAATAGCTCAAAGGCTAAGTAAATCACACATAAAAAGTTCTTCAATTCAAGTTTAATCATAAAGATGAGTTTTTCTAAACAATAAAAGTAATTGCGGAAAAGATCCCCGTTCCCGTTACATATCAGAGCTCCTAGGACACGGACATCACACCAACGTACTTCTCAAGTACCTGAATTGTCTGCACTTCTGAAGAAGCACAGACGCAACAAAACAAACAGAGGGGTGAGAAATAGATTCATAATATAACGGTGCATACGACATATATGAAGAAGTAATTCACCCCTAATCACACCAAGTTATCAATCATATCATTCAATCAAATCATATCGTTTAATCAATCATAATGCAATGTGACTCCAATGCACAATGCAAATGCGGTACCGACTCACAATAACGGTTCATCAATAGAACCCCGAATGCATCGTTAACGTCTCCAACAAGACACGATCATCCCTGCAACCACGATTCTCAACGAATCCCGAATAATCACATCCACGACATGATTATTCCATCAAATGTATATGCATGCAGACACAATAACGCATACCATATCACAATACACATGAACACATCATGCTTTACGATCATCATGATCTCATCAACCAATCATCAGTGCATCTTATTCATTCATACACAAGGCATACACATATCTCATGTTGTTCACAATTATAACAATCTATATATTCATATAAATCAATTAAGCACTTAGGATTTCTTATGCGACTACTCATCAAGTCCTATATCCATCATTAGAACACCCTCAAAGTCTTATTTCACTAATATCACCCTACATTAGAAGAATGAATCAAATCTACCTTAAAACAGGCGAAAAATTACATTTACAGGGGCCTAACACGGCCGCCCGTGTTGCCTGACACGGCCCGTGTCAGGTGGCCTGGGACACGCCCCTCAAAATCCACAAAAACTCATTTTCCAGGGGGACAACACGGCCGCCCGTGTTGTACAACACTGCCCGTGTTGTGGCAAAATCATCCAAAACTCATTTTCCAGGAGCACAACACGGCCGCCCGTGTTGTACAACACTGCCCGTGTTGTGGCACCTGTACCCCAAAAATTCAATTTTTCCAAAAGTCCCAATTTCTTCCCTCTTCCTCACATGCACGAATCCCAACCATTCTAAGTCAAATTTGACACTCAAAACCAACCTATTCACATGTTTATTATCCATTTATACATATAACATCAACTAGTTTTACTAATAACTTTCCTAGATCAATTAAGGAATCTATGAGGTTTAATCCTCTTCTCTGTTCATCATAACCCCCACAACCTTCATATATCAATCTTCCCAATACCCAACATACGACACCAAATATATATTCGAAATACATCGTATAATCATATTCATCAACGATTTCACAATATTTCATCAATTCAATCATTGTTATTATAATCTCTTAAAATACCTAAGGGAGGAAGGAACTCCCAATTACCCTTCTATGTCCTATCACCAATCATAAACCCTTTTCTCCCCCTTACCTTAAAATTGAAGCTTTCCTTCACAACCTTTGGGTCTTGGTGATCTACGATCCTTGACCTTGCCTTTCTTCTCCTCTTTCTCCAGACCTCTCTGTTCTTCGTCAAAATACGATGAATGAGGTTTGTTTCCCTATTTCCTCTTTTTATGAAAACAACAATTCCACCTTTGCCCCTTAAACCTCTAACTAACCATTTATTTATTTTTATTTTATTTAAATAATAACAACATTATAATAATACACCTTATATTATTATTATTATTATTATAATCATAAAAATACTTTCTTCACCAAATATTCAATTTTGCCATTAAATTATTTAATATTTATTTCACAAAAATAAATATAAAAATTAAGGCGTTACAGACACCAACATGCAAGTGTCCCTCGGCATCTATCGCCCGAAAGACTTCTTTCTACCCAACGGTCCAACGAGTACAGGTCATCTCTCTTCCCATAGCCCATGGGAAAACTTCCCTTTCGCCATGGTGATCTCGGGCGGAGGGTTCAATACGATCACGGTCGGTTCCGTAAAAAGGAAGTTCGACCAGCTAATTGCGAAAAGGTCGGCCCTGAATGCCACACTGGACCCCCCCAGAGACAATTCAGTTCCCATCTCCTTCTATAAAGAAGAACTCTTAGGAGGAGCTCCAAATGCCAGCATTCCACTGCTCATCCGAGCCCAAATGGCCAACTTCGACGTCCGCAAGATACTGGTCGATCAGGGTAGCTTATGCGACATCATGTACTCGTAGCTATTCGCTACGCTCCAGCTGAACGAAAATCACCTGACACCATACGTAGGATCAGACTTACAAGGTTCCAACGGTGCGGTATCACGACCGTGGGGTTACGTTGATCTCATAGTCACGTTCGGTGCCGCAGAAACTGCTCGATCAATCCGCGTCCAGTTCTTGGTCGTCGATTGTCCTTATCTATACCAATGTATTCTAGGTCGACCAACTCTGGCCGAACTCCTAGCCGTCCCATCCACCGTCCATCTAAAGATGAAATACTACACCACTTCAGGAAGAGTCGCCACCCTGCATGGTGACGTGGAAGCTGCCCGACGTTGTTTCTAAGCGGCCTCTAAAGGACTTAGCTCGATATCGTACCTGCCAAAAGCCTCCACTTCAACTTGCTCCCTAAACACTAATGCACCCGCACCTCTCCCCCGGGTCGATTCCATCGACCTCGATTGCAGGTTTCCAGATGAGGCCGAGAATTCTCAGCAACCCTCATCTTCATTAGCCTGACCTATCCCCGATGGTGAATTCGAACTGATCCCGCTGGGAGAGGACCCGAGCTGATGCGTGAAGATCGGAGCACACTGTCGCTCCCGACAAATGGGACTGAGCCCAAATTAGGTACAGACGCGAACGGTCGGCGAAAGGGACAATGAGAACACACAGCCGTGAACTCACTGGAGATGAATAGAGTCGCCAGCTAGGCATTTTTATCCCGTAGGAAAGGCAATGCTGCATAGGCCTAGAAAGAGATGGATAAGACGGTTGCGAACCAGAGAGACTGAGAAAGGGGGTTGGTTACAACCTGGGAAGGTATTAGCACCCAGGTTGTCCGTCGTACTCGACGGGATCCACGCTTAAAAGATTTGTGTTTCAAAGGGGTAGTGTCGGTGCAATCTGTGTATACAATAGCTGGAAAAAGAATGTACAGGTGTCAGTGTATAGTGTATAAGTGATATGAATGTACAGTGTAAGAATGAGAATGAATTGCTCAAGATAATGAGGCTAAAGAATGAAGCTAGAAGGAGGGGGAATATACAGAGACTTTTGTTCGATAACTGTTAAGTTATGCCTACGTATCCTCTCGTGCAATGAGGAAGTCAGAACACCGTAGTTCGACCCAAAGAGACTAAAAGAATGAATTGACTGGTGAACTGCTTACTTGCCTATGCTCAAGTGTATGATCTGTCTGGCACAGATGCAAACTGTCTTGCATTAGACGGAAGAAGCGAGTTCTCGTTTATGAGTGAATGAGATGAGAAAAGAATCCCGAAGGAGGCGATTATTGTTTGTTTTTGTGTTTTCAGTCTTTTATTGCTTTTGAAAGTTTGTCGTAAGTTAATGAGCTTAAGCCTAAACCAATGGATTTAGTAAACTCATCACATCTTCCCTTTGATTAGGGGTAATGAGAACACCTTAAGTGTGAAGTCAGCATCTCACACTTAATCACCCTGATGTAGGATTAAGATCATTAACCTACTTGTGATTATTTAGATGTTTTTGTTGTTTTTGTTTAGTGTTAAGTAATGAGGTTAAGCCATAATCAAGGATTA
This sequence comes from Lathyrus aphaca, assembly GCA_963966055.1. NCBI lineage: Eukaryota > Viridiplantae > Streptophyta > Magnoliopsida > Fabales > Fabaceae > Lathyrus > Lathyrus aphaca. Next base: position 86,043,807 of record OZ014524.1, read on the forward strand.
AACAGACTCATTACACCATCCTAATAGAAGGATAATAGATGAGAATGTTTAAGCTGAGGAAAGCTCCTCAACTTAATCCATGATTAGGGATTAAACTCATGACATAACAAGCCTTTGATTAAGTGGATTTTATTTAATGATATGATGATGAAGTGAATTTTATGATTTGTAAGACAACTTGAGGGGGACTTGTCCATTAACACTAGGGTTAGTCCTTCTTAACCAATTAAGGAAGAATTAGAACCCTAATGCAAGGTCCAAGTTACAAGTGTGATGTCTTGATACTTATTAAGTGGATTGATTAAGGGAGTTAAACACGTTAAGGGTTTAACACTTAGGATTAAAGTTATACACTCCATCCTAAGAGAAGGATGCAGGCATAAGCTTAATCACAAAGCCTTAAAGCCTTTAGGGTTTGGTCCCTGATTATGAGATGAGAAGAGAAGACACAAAGAGACACAAAGGTAAAACTAAAAGGGGAGACTAATCAAAACCCTAATCATTGTCATGCTTGGTTGTTCCTAAGGTTTGTGAAGTTTAACAGAGAAGATCTTCAATGGAACCACCAGGAAGCAGATGAACAGGATCAAGAGAAGCAAAGTGACTTGCTTCATTCAAGAAGTCAAGTCACTTGAAGAAAGAAAGTGGGAGGAACAAGAATGAGCAAGCTCAAACTCAAACACAAATAAAATGCAGCAATGGATGCAAGAGAAATGAAAAGAAAAGTTATGAGAAGTGAAGGCAAATTCACCTCTCAAGTTTACTTACCACCTGAAAGGTTAGAAAGAAATGCAATGCAATGCAAAAATGGGATGAAATGGTATGATGCTAAACAAAACCAGAAGCATGTTGATGATGATAATGATGCTATGGAGTGCTACAAACATGAGGCAAGGCATGGAGATGTTCATACAAGATCATGGGTGCAAGTGATGCAAGTTAAGGAACATGAACAAACATGAAAGGTTATGAGGTGCACAATGCAAACAAAGTGGTAAACACATGATGCAATGATCAAACATGCTTTCAATATGTCTTATGATATCAAATGGATCACATGAATGCTTGAAAGGCCATGGCAAGTCATGTTATGCAAGAGAATGCAAGAAAGATGCAAATGGAAGCCCAAATTAGGGTTTATGAACCAAACATCAAACAAAAACCAAAAACAGAAGCAAACCCTAAGGTAAAAAATGGAAAATGCCACTCAAAGGATTCCTAACCCTATACTAAACCAAGGTCCAAAGGGGAGGTCTCAACTCTCAACCAATCTCAAGTTATGAATTTTACAAGTTATTAGGGTTTTTAGGGTTCCTAAACAAAAGAAATGCCAAACAAATTGAAAATGAGGAATCAAATAATGGCCATTTTATCTCAAAAACTACATGCTAAACACAATGCAATGCAAAAAGAATCAATGTCCAACTCCTCATGAATAGGCAGAAATGAATTTTTGAACTTTGGATCAAATTAATGCACAAAAATGATTTTTATTCAATGAAAAATTCTCAAAATGCACTAAGATCAAAAAAGAAATTTGGTTTGAAAGTTGGACAATGTTTCTAAATGTCTTAGAACATTTCATGAATTTTTTGGTGATTTTTAAATACCTAAAGGTATTTTTAATAAATTAATTTCCATTAATCAATTAAAAATAATCCTTTAAATATTTAAAAATGCTTTTTTAATGATAAAAATAAAAATAAAAATATTTTTGTGTCATAAAAATTAATAAAACTTATGAGAAAAAGTTTCATAATTTTTATACATTTTTTACTATTTTTAAATAAAATAGACAAGTTAAATGAAAAAGAAATGAATAAAAATAAAGAAAAAGGAAAAGTAATCAGAAGGGATGGCCAGGATTGAATCTGGATTTGAATTGGTTGACCACGCGCGTTATCCAAGGGTCCAGGTTGCTTCTGAGTTAATTAATTTAATTATAATTAATTAAACCTAATTAAGTGGATTAGGGCTAATTGGGAAGATCCAGGCCACACATGCGCGCGGGTAGTCAACGGGTCAAAGGCATCCAACGCACGAAATTCAAATGGGAGTTAATGACTGTAATTAGGGCAAATGATTTTCAGGTGGCCGGAGAGGACCTCCGGTCGTCTTCTCCGGTGGGAAGTCCACCTGAAAATCTCCAAACTCTCTCAAATCGTAACAAAAACAAAATCTAAAAACAGGGAAATGATTCCCATGATCCACTGAATCAAAACCCCATGCCCAAATTCATTTATTTTTCCCCAGAAGCATGAATCGAAACAAACAATTTTTAGGGCAAACCAGTTTCAGAGATCAATTAAATGTTCATTTCATCACCATTTCAAAAACTAAAAGCATCAGGATACTCAGTGAAGCATGGAGAACAAGTTTAGAACATAAAAAATGATTTCTGGAAAAATATTTCTTGAGCTACCTGAGATTCGAAGCTTTCACTCCATCAACTTTCAGACCCTTTCTCCTTGTGCAATCCACTCCTTAGGACCTCTTGATGATGTTTGAATGCTTTGGAGAAGTTTATGTTGGCTGTGTGAAGAGTTTGAGCAGCTTCTGCTCAAGCTCAGTTGGAAATGGCAATGGTGATGCAAGCAGCTTCAGGCCAATGTGAGTGGTTCTTTGTGGTCCTGATGATGAGTGGAGAAGGTTTGTGGAGTTGGTTTTGATGTTTGTGAGCTGGGGAGAGAGATTCGAATGAAACTGCAACTTGAGGTGAAAAATGGCAATGGGGTGTTCTTGCTTGTTCCAGGCCCAAGTCTTGGTGGTTTCTACTCAGTGAAGCAATGTGATTTGATCTATGGAAATGGTTTTTGTGTTTGTGTGTTGTGGAAGATGATTCGAAAGTTTTTGCTTGTTGGAGTGTTTTTTGTGAATGGCTTGCTATATGAGGTTTCAGCCTTGCTTCTTCTTGAAATGGCTTGCAAATGGATAGTATATTTTAATCCAAGTGGCCAGAGGATGTGACATGGCCTGTGGTGATAGGGATGTTTGCTTTTGCCAAAAGTCAACTTTTTGTGTAAGGAAAGTATGGCTTGGTTCTAGGCTAGTACAAGGCATGGTTCTGGTGCAGCAAGATGAGGTGAGAGGGCTAGCAAGGTGCAGCATCCAATGCATCAAGTTGGTGAAGTGTGATGAGTGGTTTTGCAAGTTGTTACTTTTTGAAACTTCATGAAAAATGCCTTGTTACACAAACCATTCACATGTGATTTTTGGTTCAATCCTGATTTTTAGGTCACATAGAATGTTTATGTCATGGTTTGAAGTGAACTAGAAGTTACAAATGGCATTGGTTCATGGTTTTGCAAAATTCTCATTTAGTGCACATCTTGAAAATCAATGATTTTAGCCAACTTTGTCACACCATAACTTTTGATCCAAGAAGAATTTGATCATGTTCTTGTGCTTTTTGAAAAGGGAAAGATGTAATCTACAACTTTCATGACCAAAGTTTTTCCATTTGAAGCATTTTTGGATCAAGAATCAAGGCTTGAAAAAATGACCTAAAATGAAGCATTCTTGAAAAGTCAACTATGCCCAAAAAGTCAACATTTGCAAAAGCTCCAAATTCTTGATTTTTGTGAACTTCAACCCTCTTCCATGATCAAATAAAGATCATATACACTCAAAATGATGAAGATCACCCATTGGTTGGGTCATTGGGGGGCCTCAGATGCCCTGATTTTACACTGACTTGTCCAGAAAGTCAACTCTTGATCAGATGACTTCCCCATGGAATTTCTTCATGAAAATTGATATGCATACTCCCTATACCATATAGAGACCAATAGAAACAAGAATGACCAAAAAATTTGGAGCTATGGCCTCTGAAACCAAAACCCTAATCTTAGGTCAACTGTGCAGTCTATCCTGGCTCTGCTTCCATACCAAACCCAGTCCTTGTGATTCTTTGACATTCTTGACTTTGAGAGGATGGAATATGATATAAGAACACACATGGACCCCTTTGAAGTGATTGGTTGCCTTTGGAGTGGCTCAAGAAGCTCTTGGATTGCTCAGATCACAAACCCTAGGTGCAGATGACTTTGAATCTATGCAGTGGATCAAAAATGAGATATGAGATGATATGATTGTGTTTATGCATATGAGAATAATCACAAGCCATGGTGTGAATGGGTGAGGGCAAATTTGGGGTGTTTACAGCTGCCCCTATTCAAACATGAGTTAGCTGTGCAGGATGTAAGCGACGGCCTAACAGGCAAACAAGATAACTTGTGATTGAATACCAAAGACAGTCCAAAATTTGCACTCACAGAACGAAGAAGAAAAGGGATATAGATTGTAAAAAAAAGGGAAATAAAGTATATTGTAAAGTGGGCGACGGAGGACGACCGCCGAGCAGAGGACGACTGCTGGGTAAAGAGCAATGACGGGGACGGCCGACATGCTGGGAAAAGTGTAGGAAATAAAACAATGACGGGGACGGCCGACATGCTGGGGATAAGAGGTAAAGCTAAGACGGGGACGGCCGACTAGTTGGGGAAAAATAAAATTATGATGGGGACGGCCATCAAGATAAAGTAAGATTCTCTGGGAATTAATGAAACATGACGGGGACGGCCATCAAGTTCATAAAGCAAGGTAACCGACGATGGGGACGGCCATCGGGCTAAAAAGGAAAAGGGACCACGACGGGGACGACCATCGGGTTAAAGAATAAATGGAATAAACAGATGATGGGGTACGGCCATCAAAGGCGAAGGACGATCACCTAGCAGGGGACGGCTGCTCTGTTGGGAATAAAAGAAATATGATGGGGACGGCCATCAAAGGTGGAGGACGACCACCTGGCAGGGTACGGCTGCCGAAAATATCAACGATGGGGACGGCCATCGGATAAAAGGTCAACGATGGGGACGGCCATCGGATGAGCATGATGGAGGACGACCATCAAGAGGTGGAGGACGACCACCTAGCAGGGGACGGCTGCTCTCAAGGTTTGTCATAACATAGGACGAATGTTAGATAACCAAAATCAACAATGGGGACGGCCATTGGATAAAATGATGAAGGACGATCATCAACGGGTGGAGGACGACCACCTAGCAGGGGACGGCTGCTAAAAATCAACGATGGGGACGGCCATCGGATGAGCATGATGGAGGACGACCATCAAGAAGTGGAGGACGACCACTCAGCAGGGTACGGCTGCTCTCAGGGTTTATCATGACACAGGACGAGTGTCGGATAAAAAGAAAATGCTTACTTGGCGATCTACTGGGGATATAGTGAACACGGACGAGTGTTCACAACCAAGAAAGGAAAGTATAAGTGCTTAGATGTTGTGTATAGATTAAAGATGCGGACGAGCATCCTTAAGATTATGATACGGACGAGTATCATGTAGAAACAAATACTGACACGCGTTCAGATATGATGATACGGACGAGTATCAACTGGTTAACAAGGAACACGGACGAGCGTTGAATCTGAGAGGATTCTTCTGGGGAATAGTAGATACAGGCGAGTATCTATATTCAAAGAGACGTATGTGTTTGAAGATGCGGACGAGCATCCCTAAGACTATGATACGGACGAGTATCATGTAGAAACAAACGCTAGACGCATGCTCTGAGATGTTGGTACGGACGAGTACCAACTGGTTAACAAAGAACAAGGACTAATGCCGAATCTGTGGGGATATGAAAGTATATACAAGATACGGACAAGCATCTGTATGAGTGTATAGATGAGTGTTTATCTGCTGAGGAGAGTGACACGGACGAGTGTCAAAAGGAGAAGGGTGTAATATGAACAAGTATCTGATATACAAAGTCTAGGCGACTGCGCTGGGGTTATGACACGGACGAGTGTCAAGAAAGTGTATATATAGGTGTATGTGAGTGCAGAGAGGATGTCTTTGGCTTTCTGCTGGGGTATGACACGAACGGGTGTCAGGAAGTATCTGTAATACGGGTGATTTTGTTGTAAGAGTGTTCAGACGACTTTACTGGGGAAAGATGGCACGGGCGGGTGCCAAAAGGAGTATATACTGGTGTTTGTGATTTGTGAGGCAACTGCTTTTGCTGGGACTCTGGTGGGGGCGCTGGGGGAAAGTATTATGCATTCTGATGAATGGTTACTGGTCACAAGTGCTGATTCAAAACATGGCTTATGATTATGTTATGTATTGGTTTTTGCCGTAATGCTCCGTTTTAGACGGGATGCTACGCTTTGTGGGTGAATATGATGCGAATGCTATGATTATGCGAGGGTACAGACTCGGGATTCGGGTCCCATTGCTGCGAAGATCCTCGATCTGCTTGGAGTGAGTATCCCAGCTGGGGGATGAGACCATTGATAGATCTGATGAGATGTATCTGCTTGGGGATATAAGTCACTGATTGACATATCCTTGTAATATAGGACCCAGCTGGGGTCTGTAGAAGCTTTATTCACCCTGTTGTGATCTTCTATGCGTTGCTCCTCTGGACAGCGGCTGGAACTTTGTGGGGAGATGATCACCTGACTTTTGTACTCGGCTGAGGGCGAGATGGCAACTCGGCTGGGGAGAAAGAGAGATCATTGAGAGGCCTCCCTAGGGATTCTGTTGAAGAGGATCCTTGACTCAGCCGGGGATGTAAGTGCCTTCTAGGATGCTTGGCAACTCTGATGGAGATAAGTAATAAATGGCAACTCCACTGGGGAAGTTATGAGAGGCAACTCAGCTGGGGATAGAGCATTTCGGATGCTGAGATTATTTGTTGATTTGCCAGCTTGTTGAGATGTAACTTGCATGCCCCAAGTTGCGTTCTGGATACCTGCAATCCTGTAAAGATAAGGAAACACACAAGTGGTCCCGAGGTATCCTTCATTGGATTCCGTCATAGGAGTTAAGTACTTTCGAGAGTAAGCATATTTCCTGCAAGCATGTTTTTATTTGAAGATAAACATCTGCATTCTTATGCAATCAGTGTTTCTTTAAGATATCAGACATTTTTTTTTTTTTTTTTTTTTTTTTTTTGCAAAATGAAAATGTACAAAACGAGACATGGCTGAAAATCAGATTTTATTAATTCATATGCCCTGAATTGGCGAGATACAGTCAAAGAAACATATCTCCTGAAAGGAGGAGATTGTTACAAATTGAGAAACAAAATGCTGGCAGTGTTGATGACGCTTTAAGGAGCTTCCCCTTCTGCTATGACTCGTATGACAATGACGTTCTTCTCACCTTGCTTTCTGAAGAAGGCTGATTCTGATTGAAGCTTGATTCTGTTTGAAGCTTTCCAAGTGATACAGACGAATTCAGAGTGCAGTAGTTCGCTTATTCCCTCATTTTGCATGGATCGCCCTTTCGGGTTTTCGATCCATCGGGATACCCATTTTTGCCTGAGCTGTCCAATGCGGATTTTCAACTCAGCGGGTGTACATTTTTTACTTATTTTCCCTTATTTTTGCCCGAGTCTTTTATTCTGTTTTTGACTCGCCGGGATGCCCTATTTTTGCCTGGACTTACATTCTGTTTTTATGTCCAGCGGATCATTTTATGCGAAGTATTTTTTAACTGCATCTGAATTCACAGGGGATGGGAAATCTTCGCCATCCATGGTGCTGAGCATCAGTGCTCCACCAGAGAAAACTTTCTTTACCACGAATGGTCCTTCATAGTTCGGGGTCCACTTGCCCCTGTGGTCTGTATGAGGAGGGAGGATTCTTTTCAGCACAAGATCTCCCACTTGGTATTCTCGGTGCCTGACTTTCTGATCGAAGGATTTCTTCATTCTCTTCTGATACAACTGCCCATGACAGATTGCAGCCAATCTCTTCTCTTCGATCAGACTCAGTTGCTCGTATCGGGACCTAACCCATTCTGCTTCACTCAGTTTAACATCCATTAGCACCCGTAGAGAGGGTAATTCAACCTCAACTGGTAGGACTGCTTCCATACCATACACAAGTTGATAAGGTGTTGCCCCAGTTGATGTCCTGATTGACGTGCGGTACCCATGCAAGGCAAACGGTAGCATTTCATGCCAGTCTTTGTAGGTGATTACCATCTTCTGCACAATCTTCTTGATGTTCTTATTTGCTGCCTCAACAGCGCCATTCATCTTTGGCCTGTAAGGAGAAGAATTGTGGTGTTGGATCTTGAAGTCCCGGCACAGCTCTGCCATCATTTTGTTGTTTAGATTGGAACCATTATCAGTAATGATTCGCTCGGGAACTCCGTACCGACAGATGATATCTCTTTTCAGAAATCTGGCTACCACTTGCCTTGTGACGTTTGCATATGAGGCTGCTTCAACCCACTTGGTGAAATAATCAATGGCGACCAGGATGAATCTGTGGCCATTTGAAGCAGTTGGCTCAATCTTACCAATCATGTCAATGCCCCACATAGCAAAGGGCCAGGGTGAAGACATTATGTTCAAAGGATTGGGAGGCACATGCACCTTATCTGCGTAGATCTGGCATTTGTGGCATTTTCTGGCATAGGCACAACAGTCAGCATCCATCGTGATCCAGTAATAGCCTGATCTTAGCAACTTTTTAGCCATGGCATGCCCTCCTGCATGGGTACCAAAGGATCCCTCGTGCACTTCATGCATTAACAACTCCGCTTCCGTCTTGTCAACACATCTGAGGAGTACCATATCAAAGTTCCTTTTGTATAAAGACCCATCAGTGTTCAGGAAGAAACTACCAGCAAGCCTTCTCAAAGTCTTCTTATCATTGGAAGATGCCCCAGGCGGGTATGTTTGATCCTCCAAGAAGCACTTAATGTCATGGAACCAAGGCTTATCATCTTTAACAACATCTGCTGCGAACACATATGCTGGTCTGTCAAGTCTGGACACTGAAATCTGAGGTACAAAGTTGGCAGCCTGAACTTTGATCATGGATGAAATGGTAGCCAGAGCATCTGCAAACTGATTCTCGTCCCGAGGGATATACTCAAGTTTGACTGTTGTAAAGAAAGTCAATAACCTCCTTGTATAATCCCTGTAAGGTATCAGATGATCCTGGTGGGTGTACCATTTTCCGTTGGTTTGATTAACTACCAGAGCTGAATCTCCGAACACAGTCAATGTCTTGATCCTGAGGTCAATGGCTTCCTCAAGACCCATAATGCAAGCTTCGTATTCAGCTTCGTTGTTAGGGCAGTTGAAAGTGAGTTTTGCCGAGAAAGGCATGTGAACTCCTTTAGGTGTAATGAGTACTGCACCAACACCACGACCATTCATATTAACAGCCCCATCAAACATCATAGTCCATTCTTCTTCCGGGTCAGGCCCTTCAGTGTGAATAGGCTCTTCATGATCTTTTGCTTTTATGAACATGATGTCTTCATCAGGGAAGTCAAACCTCATAGGCTGGTAGTCATCAATGGGTTGCTCAGCAAGATATTCAGATAGTACACTGCCCTTGATAACTTTCTGAGATGTGTACTGGATGTCATACTCTGTGAGAATCATCTGCCATCTTGCAACCCGTCCGGTAAGAGTTGGCTTCTCGAAAATGTACTTGACTGGGTCCATTTTCGAGATCAATAAAGTAGTGTGGGTCAACATATACTGTCTCAGTCGGCGAGCAGCCCACGCTAAAGCACAACAAGTTTTCTCGAGCAGTGAATAACGTTGTTCACAGTCGGTAAACTTTTTGCTTAGGTAGTATATTGCATACTCTTTTCGACCAGACTCGTCATGCTGGCCCAACACACACCCCATCGACTCTTCTAATACTGTCAAGTACATTATCAGAGGTCTTCCTTCAACTGGAGGCATAAGGATTGGAGGTTCTTGTAAGTACTCTTTGATTTTGTCAAAAGCCTTTTGGCAGTCTCCGTTCCACCTAACCGTCTGTTCTTTTCTCAGCAATTTGAACAAGGGTTCACAGGTTGCTGTAAGGTGAGATATGAACCTTGAGATGTAGTTCAATCGACCCAAGAACCCTCGAACTTCTTTCTCAGTTTTTGGTGCAGGCATCTCTTGGATGGCTTTGACTTTATCAGGGTCAACTTCAATCCCTTTCTCACTTACAATAAATCCCAGCAGCTTACCAGATCTCACCCCGAATGTGCATTTGTTGGGGTTCAGCTTCAATTGGTACTTCCTCAGACGCTTGAATAACTTCAGCAGATTTACCAGGTGATCTTCCTCTGTAAGGGACTTGGCAATCATGTCATCCACATAACATTCTTTTTCTTTATGGATCATATCGTGGAATAATGTCACCATAGCCCGTTGATATGTTGCACCAACATTCTTCAGTCCGAATGGCATCACTTTGTAACAGAACGTGCCCCAAGGTGTAATGAATGTTGTCTTCTCCATGTCTTCAGGTGACATTTTAATCTGATTGTATCCTGAAAATCCGTCCATGAAGGAGAATACCGAGAACTGAGCCGTATTATCAACCAATACATCAATGTGAGGTAATGGGAAGTCATCTTTCGGGCTGGCTCTGTTCAGATCCCGGTAGTCAACACACATCCTTACTTTGCCGTCTTTCTTAGGCACAGGTACTATATTAGCAACCCACGGTGGATAGCTAGTCACAGCAAGGAACCCGGCGTCCCATTGCTTTTGTACCTCCTCCTTGATTTTCATTGCCATGTCCGGACGAGTACGGCGCAGCTTCTGTTTAACCGGTGGGCAATCTTCTCTTAAAGGCAGCTTATGCACCACAATGTCGGTGTCCAACCCTGGCATATCTTGATAAGACCAAGCAAACACGTCCATATACTCTTGAAGCAGGTCAATCAGTTGTTTCTTCACTGAGTCTTGCAGGCAGGCCCCGATTTTAACCTCTTTCACGTCTTCATCTGTACCAAGATTAATCACTTCAACCTCCTCCTGGTGAGGAGTGATAACCTTCTCCTCTTGTCTCAACAATCTGGCTAGCTCTTCAGGAAGCTCATATTCTTCTTCAACCCCTTCATCAGCTTGATTGATTGGATTGTCAAAGTCATACGAAGTCATAGCCGTGCTGTTGTCGGTGCTGTCTGAAAGGCATTCTCTGCAAGGGTTCAGTTTGTTCATTTTAGTGATTTGATTTTAGTCTTGTTTAGAAAAGTGAAATAAAGTTGTCATTTTGGAAACACTGCCATTTATTTTTGTACAAAAAGAAAAATGGAAAAACAGTGAGCGAAGAGAAAAAGACTCGTTTGCAAAAAGATGTCTGATATTTCATTGATTAATCTTGTTTGCACAAAAAAGTACAGATGGCCCGATCACAAAATGAGTCTTGTCATCTTGGGCAAGATGCAAGACTTTGATGCATGCTTATAAAAATACAGGAAATAATAATTACTCTGCATGAGTAACTCTTATAATTTCCTGGGAAGACCAGTTTGAGATACTGCTCCCCGGGATCTTTGGACGAATCCAGCTTTCCAGGTTGCGTTCTTCTTCCAGCTCGTCTTCCAGACAGTTGACAGCATCAGGGGTGAGCATCCCCCCACTCACAAAGTTGGGCTCTTTCGCAGCCGCTGCTTGATCTTGTTGAGTTGGTTTGTAACCCAACCCAAATCTGTCCTCTTTCTTTTCCACCGATAGCAGTTTGCCCCAGCCTTGGGCGTTTCCTCCTTAAACAACCTTTCGGGCTTGTTGGTACGATGATATAGAAGTTCCAGGCACAGCAGATGTTTCATTCACATTCAAAGCTTCAAACCCCTGGCTCATTGTTTCATGGATCTCTCCGTCCATTTCAATGTACTTATAGGTAGCCAGGTGGCTGACAAAAATATCCTCTTCTCCACAGATTGTAACGATTTGACCCTCCCACTCGTATTTTAACTTCTGGTGAAGGGTAGAGGTCACGGCGCCAGCGGCGTGGATCCATGGCCTACCCAATAGACAGCTGTAGGCGGGCTGTATATCCATCACGTAGAAGATAGTTGTAAAGGTCTGCGGGCCAATCGTCACAGGTAACTCAATCTCTCCCAGAACCGATCTCTTTGAACCATCAAAGGCTCTCACCACCAGGTTGCTGGGTCTCAATGCCAATCCATCATATTCTAGCTTCACCAGGGCCTTCTTTGGTAAGACATTAAGGGATGACCCTGTGTCTACCAGCACATGGGAAAGGACAGCACCTTTACATTCCATGGTTATGTGCAAGGCTTTGTTATGGTTGCGGCCTTCCGTTGTCAAATCAGTATTGGTGAACCCTAGTCCGTGACTAGCATTAACATTTCCAACTACTGATTCTAGCTGATTGACAGTGATCTCTTCAGGCACGTAAGCTGCGTGCAGGACTTTGAGTAGTGCATTCCGATGGGCTTCGGAGCACATAAGCAATGACAGGATTGAGATCTTGGAAGGCGTCTGATGAAGCTGATCCACTATTTTATAATCACTCTTTTTGATGATTCGCATGAACTCATCAACCTCTTGATCGAAGGGTGTTTTCAAGGCTTCCTTAACAGCTTGATCTTCCTGCACAGGGCTCTTCCCTTTTGCCTTGGCAGCAACTTCTGCTTCGGCAGTGGGTCTCTGAATTTGCGGAGCGAAAAGACGTCCGCTTCGAGTGAAGCCTCCACCTCCTCCCACATTTTCTATTTGTAGTGCAGGGGTTGATGATTCAAAAGTGATTCTTTGTCCCTTACAGTACAAGTCAGAGCCGTAATGCCAGGGGATGGCATTACTGCTTTCATAAGGTACCGGTCCAGGCACCGTGATGGTGACTGGACTGATTGCAGCTGTTGAAGGAACTGTGATAGTCTGCGGATCATAATAAATTGTGACTGGTGCTCTGGTGGGAGCAGCACCTTCTGAGTTGTAAACAGAGTTGTTTCCAGGATCGTAGAATATTGTGACAGTAGAGACATCTTCATGATTTGTTGCTGGTGTTGTAGGAGACATTGTTGGAAGAATGGATGTTGTTGTTGTAGGAGCTTCAAAATGGAGTGGTGCTGGAGTTGTAGAAGGAACATTTGTCGACATCTGGTCAGTTGAAATGACAGATGGGGTACTTGTTGATGAAGCCGAAGAATTGTCAGGAACAATGGTTGTTGCAGTTGTAGGAGGTTCTGGAGTTGTTGCTGATGAAATTGCTGGATTTGTTGGAAATGATGTGGTGATCTGAAGCTGGCCACTCTGAATAAGGCTATCTATGCCATTCCTTAAATTATCGCACCCATTTACCGAGATATTGCAGTAAGCACAACCCAACTCACATCCCGGGAACATTTGACATTCCAGGAGTTGAGCCTTGATTTCTACCAACGGTGTCCGGATCTGACCCACACTGGTTATTAAATAAGATGGTTTGTCTTCTTCAATAGCGTTAATTCTGGGACCACCGTGGTTTGGCATAGGATTTTTGTTGACATTGGGTGGTGGTGCAAAATTCAGAGCTTTTGAGTCCACCAGGTCTTGTACCTTCATATGCAGAGCTCTGCACTTTTCTGTACTGTGGCCAGGTGCGTTTGAATGGAAGGCACATCTGGCATTGGAGTCATAGTTCCTGGGTAGACTGTTGGGATCCGGAGGTGCCAGCGTCCTTAGCTCAACTAGGTTGAGTTTCAGGAGTTGTGGCAGCAAGGTAGCATATGGCATGGGGATCGGATCGATCACCCTATTAGCTTGAGAGGGCCTCTGCTGAAATGGCCTTTGTTGACTGTTGTTGTTGGTGTTGCTGTTGTTGTAATTTCTTGGAGGATACTGATTTTGTTGATGGTACTGAGGTTGTTGCTGATAGTTTTGCTGCGGAGGTTGATAAACTGGCTGAGGATGAGCTGGAGCAGGAATGGTGACTGCTGCTATTGTCCTTTGAACATATTGGGGCCTGCCCCTGTTGGTGTGGATGGCGTTGGTCTCGCCAGTTCTTCTTGGGCCTGCAAAAGGCTTTCTCGTACTACTGGACGAGCTGGCACCATTATCAGAAATCTTGCCCATTTTCAACAGGCTCTCAATTCTCTCCCCAGCTATGACAACATCCGCAAAGCTAGTGGAGGAGAAAGCAGCCAGCCTGTCAATATAGGTTCCCTGAAGGGTGTTCATAAACATGTCTGCCATTTCCCTCTCAGACATAGGGGGTTGAACAGCAGCAGCCAATTGCCTCCATCTCTGGGCATATTCTCGGAAACTCTCCCTTGAAGACTGTGACATCCCCATTAGGAGGGTCCTGTTGGGTGCCATGTCTAAATTATACTGATACTGTCTGATGAAGGCTTCTGCCAAATCCTTCCAGCATCTAATAGTTGCCCTTGTCAGGTGAGAGTACCATTCTCTTGAGGCCCCTGTCAAGCTGTCTTCGAAATAGAACATCTAGAGCTTCTCATCCATTGTATAGGCCTTCAGCCTTCCCAAGAATGATTGTAAGTGAGTCCGGGGGCATGAAGTCCCGTTGTATTTTTCAAAACATGGAGGCTTAAACTTATGGGGAATCCTGACCCCGTCTACCAAGCCCATGTCCATGACGTCGAAGCCCAAAGAGTTTTGAGACTCTAAGGATCTCAATTTCTCAGCTATCTCATCCAACCTTCTATCATAAGCTTCTTCCCCAGCGCCCATCACTGTGAATTGGTCCTCTTGGGGGTCTTCTTGAAGTACCCTGGCTGCGGTGGCAGTCCCTTGAACATTTGCAGGGATATTGACCTCAGGATGGAGATGTGGTCCAAATACAGGGGGATTTACATGAGGTTGGACCCTTTCATTGTTACTGGTGCCGGCAGTCCCTATATGTGGATCTTCTTGATTCTGCCTTTCCACCATGGCCCTTAATCTTTCTTGGCTCTGAGCCATGTTGTTCATCACTTCCATAAACTGAGTCATTTGATTCCTCATTTCTAGCCTTTCGTTTGCCATTTGATTTCTGACCTCAGTAAGGTCCTGCTGCATCTGATCCATTTGAATGCCCGGAAGGTTGCTACGGGTCGGATAACGGTGCGGACGGTTGAGGGGAAATACCCGGCGCCTAGCAATAGTTCCTGAGCATCACAACAGAGTTAGTGGCAATAAAACAAAAAAACCTACAAAACAAACAAAAGGTTAGCATGCAATGCAGTATGCTTATTTGCTTTCAAGGTATCCGGTTTGGCATTCAGTTTTGACCCTTCCAGACCCTTGAAGATGTTGTTGTTGCTTGAAGAAAACTCAGACGAAGCAAACTAACATAAATATATTACAGAAGGTGAAATAATACAACTTGTTCATTTTACAACACAAGCCCTCTAAGGGGTCAAAATACATTACAAGAAAATAAAAGTACATGGAAAGAAAGCAACAACAAACAAATGGTCAAACACCAAGACCAAACTCATCCTCACGAACTTCCTTGAGAAGTGCTTCGGTCACAGGATCAGCCGGACGCTCCGTGAGATTCCTGATGAGGAGATTCCGGGTTGTAACAGCTGTAGTGAGCTTCTTGAGTTGACCTTGGTCTTTGGACCTCTTCACTCCAGCTTTGATCTTCAGTTCTGATATCTCCCTCTGGGCTGCTGCCAGGGCTTCTTGTTGTTCTCTTGCACTAGCTTCCAGTTGCTCCATCTTGTCTTGAACTCTCTTGTCCTCCAGGGTACGAGCCTCGGTGATCCTGACCCACCGGGCTTGGCTCTCCTTCAAATACAAGTCTGTCCTTGCTCTCTGGAACTGGGCTTCTTTGCAAGCATTCTTCAGAATTTGTTCTCCAGCTTTAGACTTTTTGATATAATCCCCAGACTTTTCAATCTTAGTCAAATGCTCCACTCTCAACTTCTCCAACCTCTCAATCTCCCTCATACCCTCATTCCTCTCCCGGAGGGTCTTCTGCAAAGCCTGGGTTAACTTCTCATTTCTTTCCTTTAAGCTCTCAAACTCCTCCAAACTGATAGTGGCAGGGGGTGGTGCTGAAGATGACTCAGGCATATCTTCTATGGTAAAGGGCATTCCTGAGAATTGAGCCCTGGCACGGGACCACTCATAATATTGCGCTGATGCCACATTGTTGCACTTCCCTAGGATGGTCACTCCCTTGGTTTGAACATTATCCCAGGCCCAAGCAGCCTGCCTAACAATAGCCGGATTAATCTTGTTCTCGCAATAAAGAGTTTCAACCAAGTCCTGTGCTCTAGGAGTGTGGACCAGTGCATAGCCCAGTTGCCTTCTGAACAGCAGAGGGTTGTAGTTGATACTACCCTTAACTCCTATTAGTGGCACATTAGGAAAATGCCCACAGCTGGTGATGATATCCCTACCCCTGGTGCTTTGAGTGCACCATCTGATATCGGCTGAAGTTAGAGCAGTGAGTCTCTTAGCCCAGTTGCTCTGCTGATGAGGGTTCGAAAATGCATCTGTCCTGGGTAAATGCTTGAGAAGCCAAGTATGGAATAATGGAGCACAACACCTCACTAATCTTCCCCTCTGCTTTTCATTCCTCTGATGCACTGAATAGTAAAGATCCCCCAATAAAGTCGGCACTGGGTTCCTCAGGATGAAAATATGGATTGCATTCTTGCTAATGAATCGAGGCTCATCCGCAAACAATACAATCCCATATATACTCAAGGCCAACAAAGCACAGACAGCTTTCCACTCTCCTAGAGAAGCTTTCAGGGTAGCTTGAGAGATCAGGAAATCCAGATGGAAGCCAGGGATTCCAGCTTTAGAAGTCATATGCTGCTCAATCAGTATGGGTTCCAGATGCAAAGCCTTTGCTACTTCTCCATTACCAGGAAAGACCATCTCAGGGTTGAAAGGGATTCCACCCCTGATAGGCATACCAACTAATGAGGAGTATTCTTCCAATAGAGGGCCTAGCTGAAAGTCTTGGAAAGTGAAACATCTCAGTGGGGGATCATAAAACTGAATGCAAGTGTGGATCAGACTTCTCTGTGATGGGTCCAGATCCATAACCAAATCGAGTATATCTCCATAATGTTCCCTAAACAAGGGTATGTGATCTGGAGTGATCAGGGTCTGAATCCTCCCGATGTCTGATAACTCTGGCTGGAAAAAGTGATAGGTGATGTTGCTCTTTTTAGGAGCCATGATGCTGAAGACTGAGTAGAGACAGGTGCTGATGATAATGCTGAAGTAATGAGCCACTGATTGGCTGGTGCAGGTGATAGCTGAAGCAGATAGCTAAACTGAAGCAGGTGCTGATGAAGGTAGGTCAATACTGAAGATGGGGTCAAAACTGGCCAAAGATGAAGATGGATACCCTGAAACACAAATAAACAAATGTCAATATGATGCAATGATTATGTATGCAAATGAAATGCAAGGGTCTGTGACTGAGCTGGATCTGATCAAACTGTTCTGATATAGGTCCAAGTATGTTCAAGAATTCCAGATGAGGTCTATAAATCCGGTAACCAAGGTGGGGGGCTCAAATAAAGAGCCACATGTCCAGGGTTTTAGAATCACAAGAACTGTCCCAAAATGAAGTACTCTTAAACAAACAAAGTAACAGGGTATTCTGAGGCCAGGGTACCTGCAAACCTGTAAACAGCCCAACCCCCTCACAGGTGGTGTTCTAGAACAAGGATCCTCAGACTTGGATCATTTATGAGAAGTGTAAACACTTCTAACCCGGAGGTACAGTGTTTACAATAACCATAAAAGTTCCTCCTCTAATTCACCTCAGTTTCTGAAGGTCAAAACTAAGAGGTCATCCAGACTTAGCAGGCTTCCCAGATAGCCCTAGCATTGCAGGAAATCTGCAACACAGAGTTCTCAAGAAGAAACCCATATCTGAACCGTGTTTCATATTCCCGCACCAGACCGAAATGGAATGGGAAAGAATATGATTCACTCTAGCCTAGGTGTCACTCAGGTCCCAGGTATAGGACCTTAACTCTCAATGAATCACCCACCCACCAAGGCAAACAACAGATCCAGCCAGCAGCACAGTATGACAATATGATAATATGTAAAGCTATAAAGAAAGCAATAAATAAAACTGTACATAAAGCAAAAATCAATACAAATATACAAACACAAGTAAGCACATAACACCCCAGTAAACACAAATCAATCAAGCGCTAGGAGGAACCCACAAAAAGAACCAGAAGCCCTGGTTGCAGCATAAGTGTCCCCAGCAGAGTCGCCAAGCTGTCGCTCCCGACAAATGGGACTGAGCCCAAATGAGGTACAGACGCGAACGGTCGGCGAAAGGGACAACGAGAACACACAGCCGTGAACTCACTGGAGATGAATAGAGTCGCCAGCTAGGCATTTTTATCCCGTAGGAGAGGCAATGCTGCATAGGCCTAGAAAGAGATGGATAAGACGGTTGCGAACCAGAGAGATTGAGAAAGGGGGTTGGTTACAACCTGGGAAGGTATTAGCACCCAGGTTGTCCGTCGTACTCGACGGGATCCACGCTTAAAAGATTTGTGTTTCAAAGGGGTAGTGTCGGTGCAATCTGTGTATACAATAGCTGGAAAAAGAATGTACAGGTGTCAGTGTATAGTGTATAAGTGATATGAATGTACAGTGTAAGAATGAGAATGAATTGCTCAAGATAATGAGGCTTTAGAATGAAGCTAGAAGGAGGGGGAATATACAGAGACTTTTGTTCGATAACTGTTAAGTTATGCCTACGTATCCTCTCGTGCAATGAGGAAGTCAGAACACCGTAGTTCGACCCAAAGAGACTGAAAGAATGAATTGACTGGTGAACTGCTTACTTGCCTATGCTCAAGTGTATGATCTGTCTGGCACAGATGCAAACTGTCTTGCATTAGACGGAAGAAGCGAGTTCTCGTTTATGAGTGAATGAGATGAGAAAAGAATCCCGAAGGAGGCGATTATTGTTTGTTTTTGTGTTTTCAGTCTTTTATTGCTTTTGAAAGTTTGTCGTAAGTTAATGAGCTTAAGCCTAAACCAATGGATTTAGTAAACTCATCACATCTTCCCTTTGATTAGGGGTAATGAGAACACCTTAAGTGTGAAGTCAGCATCTCACACTTAATCACCCTGATGTAGGATTAAGATCATTAACCTACTTGTGATTATTTAGATGTTTTTGTTGTTTTTGTTTAGTGTTAAGTAATGAGGTTAAGCCATAATCAAGGATTAAACAGACTCATTACACCATCCTAATAGAAGGATAATAGATGAGAATGTTTAAGCTGAGGAAAGCTCCTCAACTTAATCCATGATTAGGGATTAAACTCATGACATAACAAGCCTTTGATTAAGTGGATTTTATTTAATGATATGATGATGAAGTGAATTTTATGATTTGTAAGACAACTTGAGGGGGACTTGTCCATTAACACTAGGGTTAGTCCTTCTTAACCAATTAAGGAAGAATTAGAACCCTAATGCAAGGCCCAAGTTACAAGTGTGATGTCTTGATACTTATTAAGTGGATTGATTAAGGGAGTTAAACACGTTAAGGGTTTAACACTTAGGATTAAAGTTATACACTCCATCCTAAGAGAAGGATGCAGGCATAAGCTTAATCACAAAGCCTTAAAGCCTTTAGGGTTTGGTCCCTGATTATGAGATGAGAAGAGAAGACACAAAGAGACACAAAGGTAAAACTAAAAGGGGAGACTAATCAAAACCCTAATCATTGTCATGCTTGGTTGTTCCTAAGGTTTGTGAAGTTTAACAGAGAAGATCTTCAATGGAACCACCAGGAAGCAGATGAACAGGATCAAGAGAAGCAAAGTGACTTGCTTCATTCAAGAAGTCAAGTCACTTGAAGAAAGAAAGTGGGAGGAACAAGAATGAGAAAGCTCAAACTCAAACACAAATAAAATGCAGCAATGGATGCAAGAGAAATGAAAAGAAAAGTTATGAGAAGTGAAGGCAAATTCACCTCTCAAGTTTACTTACCACCTGAAAGGTTAGAAAGAAATGCAATGCAATGCAAAAATGGGATGAAATGGTATGATGCTAAACAAAACCAGAAGCATGTTGATGATGATAATGATGCTATGGAGTGCTACAAACATGAGGCAAGGCATGGAGATGTTCATACAAGATCATGGGTGCAAGTGATGCAAGTTAAGGAACATGAACAAACATGAAAGGTTATGAGGTGCACAATGCAAACAAAGTGGTAAACACATGATGCAATGATCAAACATGCTTTCAATATGTCTTATGATGTCAAATGGATCACATGAATGCTTGAAAGGCCATGGCAAGTCATGTTATGCAAGAGAATGCAAGAAAGATGCAAATGGAAGCCCAAATTAGGGTTTATGAACCAAACATCAAACAAAAACCAAAAACAGAAGCAAACCCTAAGGTAAAAAATGGAAAATGCCACTCAAAGGATTCCTAACCCTATACTAAACCAAGGTCCAAAGGGGAGGTCTCAACTCTCAACCAATCTCAAGTTATGAATTTTACAAGTTATTAGGGTTTTTAGGGTTCCTAAACAAAAGAAATGCCAAACAAATTGAAAATGAGGAATCAAATCATGGCCATTTTATCTCAAAAACTACATGCTAAACACAATGCAATGCAAAAAGAATCAATGTCCAACTCCTCATGAATAGGCAGAAATGAATTTTTGAACTTTGGATCAAATTAATGCACAAAAATGATTTTTATTCAATGAAAAATTCTCAAAATGCACTAAGATCCAAAACGAAATTTGGTTTGAAAGTTGGACAATGTTTCTAAATGTCTTAGAACATTTCATGAATTTTTTGGTGATTTTTAAATACCTAAAGGTATTTTTAATAAATTAATTTCCATTAATCAATTAAAAATAATCCTTTAAATATTTAAAAATGCTTTTTTAATGATAAAAATAAAAATAAAAATATTTTTGCGTCATAAAAATTAATAAAACTTATGAGAAAAAGTTTCATAATTTTTATACATTTTTTACTATTTTTAAATAAAATAGACAAGTTAAATGAAAAAGAAATGAATAAAAATAAAGAAAAAGGAAAAGTAATCAGAAGGGATGGCCAGGATTGAATCTGGATTTGAATTGGTTGACCACGCGCGTTATCCAAGGGTCCAGGTTGCTTCTGAGTTAATTAATTTAATTATAATTAATTAAACCTAATTAAGTGGATTAGGGCTAATTGGGAAGATCCAGGCCACACATGCGCGCGGGTAGTCAACGGGTCAAAGGCATCCAACGCACGAAATTCAAATGGGAGTTAATGACTGTAATTAGGGCAAATGATTTTCAGGTGGCCGGAGAGGACCTCCGGTCGTCTTCTCCGGTGGGAAGTCCACCTGAAAATCTCCAAACTCTCTCAAATCGTAACAAAAACAAAATCTAAAAACAGGGAAATGATTCCCATGATCCACTGAATCAAAACCCCATGCCCAAATTCATTTATTTTTCCCCAGAAGCATGAATCGAAACAAACAATTTTTAGGGCAAACCAGTTTCAGAGATCAATTAAATGTTCATTTCATCACCATTTCAAAAACTAAAAGCATCAGGATACTCAGTGAAGCATGGAGAACAAGTTTAGAACATAAAAAATGATTTCTGGAAAAATATTTCTTGAGCTACCTGAGATTCGAAGCTTTCACTCCAGCAACTTTCAGACCCTTTCTCCTTGTGCAATCCACTCCTTAGGACCTCTTGATGATGTTTGAATGCTTTGGAGAAGTTTATGTTGGCTGTGTGAAGAGTTTGAGCAGCTTCTGCTCAAGCTCAGTTGGAAATGGCAATGGTGATGCAAGCAGCTTCAGGCCAATGTGAGTGGTTCTTTGTGGTCCTGATGATGAGTGGAGAAGGTTTGTGGAGTTGGTTTTGATGTTTGTGAGATGGGGAGAGAGATTCGAATGAAACTGCAACTTGAGGTGAAAAATGGCAATGGGGTGTTCTTGCTTGTTCCAGGCCCAAGTCTTGGTGGTTTCTACTCAGTGAAGCAATGTGATTTGATCTATGGAAATGGTTTTTGTGTTTGTGTGTTGTGGAAGATGATTCGAAAGTTTTTGCTTGTTGGAGTGTTTTTTGTGAATGGCTTGCTATATGAGGTTTCAGCCTTGCTTCTTCTTGAAATGGCTTGCAAATGGATAGTATATTTTAATCCAAGTGGCCAGAGGATGTGACATGGCCTGTGGTGATAGGGATGTTTGCTTTTGCCAAAAGTCAACTTTTTGTGTAAGGAAAGTATGGCTTGGTTCTAGGCTAGTACAAGGCATGGTTCTGGTGCAGCAAGATGAGGTGAGAGGGCTAGCAAGGTGCAGCATCCAATGCATCAAGTTGGTGAAGTGTGATGAGTGGTTTTGCAAGTTGTTACTTTTTGAAACTTCATGAAAAATGCCTTGTTACACAAACCATTCACATGTGATTTTTGGTTCAATCCTGATTTTTAGGTCACATAGAATGTTTATGTCATGGTTTGAAGTGAACTAGAAGTTACAAATGGCATTGGTTCATGGTTTTGCAAAATTCTCATTTAGTGCACATCTTGAAAATCAATGATTTTAGCCAACTTTGTCACACCATAACTTTTGATCCAAGAAGAATTTGATCATGTTCTTGTGCTTTTTGAAAAGGGAAAGATGTAATCTACAACTTTCATGACCAAAGTTTTTCCATTTGAAGCATTTTTGGATCAAGAATCAAGGCTTGAAAAAATGACCTAAAATGAAGCATTCTTGAAAAGTCAACTATGCCCAAAAAGTCAACATTTGCAAAAGCTCCAAATTCTTGATTTTTGTGAACTTCAACCCTCTTCCATGATCAAATAAAGATCATATACACTCAAAATGATGAAGATCACCCATTGGTTGGGTCATTGGGGGGCCTCAGATGCCCTGATTTTACACTGACTTGTCCAGAAAGTCAACTCTTGATCAGATGACTTCCCCATGGAATTTCTTCATGAAAATTGATATGCATACTCCCTATACCATATAGAGACCAATAGAAACAAGAATGACCAAAAAATTTGGAGCTATGGCCTCTGAAACCAAAACCCTAATCTTAGGTCAACTGTGCAGTCTATCCTGGCTCTGCTTCCATACCAAACCCAGTCCTTGTGATTCTTTGACATTCTTGACTTTGAGAGGATGGAATATGATATAAGAACACACATGGACCCCTTTGAAGTGATTGGTTGCCTTTGGAGTGGCTCAAGAAGCTCTTGGATTGCTCAGATCACAAACCCTAGGTGCAGATGACTTTGAATCTATGCAGTGGATCAAAAATGAGATATGAGATGATATGATTGTGTTTATGCATATGAGAATAATCACAAGCCATGGTGTGAATGGGTGAGGGCAAATTTGGGGTGTTTACACACACCTCCCATAATTAGCAAAAAGACAGCTAGAAGCATGCCTGAGGGGGAACGCCAACCTATTCGCATGGAGCGCAACGGAAATGCCCGGGCTCGATCCAGACGTAGCATGTCACCATCTTTCCATCGATCCGAATCACAAGGCCATCACCCAACGGAGGAGAAAACAGTCGACCGAAAAAGCTAAAGCGGCCGAAAAAGCTGTAGAAGACCTCCTAGAGGAAAACTTTGTAACGGAGGCCTGGTACACCACCTGGCTTTCCAATGTTGTACTTGTGCAAAAATCTAATGGAAAATGGCGAATGTGCGTTGATTATACTGATCTTAACCGGGCTTGCCTGAATGATGCTTACCCTCTGCCAAATATCGATAAATTGGTCGACAACTCGGCCGGTTTCAAACTACTCTCATTTATGGATGCTTATTCAGGATATAACCAAATTCTCATGGCTGTGGCCGACAAAAAAAACACGGCCTTCATGATCGAATCAGGCAATTACTACTACAACGTTATGCCCTTCGGTCTAAAAAACGCGGGCGACACTTATCAGCACATGATGAACAAAGTTTTCCGAGCTGAAATTAGGGACATGCTCGAAGTATACATGGACGACATGATAGAAAAATCCCAGGAAGAAATAGATCATGCTTCCCACCTACGAAAGGTGTTCGACCAAGCTCGAAAATGCAAGATGCGTTTCAACCCTGAAAAATATACATTCGGAGTTCGGGCAGGTAAATTCCTCGGGTTCTACTTAACCGAGCGAGGGATCAAAGCCAACCCGGATAAATGTCGAGTATTCACAGAACCTACCCCAAACTCTAAAAAATCCATACAGTCACTGAACGGAGTGCTCGCTTCCCTCGCTCGATTTGTGGCTAAATCCGCCCAGCATGCGCTCCCATTCTACAAACTCCTCCGCAAAGAGTCAGATTTTGAGTGGACCGACAAATGCGAGCAAGCCCTGACTCACCTAAAGAAAACACTATCCGAACCACCGGTACTTTCCAGACCCAATGAAGGTGAAACGCTATACCTTTACATCGTCGTGTCGAACGAGGCCGTTAGTGCAGCCCTTATCCGAGAGCTCCCCGAGGGGCAAAAACCCATATACTTCACGAGAAAGGCATTGAACGACTCCGAACTCAGGTACTTGCAAATCGAAAAGGTAGCTCTAGCCCTAATCTTCGCGACAAGGAGGTTACGACACTACTTCTTGGCCCATACTATCGTCGTCAGAACAGACCAACCCATCAGACAGATGCTCGAAAGACCAGACATGGCCGGTCGAATGCTTAAATGGTCGTTAGAAATGTCCGAGTTCGACATCAAATACGAAGGACGGCAGACCCTTAAAGCTCAAGCATTATCCGACTTCGTAGCAGAACTTACATTCAACTAGCAAACAACAACATCTCCATCTAAAAGGACCATTTCGTCAATGGAGCATCTAGCTCGACAGGCAGCGGGGCCAGGGTCATGTTAGAGAGCAAGGAGGGAACACTTATCGAAGCATCCTTAACCCTGTCTTTCCCAACATCCAATAATCAGGCAGAATACGAGGCCTTCTTGGCCGGATTACGCCTTGCTGACGACCTGGGAGCAGAAGAGATAATAATATGCACAGACTCACAATTGGTCGCTAACCAAGTACGAGGCGATTTTCAAGCTAAAAATGACAACATTGCCAAATACTTAGCCTTGGTCAAGGAAAAGCTAAAACAATTCACATCCGTAGAAGTCAGGCACGTCCCGCGCGAGAACAACATCCGAGCGGATATATTGTCCAAACTGGCGAGCACCAAGAGAATGGGGGCAACAAATCCGTCATACAGGAGATACTCCCCCAACCCAGCATTAGTAAAACGTCAACGCCAATAGACATCAACATCATAGGTGACACTAACTGTTGGATGACCCCGGTATTTAATTACCTGACCAAAGATGAGTTACCAGCAGACCCGAAAACGACCAACACCGTCCGATGTAGGTCATACTCGTACACGATGGTCGGAGGGAAGATGTATCGCCGAGGATTCTCCACACCACTCCTCAGATGCGTTGAAGAAGAAAACATCCCACACGTGTTGAGAGAAGTCCACGAGGGAATCAACGCGTAACACCCTGGCGGAAGGTCACTCGCTCATAAGATGCTACGAGCAGGATATTACTGGCCGACGATAAAGGACGATGCGAAGGTGCACGTTAAAAAATGTAACAAATGCCAACGACATGGTGACATACACATATCGCCCCCTACTGAGTTAAAATCATTGTCGTCCCCATGGCCATTCGCCTGGTGGGGACTAGACATCTTAGGTCCCTTCGTCATCGGCACCGTCCAAAACAAGTATCTCATCGTAGGCGTCGACTATTTCACCAAATGGATCGAAGCAGAGGCCCTAGATAAAATCACTGCGCTGAACATCTTACGCTTCTTCAAGCGAAACATCCTCGCTCGGTTCGGGGTACCGCTCGCCATCGTGACAGACAATGGAACACAGTTCACCGACAAACACTTCCAAGAATTCGTATCCTCGGTTGGAACCAAACAACACTTCGCTTCTGTCGAACACCCCCAGACTAACGGGCAGGATAAAGCTGCTAACAGAGTTAAACTTGAGGGGCCTCAAGCGAAGATTGGACGAACACAAGAAACGTTGGGTCGAAGAGCTGCATAGCGTCCTTTGGGCATACAGGACCACGCCTCATTCGACGACCGGAGAATCCCCGTTCCGACTAGAATACGGAACCGAAGTTGTCATCCCTATAGAAATGCACGTACCGTCCATGCGCACAGAATCACCCATGGACCAAGACACTAACTCAAAAACGCTAAGAGAGGAGCTTGACTTAGTCGAGGAAATTCGATCAGGAGCAGCTCTCCGAGAAGCCACGCTCAAACAAAAAATTGCAGCTCGACACAACTCGAAAGTTATTAAACGAGCGTTCAAAGTCGGGAGCCTCATATTAAGGAAAAACCACAAAGACTCCCAAGAAGGGAAACTAGCACCAAACTGGGAAGGCCCATACCGCGTTCGTGCAAAAACCGAAAACGGGGCCTACTACTTAGAAAATCTACAAGGGGAAGAGCTCGCACGGCCGTGAAACACCGAGAAACTTAAACAATACTACAACTAGTATGAAGGTCTCTTTAACCCCTACGAAGGGAAAAAGATCCGACCAAACCTGCATGCCCAGGTACAAGCATCGCAGTCCAAAACGTTCAACCAACAGAGCCTCCTCGTCGTAACGAGGAAAGTAACTGTCGCACGAACGGGTACTCAAACGAGCTTAATGTCGTCTAAGTACCACGACCAGGCAGAACCCCAGCTCGCAATGGGACATTCAAGCCACGGATGTCCGAGCCATAAACTTGGCCTGGATACCGACCCAGGATCAACCTCCATACATCTGATCGGTCCCCCAAACCGATGGATCACATCCCTTACGAGCATTCGTCCCCCCTTTTTTATCGACCATTACGTCATGCTCCAAAACAAGCGCAAAACACTTAACAAAAAATAAACGTTTAAAAAACGAAAGTCCTCCGACGGACGAGCAATCATACACATAATCAAAAAAGCTGCATAAATTGTAAAACGACCACCAAGGTCGGAAATGTTAATTAAAAAGGTTGCGACCCCTAAAGGCCGACTTGTTCGAGATTACATGAAAAGGGGACCATGTCCCTAAAAAAAATTAAAATTACAAGTAATTTAGGCTCGCAGGCCGACCTAATTACCCTCCCCCTTTTGCACCCCAGGCTGGTTGTCATTCGGAAGTTGTTGGACGGCTGGCTAGATCGGCTGCTCGGACTCCCCAGGTTGAGAGTCGTCTACGATTATGTAATCAGCGACCATGATCTGACCATCTTCGAATTTGTACAAGTAGCTGATCTGATCGGTATCGAGGTTCAGCTCAGGATGGAGGGCCTTTATCTGGTCCACAACATTCTGGAAACTCAACTTAGTCGAGTCCCTCAGATCCTCGAGATCCTGATCCAGTCACGCAAGGAAATGCGCCCGACTCATCAACCCCTTGGTGTCCTCATATTCGTCATCCTTGGGGAAGAAGGTATCTCTCAGCTTCCTATTCTGATCGACTGCCTTCTTTTTGTCCAACTCCAACTTAGCAATCACGTCCGCCTGCACCGCCAGCTCCTTGGTTGCGGCCTCAGCATCCTCGGTAGTTTTCTTCTCTTTCTCTTCAGAGGAGGCCAGGAGAGTCTTCAGTCGGTTAATTTCGAGCTCCTTCCCGGAACTCCCCTCAGCAAACATGGATGCCATCGACAGCATCCGCATTACTGCACTGGCATCCTGCATCAATGACAGCCTCCGGGAAGGACGGTCAATCTGCTCGAGGTACAGCGAGTCTGCCCGGTCGACCTCCAAAGATGTGCATTCGAAGAAGTTCCGTTGCACGAAGCACGAAGGTAAATGATGCTTTGGCTTTGCGAGGGCGTTCGTCGTCAAATCAATAACGATCGTTCCAACCTTATGTTTTTTGAGGGTCGAACCCGAGGACACGCCCGGAGACCCTCGAGCGATGGGGCCCGAACCAGAGACACTCGTGTCATTTCCTACCAATCTGGTCTGAATAGTCTTGGCCTTCCGTTTGTTGCCTTGCATCAGCCTCTCCTGGATCTTGTCCAACGACTTCATCGAGCCTGCAAAACAAAAGAAACAAGGGTCAGACCAGTCACGAGCATATAAGCACGACATACAAACAAGAAAATAAAAAACAAGAAATACCAAATAAATCAGACACTTCTTGCCCGTTTTTACAGGCCAAGAGAGTTGTGATGTCGATCAACGGACTTTCCACAGCCTCCCCTCTGTCAGAAGCCAGCATCACCTTCCTTTCCCCGTCAACCAAAGGGATCGGGGTAAAAGATGATACCAACTTGCGGAATTCTTCAAAACTGGTCGCATCGTCCTCGCCCAGGTTATCCCCTACTTACACAAAGTTGCACACCGGTCTCTCGTAGTGAATGTGCTCCCAAGAGAAGGGGAACCTCCAGATCCTCCTACGAATCGGCTGACCTTCAGCGTCCAACCGAGGCACGTCGTTCTCATCAGTGTCATTACCCATAAAGCTGATTGTCCTAGTCGCTCCTTTAGTCAAAGGCTCGATCAAGATATAGTCACCTTTGAACGACCTGATCGACTCCGAGTGTGCTTTAAAAATCTTAGCCCGCTGCTTGAAAGAGATAAACCCTTTTCGATCGATCCCACGCCTCACCTGGCATTGCAGAGAAAATAGGCGAAAGAAGAGAGGAAGGGTAGCCCCCTCCCCCAGGTTCTCGCACGTCATCTCAAACGCCCTCATGAAAGCATAGGAGTTAGGGTGCATCTGCGACGGGGCTACCCCTAAATAACCAAGTACCGAGCACACCAGGTCGCTAAAGGGCATCCTAATTCCCAAAGTCGTGATGGCATATTCGTACATAGCAAACTTACTTGCATCGAACTCCGAGAAAATACGGTCATCACCTCCCGGGCAGGTCACCCTCCAGTGATTGGGATCCCCCACTACTGGAAGAGGGTCCGCTCACGGTCGAGCGTACGAAGAAACTTTGTCCAATAAATCTTCGACGACCCACTCATCGGGGGACAACACCCTTACTTCTTCTTGCGTGACCTCAGGAGCGCCAACCTCTTCCCCTGAGGCTTTTCCGGCATCATTCACTTCGGTCGCTTCTGAATCTCCTGAGGAGCTCCCAGAACCAGACATGACAGTCTCAGAGGAGCCCGGGTCCTCCGATGAACTCTCCTCTGAAGAGATGTCGAAGGGATCGACGAGCACGTTTTCACCTGAAAAGTAGAGGAAAGGCGTTAGTGAATTCGATCAGAGTATCAAATCCACCATTCCACTACCTATCAAGTGAAAGGGCGCGCAACAGCCCGAAAACAGGGTTCCGGGCAAAAGCCCCCAAGTGATCGACGTTAGAGACAGACGATCAACGCTTATAGGGATGCAAAACCCTAGCCTTGGTCGAGCATTGATCAAGACCACCGCCCACCGTGAACCAGGGTCCAGAATAGGCAGAATACAACTACTACTAAAACTTAAAATCTATATAATGCCCTAATCTACCGGTACAATCAAATCCTAAACTGCATGCATCACTACTTCTTAAAAACTAAGTCTAAAAAAGTAGAATAGAAGTCTAACCTTGGCCTTGAGATGCCATTACAAAGAAATGTTTTGAGAAGTACGATGGTCGATGACGGTTTGTGGTGATCGGCAGCGGTGAACAATAGGCAATTGCATGAGCAGCAAAGGAAGGAAGAAGACGAAGCGAAAAGTTCCCACTGTGGGACAACATTATTATTTATAGGGAAATGGGGCACGTGCACTGGAGCGTGACCCCTATCCCTAGGCAATTATAACCTACGCGTTAGGCCTTATAATAGCCGCCAGAACATTAAATTGGCACGAATCCCAAGACACGGTACATTTTCGTTTCCACTTCCTCTACGCCGACCTGTGGGCGGGACGCTCGAAAGGTCGATCCCCGACGTTCGTCAGTACTTTCGAGCACGGTGTAACACGGTGGGAGAACTGACTTTATTTAAATGTTGCGGATAGCAAGAGTCGCCACCGACTTTTATTTTATCCAAAAGGAAAGGACATAAAAGAACAGGAAAGACCTTAAAAAGATTTTGAGTTCGGGGGGTAGGTTATGTAAAGGGAAGGTGTTAGCACCCTTTACATCCATGGTTATCCATGGGCTCTTAGTTACTCGGCTCACTTTAAATTGTTTTGAGAAGTGTAGTGTGTGATTAGAAAATTTTCTTTAAGTACTTTATAATGATCCTTGTACGGATATATATAAAGACTTTGTTTTGAAAATTGTTTGAAAATGTGCAGTGTTTATGAAATGTTTTTGAGTGAGCAAGTACTTAAGAGGAACCTACCCTAATTTGAATCTTTTCTGTTCTTAAATGTTCTTTCAATGGTAAGACTATCCCTATTATTAAGGAATAGGTAGTCATTACCTTGGATGTTGTATGGGACATATGAAGGGTCATCTGTGATTAGGCAATTGTAAGGTGTCTTTAGCAATTCGTAGGGACTTATCATCTTTTATTCGAAAGGGACAAGATCATTTACGAAGGCAACGTCGAAGGGACTTGATCTTACAATCGTAAAGGGACTTGATGATATTTTTAAGAGAAGGGACTTTGCTTTTTAGACACCTTACTTAACCTTTTGGTTTAGGCAACATGAGGGATATCCTTAAGAAGTGAGATGGCGATCAAAGATCGACTTACGTGTGTGCGTGTACAAATTCAAATATTTATTTTATAATTAGTGATCTAAATTAATTTTAAAATACAAACATGTTTTCACTCCCTATTTTACTAACCATAGCAATATATTTATAAATAAATAAATAATAAAATACTACGACTATTACATGGCTTGTACAGTTACATTATAATAAAAGCAATTTAAATAATAAGCATATAAATAAATAATAAAAAAAAAAGATTAGTAAAAAAAAAATAATTATAAGAGAAAAGGGGTTAGCACAATGATATACAATATATATATATATAGAAATCAATTTCAAATAAACAATTTTTTAAAGAATTTTGAGATGAAAATAAAATAACAATAATAATTATACTAATTTATTTACAAAAATAAACATGATTTAGAAATATTTATTAAGTATAATTAAACAAAAATAATTAAAGTGAGAAATTAAAGTTTTAAAATAAATTAGGTTTGTTAGAAATTAGGGTTAGAATTATATATAAAAAATATTAGGGTTTAGGATAATTAGGGTTTTAATAAAAATATTAAGGTTAGAAAATTTTAGAAAAATAAATTAGGGTTTATAGCTTAATTTACATTACTAATTTAATAATAAATATATACATATCTTGATTATAATAAATAAATAAAAACTAGGTTTAGAATTTAGAAAATAATTTTAGAGGTTTCTTAGAAAATATAAAATATTTACCTATTATTTTCCTAGGATTATTTAAATATATATATATATATATATATATATATATATATATATATATATATATATATATATATATATATATATATATTAAACATGATTATTAACAATAAAATAATTAACAAAACAAGTAAATAAAACAAAACAAAACAAAAACTGAAACTTACCTGGGCAGGGTTTGAACCCACGCCCTTGACATTAACACTCTTAGACCAGCCTGCCTTCCACTGGACCAGCTGCGTGCTGGTGATAAAGACTGGGTATCATTCCTTTTATTTTTAACCTATGAAAATCAATGAAAATAAACAAAACAAAATGGCCTGGGGAGGTTTTGATCCCAGGACCATTCCTTTACCAGCCAAACGCGCACACCAACTGAGCCAAGTGTTCTAGTTGTAATATAACATAACATAATTCAAAAAATATTAAAACAATAATTTAAATCCTTGCTGATGGCACCAATCTTCTTCTTCTTCCTCCAGCCCTACAAAATTTCCTGCGAATTTTGTTGGGAGTTTTGTTGCGTTTTCATTTTCGCGGGTAAACCTGCGAAACACACAACATACAAATCCAGTACGATTCATCCAAATTGGTTATGTTTTTTAAAACCCCACATCATGCCCAATCCAGCCATGGTCTTAAAAAGCTTTTAAATGGTCTAATGAGAGAGACCCCAAATGGGAGGTCAAAACCCTAACAATGGCAGACCTTCATCCGTGTACCTAAAATCAAATTGATTCATCCAGAAAGACTCAAAGCATCATCACAAACTCAAATATAAGATCAAATTCAATGAATAATGCCAGTATCATAAAAATCGAAAAAATTCAAATGTTGAATGAACACAGATTCGGTTTATATGAATGAGGGTGTCTCATGTGCTTTTTATGATCCAAAAAGGTTATATGAACCTCATAGAACGCATTGCAATGCTTGAAACTCATTGAAATCCCCTCTACCTTGGAATCCGAATTGGAGTTTTTCAAGTGATTTTGTGAAGTTTGAAGATGGTTTGTGAGGCTCTCCATTCGTCATTAGGGTTGATCTTTATGTTGTATATATACCACTTAATGAATTTAGGTCAAAAACTTTAACAAATTTGTGGACCTTTGGACTTTTTAAGATTGAAAAAGATGTGATCTTAAATTTTGAATATTCTTGATCTAGCCTTGCTATTTTGGTATGATCTCCATTATTTTTGTATCAATCAAGCTTAAATGTTTTTTAAGACCTTCTAGAAACCAAATCCTTTTCAAATATATGATTTTTATATTTTATTTCAATTTAATTTGTATTTTAATGAATAAAATTCAAATAAAATTCAAATAAAAAATAAAAAATCAGAAAATGAGTGGGTTGGGTCGTGCTTGATGAGTTTGTAAAGTTTGAATGGCAATTAGGTGGGCTCATTTAGCAAAAATTGACTTTAAGGCCTTATTTGCTTCATAAAATTCCCAAAAATTTCCCAACTTTGCAAGTGCACAAATCCTTCAATTTTAATGCTATGAAGGTGTTCTTGGACATTTTGGAAAGCTTAAAGAGTCCTATAACCAACCTCTTTGGTATCATGTCCATATCTTTTACCATTCTCAAGTTATGCTCTTTTGAAGTTGTTGACTTTTTGTTGACTTTTAAAAGGACCTATAATGTCCTAGCTCATACCTTCCAAATGAAGCATTTTTGGGCTTGGCTTGTGAGACAAAAAGTTGTATAGAATTCAATTTACTTCAAAATGAGCTTTGGATGGAAAAATTTTGATGAAGCATGTGAAAGTTATGGCTGGTCAAAGTTCAGTTGACTTTTCCTGTGAAAACCCTAATTTAGAAACTCCTGATTCCTGATGATCTGGAATCTCCTTGATGAATCATGATCAACCCTTGATCAAATGATGAATTTTAACTCATATAATTTATGTTGGCAAAAAATCATGAAGTTTGACTTTGGTTTGACCACAGTTGACCTCAGTTTGACTTTTTAACTGCTTTGACTGATTTTAACCTATCTGATCATCTGACTGAGCAAACCTTTTGGGAAAGTCTTGAAACTTGACATGGGGATTCTTAAACACATATAGGATGCTATGAAGCTCACTTGAAGTCTTGGAAGTCCATTTAGCATGATGAAATTCAAAACCCTAGTTTAGGATGCCTTGCTTAGGAGGATGCATTGTCTGAGGGAATTGTCAAACTTGTTAACCAATTGTGAACCTTGTGAACCTTGTGAAACTCATGAGATGTCTTGTGAACCTCTTAGTACATAAAGTCTTGTCTTGTGGAGGGCAAATTTTGGGGTGCAACACATGGGGCTACCTTTAAGTCATCCCTTCCTCGACCGAAAGCAACGACTTGGAGGGCTCCTGTTCCAGACTGACCCAACCATCCGAATTGGGCCATATCTATCTCGCGGCCCAACGGTCCAAAAAACCCGACCATGCTCGGAGATATGAAGTCGACTGCTCGACCTGCCCTCGGTCGGACGACTACACTGCCGAGCGAGGAGCCTGTCGAGCAAGCTCTTTCTCACCCCAACGGCTAGTTCCTAATCACCATCGATTATTGCGGGATCCGCAATCTGCGCCCAACATTCTGGGCCAATGAGCACCCACTGTGACCAGTATATATACCCTCTCATTTGAGAGGGTCATGTATTAAAATATAGACCCAAAAAATATTGTACTTGCTCACTCGTTGCTCATTTTCTGAATTTAGCATCAGAGTGCCTTTGCAGGTACACCTTCATCTTTTCTCCATCATCAACAATACTCGTCCACGCTCGACGCGGCCATATCGGATCCTGATCTCCAAGTACGATCATAAGTGCTTTTGGATTAAGTTTTTGCATCAAGCTCCTCAACTTGCATTTATTTTGCATTGTGTGAGAAGAAGAGCATTGGATCTTGGAAGTTCTCTGTTAGATTCATCATTTTCAGCTTGAACAACACTCACCAAAGCAAATCTCAGCTTTGTAGGTTGGTTAATTTCAGATCCACTTTTGCTTTTAGCTTATTTGCATGTTTACGATGTAGATCCATAATGTGCTTGTGTTGATTGATTGATTTGTGAATTGATTTACGTGATGATGTTTATGGATCTATTTGTGCCTGATTAATGTTAAAATTGGTGTAATTTTCGTGCACAATTGATTGTTGGAACTTCTGGAGATTATTGAAATAACCTGTGTTTGGAACTGATTTTTTCTGCAGAATTTGGTGTTGCACACACAATGTTAACTAGTTAACGCTATGGGTTAACCGGTTAACATGTTGTAATATTGACTATTTTCTACAGGTTTGGGTCGGTTAACCCCGGTTAATGTTGTTGCATAATGACTTTTTTGAGTTGTTGTGAGGTTGTTTGCTGGCTATACCTCTCTTGATCACCATGGATCATTGTGTCATCATTTTATATGTTTTTTTATAGTGGTTTTTATCGCTCCCCCAAAAAGACACCTGGTCAGGTAGGGTACAGACGCGAACGGTCGGCGAAAGGAGAAATGAAGGTGAACTGAATAAAGTCGCCAGCTAGGAATTTTTATCCCGAAGGAAAGGTAATGCTGCATGAACCTAGAAAGAGATGGATAAGACGGTTGTGATACAGAGAAACATAGAAATGGGGTTGGTTACAACCTGGGAAGGTATTAGCACCCAGATTGTCCGTCGTACTCGACGGGATCCACGCTTAAAAGATTGTGTTTAAAGGGGTAGTGTCTGTGCTATCTGTGTGCAAAAGCTGGAAAAGAATGTACAAGTGTCAGTGTAAGAAAGTGAAGTGAGGTGCTCAGGAATGAGACTTAAAGGATAATGCAGGAAGATAGGGAAAGAGATAGAGACGTTTGTTCGATAACTGTTAAGTTATGCCTACGTATCCTCTCGTGCAATAAGGAAGTCATAACACCGTAGTTCGACTCAAAGAGACTGGAAGATAAATTGACTGATGAACTGCTTGCTTGTCTATGCTCAAGTGTATGACTTGTCTGGCTCAAGTGCTAACTGTCTTGCATTAGACGGAAGTAGCAAGTTCTCGTTTGTGAGTGAAGAAGATGAGAAAAGAATCTCAAAGGAGACTATTATTGTTGGTTTTTGTGTTTTCAATCTTTTATTTCTTTTTGTGTTTGTCTTAAGTTAATGAGCTTAAGCCTAAACCAAGGGTTAGTAAACTCATCATATCCTCCCTTTGATTAGGGATAATGAGCCTACTTAAGTATGAGATAAGCATCTCAACTTAATTACCATGATGATGTGGGATTAAGATCATTAACCTACTTGTGATTATTTAGATATTTTTGAGTTTTTGTTTAGTGTTAAGTAATGAGTTTAAGCCATAATCAAGGATTAGTGAACTCATTACACCATCCTAATAGAAGGATAATAGATGAGCACACTTAAGCTGAGGAAGATACCTCAACTTAATCCATGATTAGGGATTTAAGTCATTAGATGACAAGCCTTTATTAAAGTGGATTTTAATTAAAAGTGAGATTAAGAAGTGAGTTTTATGGTTTGTAAGACAACTTGTGGAGGACTTGTCCATTAAACACTAGGGTTAGTCCTTCTTAACCAATAAAAGAAGAAATAGAACCCTAATGCAAGGCCCAAGTTACAAGATGAAGTCTTAGTGATTATTAAGATGATTTGATTAAGAGGTTTAAAGAAATTAAGGGCTTAACACTTAGGATTAAAGTTATACACTCCATCCTAAGAGAAGGATGCAGGCATAACCCTAATTCCAAAGTCTTAAAACCTTAAAGGTTTAGTCTCTAATGATGAGGTGAGAAGAGAGACACAAAGAAGACACAAAGGTGAAAACTAAAGGGGGACTAATCACAACTCTAATTATAGTCATGCTTGGATTTTCCTACGGTTTGTGAGGCTTAAAAGAGATCTTCAGAGAAGCCACCAATGGAAGAAGCAGATGGAAGGAGGAAGAAGCAGAAGAAATAAGTTACTTACTTCAATGAAGAAGATAAGCAACTTGGAGAAAGAAAGTGAGGGATGAACATGAATGAGAAATCTCACTCTAAGGAAAATAAAAAAAATGCAGCGATGATGCATATGAAGAAGAAGAAGAGAAATGAGAAGTGAAGGCAAATTCACTTCTCAAGTTAACTTACCACCTAAAAATGTTAGCATAAGGAAAGAAATGAAATGAAATGAAGTATATGCAAAGGTAAAAACCAAAACCAGAAGCAAACACATGATGCAAATGGTGCAATGACATGATGCAAAGGCATACCAAGTGCTATGAATGTTCATATTAGAGATTGGATGCAGATGAAGCATGCTCTGAAGTATGAAAACACATGTATGTTTATGAAATGAAATGGATGCAAAGCATAGCAAATATATGACGAAATGACCAAGCAATGTTCAAGAAATGTCTTAAGATGTCTAAGATGGCATACAAGTGCTTATAATATCATGACAAGTTCACATGTTCATGCAATGCAATGTAGGATGCAAGTATGGATGCAAAATTAGGGTTACATGAAAGGATGAGATGCAAATGATCAAAACAGAAACAATTCTCATGATAAAAAATTGCAAATGTGCTCTAACAAACCCTAACCCCATATGACATCACACCCCAAAGGAGAAGGTCTAACTCTTAACCTTAAAGAAGTTATGATTTTTCTAAGTTAACTAGGGTTTTTGGGTACCTTAAGAGGAAAAATGCAGATCAAATTGAAAATGAAAGATAAATTCATGACAAAAATATCCTAGAAACTACATGCTATATGGAGAACAATGCAAAAAGAATCATTGTCAAACCCTTCATGGTTAGGCAGAAAAGAATTTTTAAAGTTAGGGTTCCAAAAAGGGATTTTTATGAACCCTAAATTCAAGAAAAATGTCAAATTTGAATCAAAACCAAAAAGAAATTTGTATGAATGGTTTGACAATGTTTCTAAATGTCCTAAGATGCAATGTGAATTTTTTTGGAATTTTTAGAAACCTAAATGGTATTTTAATTAATTAATTTCCATTAATTAATTAAAATAAACACTTAAATACTGTTAAAATGATTTTTTAATGCAAAAAATAAAAATAAAAATGTTTTTGGGTGAAGAAAAATATTTGAAATTTAAATGCAGAAGGAAATATTTTTATAATTTTTCTAGGTATTTTAAATAAAATGGTAAAGAAAAATGCAATTTAAATGAAAATAAAATTAGAATAAATGAAAGTAATTCAATCCAATGGATCAGATTCAAATTGGGGGGATGCATTGACTGCGCGCGCAGATCAAAGGCTGGGATGTGTTATGGCATTTAATTAGGTTTTATAATTAATTAATCAGGTTTAATCCTAATGAACTAATCTGAGCCCTTCACTGCCTAACCCTAATCCTCATCTAACGGCCAAGATTCAAACTTCCCTAATTACGTGGATTAAGCCCTAATCAGTTTCAGGTGGCCGGAGAAGACCTCCGGTCGTCTTCTCCGGCGAGAACAAACTGCAAACTTCTTCCCTAGGTCATTTCCAGAGCTCTAAAGCTCCAGATCACATCCTCTAACAACCCTAAGCAAGATTCAACCCTCAAAATCCATTTCTCATGCATTAAACTCAAGATTCGAAGAAGAACATAAAAATGGCAAAACTTTTAGAAACACGATACAGGCTCAATACTCAATCATTTTCAAAACCAACAAGTGCAGTGTGATCAGTGAAGCAT
This sequence comes from Lathyrus aphaca, assembly GCA_963966055.1. Classification (NCBI taxonomy): domain Eukaryota; kingdom Viridiplantae; phylum Streptophyta; class Magnoliopsida; order Fabales; family Fabaceae; genus Lathyrus; species Lathyrus aphaca. The sequence continues at coordinate 86,081,600 of OZ014524.1, forward strand.
ATAGATCATTTCTATAACATAAAAAACAAGTTCTGGAAAAAAGTTTGAAGGTGGCTACCTGAGCTGAAGCTTTCACTTCTGGAGCTTTTGGACCTCTTCGTTTGTGCAAATCCACCTCACTTGACCCCCTGATGACGTTGCAATGCTTTGATAGAGTTTAGAATGGCTGGATTGAGTGTTTGCACCTCAACTGGTCTGAAATCGTGTTTGTGTTTGGCTGGCTTTTAGGGTTTAGAAATGGTTGGGAAATGTTCTAATGATGATGGTGAGTTGAATGGTGAAGTTTGTTTGAAGTTTGAGTGGCTGGACAGAGAGTTTCGAAAGTTTGAAGCTTGAGGGTAATTTTGTGAAACTTGGTATATCTGAGGTTTCAGGCTTGTGTGTGTTATGCATTGGCTTGCTTTTGGTCCACATAACATAACCCTATTGGCCAGAGAGTGGTTGTGGCTGCAGCTGATTGGTATGGGTCCTTTTGCAAAAAGTCAACAAATTGTGTACTTGAGGTATGGGCTCATGGCAGGCTTGGTTGCAAGGGGTGTCTGGCCTCAGCTGAGTTCATGGAGGTCCATAGGATTGAAACAATGCAGCTGGATCACTTGATGCTAGGGTTTCTATGTGTTTTGCAAATTTTCCCCCTTTTGGTGTATCTTGTGATGCAAGGCATGAAATGTTGTGATTCCTTGGGCAATTCTGAGCAAAATGAGTCATGTTATGTTGTTATGATGTTTATAAGTCAATTAGAGGTCACTTAGAAGCTTGGCAAGTGAATTTGCAAAAATCCCTCTTTGGCATGAATGTGAAAATTATGTGATTTTTGCCAACTTTGAAGGATCATAACTTGAGTTCTATAATGAATTAGAACATGTTCCTGTAATTTTTGAAAAGGGAAAGACCTATTCTACAACTTTCATGACCAACAATTTTTCAATTGAAGCATTTTTGGTTGTGAAAGAGGGAGTTGAAAAACTTTCCCAAAATGGAAAGTTTCCATTACAAGTCATTTCCATTTTTGGCAACTTTTGGTTTAGTTCAAATTTCTTCAATTTTGTGACCTCCAAGCACTTCAATGATCAAATAAAGATCATATAACTTCAATTTGATGAAAATACCCCTTTGGTTCCATTGTTGGGGGTCTCAGATGCCCTGATTTTGCTCTGACTTGCTCAAGAAGTTACCCAATGAACAAATGACTTCCACAATGAATTTCTTCATCAAACTTGGTACATATGATACTTATAACATCTTATGAACATTAGAAACAAGAATGGCCCAAAAATTTGGAGTTGAGGCCTCTGAAACCAAAACCCTAATTTCAGGTCATCTGTGCAGTGAAACCCTAGCTCTGCTCCCATGCTTTCCAAGTTCTTGTGATTTCTTGACTTCCTTGATCTTTGAGGGATATAATATGATGGTAGAACACACATGGACATTATTGGAATGATTGGAGACCTTTGGGATGGCTCATATGGATTCTTGGATTGCTCAGATCACAAACCCTAGATGCAGATGAATTTGAACTATGCAGTGAAACAAAATATGCTAAATGATGTGTGATGCTTATGTTAAAACAAATGAAAGATCACAAGCCATGGTGTGAAATGAGTGAGGGAAAATTTGGGGTGTTTACAGCTGCCCCTATTCAAACATGAGTTAGCTTTGTAGGATGTAAGCGACGACTTAACAGACAAACATGATAACTTGTGGTTGAATACCAAAGACAGTACGAAATTTGCACTCACTGGGGAGAAGAAGAAAAGGGATATAAATTGTAAAAGAAAGTATATTATGATTATTGAATGCGGGCGATGGAGGATGACCATCGAGCAGAGGACGACTGCTGGGGATAAAGCAATGACGAGGACGGCCGACATGCTGGGGAAATAAAAAGATCATGACGGGGACGGCCATCATGTTAGGAAAGTAAAGTAAACAATGATGGGGACGGCCATCAGGTTTGCAAAGTAAAGTAAACAATGATGGGGACGGCCATCGGGTTAAAGAATAAATGAAATAATGATGAGGGACGGTCATCAAAGGTGAAGGGCGATCACCTAGGAGAGGACGACTGCTCTTTATCACGACATAGTGTCATACCCCAAATTTGTCCTATCCGCATCTTTTTATTTTGCTGTCTAACCATTATTTCAAAAAAATCCAAAAAATATGTATCATTTTATTTTTCTTTTAACAAATATTCGAAAATCTCCAAAAATATGTCATCTTCTTTTTGTGCGAAAAATCGAGGTTTATTCAAATATCCATTTTATTTCTTTTCGCCCTCCATGGTTTCGCTATTATTATCCTATTGTTATTATCCACTATTTTAAATCCATCTTTTTATTTACTAATTATTTTTTTTTCTCTTCTTCCTTTCTTAGAAAAAAAAAACATTTTTGTTTTATTATTATTCATTATCAAAATTCCAAAAATTTATTGTTTTATTACTTTTATTTGCATTTACTACTTTTATTATTATTATTATTTATTTATTTTTATACTTTTATTTTATTACTATTATCTTCAGTATTATCACTAATTACCATCATTAGTACCTTTTCTTTTCTTTTATTATTATTACTTTATCAGTTTTATAGTTTCTGTTATTTCTTTTTCTATCCGCTATGTTCAATTTTTAAATTTCACAAAAACTTGGCCTCTACCCACATGACCTTTTGGTTATCAGCAAAACAAATTTCAAAGCCAGCCTGTCTTTTTTTCTCACTACCGCAATGACAAATACTCAATACCTCCACTACCAATTCCTCCAACCTTGCACATGACAGCACAACTAACAGCTCACCAAAATTCCTCTTAATTCTTATCCATTTCTTTTTCTCCCAATCTCCCATCTATACCCTCAGCCTTCATTCTATAAAAATACCCATCATTCATACCATAAAAGAGAGCTTGGAATCCTTGTGAAACCCCTGCAAAAAAAACTGAACAAAACCAAGCTTCAAAAACTTAGAAAATATCAGCCGCAATACTTCTACACAAACAGATCACAAAAGCCATAAACCAAAATCTCATACAACCTGCTCAAAAAACCAAAACAGAGCCACACAAAATCGAATGTAAAAACAAACCTTCGACGAACATACCAACAACCAAATCGCGAATCTGACCCACACCGAGACCGGTCCAAAATCCACGTACAATCGCGAATCCCTTTCTGCCTGTGAAAAAACCTCTCCACCACCCATCCAAACCCAAACACAGCAAAGCCAAATGTCATCCTTACCGAAAAACTGAAACGCAGAACCACGCAAAACCTCAAAACCTTGAACCGTTGAACACGTCCAACCACCGCGAGCTTCATTCGCCGCAACAACACAGAATGTCGAAAACCATCTTCGAAACCAACCCATCCGCGAAGAACAAAAAACAAAAAAACACCACCACTGATCTGCCGTACGTTGCGAGAGAGACAGAGAGAGCGTGAATCGAGAGGGAGAAGCCGAACAAAGCGCCGTCGTGAGAGAAAGATCCGGCCACCGTAAACGAATCGCGCGAGGCTGGTAGAGGCGAAGTCGAAACCATCGAGAAAGACTCATAGATCCGTGATTTGAAATCCGAGTGAGTGAAACGCATTCTTCTTCTTTTTACCGTTAGAGAGAACATTGGGAGCGAGAGAGATAAGCGTAAATCGTGAAACAAGCTTGGGGTGGGTCTTTTACTATGCTCTGAACCATGTTTGTTTTAAAAAAAAAAAGAAGAAAAGTTGTTTTTTCTGAAAAAAGAGAAGTGACGATTAAAGGGGTTTTCACAATCCCCTGTTTTCTTTATGATTTTAACCTGTTATTTTTATTTCTTTTTTTTTATTATTATATTTTATAATTAAAGAAAGCTGTTTCTTTTGTCTTTGTGTGGATGGGCATTAACAAATTTGAGGTTCACACGCCACCCATTCAGGACCCAGCGAGCCCTTTTCTCACACCTGCATATCATCGCAGTACCCCCTGTATTGTTTCATATTCTTATTGTGTTTTTTTGGGTGGGCTTAATAGCCCATTTATTTTGCTGCTCACACCTCACACAGTCCACAACACACTCCCTCATTCTATTTAATCTTATTTTCTTTTGGTTACTTGAAAGTGTTTTCTAGTTTTTTTTATTATTAAGTTCCATTTTATTACTTCACCTTTTAATTATTTTGTAGGGCCAATGACATAAAACAAATTAAATTATCTCCAATATTTTTAATTGGATAATTTAATGAGGCCTTTTATTTAATTTATTATGTTATTTAATTACAACAAAACAAATTTAATTTAGTTTTTTTTTATTTTTATCATATCATCTTGATTATTAGACATATTATTAAAATTTCTTTTTTTTGTCTATTTAATTCAATTATTCGTATTTTACAACCTTATTACAATTTAATTCTTTTTTTTAATTCACTTATTTATGATTCTTATAATTTGTTACTTTAATCGAATTGTGAATTAATGTAAGCCGAGCGCATCGTGCCTAGCCATCGAATTTTTTCCGAACTCGACATTTAAATATTCTAACGGATTAACTGAATTCTGGAGTCTCGCATTCCTCGAATTCTTGAATGAACACTCCCGAGGCTCGCCCCGCGGGATGCGGTTCATTCGACTTTCCGTAATTAAGACTTTTAATCCACATATCAAAACAATGAAAGAATTGAATTCTGGAGTCTCGCATTCCTCGAATTCTCGAATAAACTCTCCTGAGGCCTGCCCCTCAAGACGCAGTTTATTTACCCTTCCATTCTAAAAAACACCAATCGAATCAAACATTTAAGCGAACATTATCTAAATCCTTTATATCTCATAAACAACTGTTAGCAGTAGAATGCGGTTTAAATAACTGTTCATTAAAACAAATCAACCAATCAACCTTAGTACCACGAACTACGAAGCTCTGACTTTCCCATTGCACAAGGGAATACGTAGGCACACGGATCTTACTCCTTGCCAAGCACCCTAGGAATTAAACAACCCATTTTCCCTATTAACCTTAGATTAGAATCGTTCGCATTCATTTTTATTATTCTTATTATTCGAAGAAAACAGAAAGCATAAGTCAACATTAGATCGCAAGTTAAACTAAGAGGTTCCCGTTGAGTACAATGGACGTAAGGGGTGCTAATACCTTCCCCTTACGGAATCGACTCCCGAACCTAGAATCTGGTTGCAAAGACCTTGTTCTATCCGCTTTTTTCAAAAAGGTTTCTCGATATTTTCCTTTTCCTTAATTGGAATAAAATAAGTTCGGTGGCGACTCTGTTGTTTTAATTTTTATCCGCGGTATTTTCTTATCACGAGGTCATATTTTTCGAGGTGCGACACATAGGACGAATGCCGGATAGAAAAAGTCGACGATAGGGATGGCCATCGGATAAGCATGATGAAGGACGATCATCAAGAGGTGAAGGACGATCACCTAGCAGGGTACGACTGCTCTCGGGTTTTATCATGACATAGGACGAATGCCAGATAACAAGATCAACAATGGGGACGACCATCGGATAAAATGATAAAGGAAGATCATCAAAAGGTGAAGGACGATCACCTAGTAGGGGACGGTTGCCAAATATCACGATATAGGACGAATGTCGGATAAAAAAGGGTTCCAATAATGGAGACTCCACTGGGGAAAGGGATGAGGGACGGTCATCGAAAGGTGAAGGACGATCACCTGGCAGGGTACGGCTGCCGAAGGTATCACGACATAGGACGAATGTAGGATATAAGAAAAGTTGTTTTATTGGTGACATACTGGGGAATGGTAAACACGGACGAGTGCTTATACTCAAGAATAAAAGTATAGGTGTTTTGACGCTGTGTATAGACTAAATATGCGGACGAGCATCCTTAGAACCATGATACGGACGAGTATCGGTAGAAACAATCACTGACGCATGTTCAGAGATGATGATACGGACGAGTACTAACTGGTTAACAAAGAATAGAGACGAGTGTTGGATCTGTGGGGAATAAGTGTATCTTATGAGATATGGACGAGTATCTGTACAAGTATGAACAATTATTATGAAGTATGAGCAAGACACGGACGAATGTCCAACTTGCTGGGAAAATTTTTGACACGGACGGGTGTCAGAAGAGAAAGTGTATAAGTTATGAACAATCATTTATATATGAGAGTGTAAAAGGTATTCTGGTGACCTGTGGGAATAGGATGACACAGACGGGTGTCAACAAGAGTGTATTATAACAAGTGTTTGGTTTGCAATAAGTGACTTGGCAACCATGCTGGGGAAAGGTGACACAGACGAGTGTTAGAAGAGTGTATATATATATATATCTGTATTTGAGAGTGTAAAAAGGGTATTTGGCTTATATTTGCAGGGGAGTAGTATGACACGGACGAGTGTCAAAAGGGTATATATGAACATGTATTTATGTTGGAGAGTGCAAAGGGGACGCTTTGGCTTTTATTCGTAAGGGATGTGAGCTTTTATATACATTGCTGATGAAATACTGATGGTAATTACAGGTGACTGGCTCGAACCTTGATTATGATCATGCAAATGTTTGATTTTTGCCGTAATGCTCCGTATTAGACGGAATGCTACGCTTTGTGGGAAAAATGATGTGAATGTTATGATTATGCAAAAGAAACCGATCCGAGATTCGGATCCCGCTGTTGTGAAGATCTCTGGCTGATCTGCTCGGAGGGATATCCCAGTTGGGGGAGAGATCATTGGTAGATCTGTTAGGAGGTGTAACTCTGCTTGGGGAAATAGATCACTGATAGATCCCTCGGGTAAGGAGAAAACCCAGCTGGGGATAAGGAAGCTTCTGTCACTTTGTTGTGTGAGAATTTCAGGTATTGCTCTTCTGGGAGAGGCTGGAACTCTACGGGGAGATGATTCTCTTGTCTTTGAGATACCTGGTACTCTGTTTGGGGAAGAAAAGATCACTGAACGATCTTCCTAGAGTTCTCTGTGGGGATCCCGGCTGGGGATGAGGAGGCTTTGACAACTTCGCTGAGGAAAAGCATTCCAGATACTGCTTGGAAGAAGTACGTTGGGGAAGTGATGCTTGGCATGCCCCATGCTGCATATTGAATACCTGCAATCCTGTTAAGACAAAGAGACGTACAAGTATCCTGAGGTATCCCTTATCGGATCCTGTCATAGGAGTTAGATATTCCTGGAAGTAAGATTATTTCCTGCAAGCATTTGTTTAAGAATGGCTCATTTGTTTTATGCGAATATTATATCATGGATATTGGACATTTTGCAAATGAAACAAAAATGTACAAAAAGAGATGTGACTGACAATTCTAATTTTATTAATTTGGGTGCCCTGAATTGGCGAATACAGTCAAAGAAACAGATCCCGTGAAGTGAGGAGATTGTTACAAATTGAGAAAAGTAAAAGTGTTGGCAATGTTGACGACGCTCCGGTGAGCTTCCTTTGCTATGACCCGTATGACCTTGATACTCTTCTTTATCTGGCTTTATGAAGAAGGTTGATTCTGACTGATGCTTTATCATTTTGAAGCTTGCTGTGTTGTAAGTGATACAGACGAATTCAGAATGCAGTTGTTCGCTTATTCCCTGATTTTGCGTGGATCGCCCTTTCGGGTTTTCAATCCACCGGGATACCCATTTTTTCCTGAGTTGTCCAATGCGGCTTTTCAACTCAGCGGGTGTACATTTTTTAATTCTCCCTTATTTTTGCCCGAGTCTTTTATTCTGTTTTTGACTCGCCGGGATGCCCTATTTTTGCCTGGACTTACATTCTGTTTTTATGTCCAGCGGGTCATTTTATGCGAAGTATTTTTTAACTGCATCTGAATTCACAAGGGATAAGAAGTCTTCGCCATCCATAGTAGTGAGCATCAGTGCTCCACCATAGAAAAATTTCTTCACTATGAATGGACCATCGTAGTTTGGAGTCCACTTGCCCCTGTTGTCTGTATGAGGAGGAAGGAGTCTTTTCAGCACAAGATCTCCCACTTGGTATTCCCGAAGTCTGACTTTCTGATTGAAGGCTTTCTTCATCCTTTTCTGATATAACTTCCCATGACAAATTGCAGCTAATATCTTTTCTTCGATCAGATTTAGTTGATTATACCGAGAACGGACCCATTTTGCTTCGTTCAGCTTGACATCCATCAGTACCCGTAAGGAGGGTAGCTCAACTTCAACAGGTAGGACAGCTTCCATATCATATACCAGTTGATAAGGTGTTGCCCCAGTAGATGTTCTAATTGAGGTTCGATACCCATGCAAGGCAAATGGTAGCATTTCATGCCAGTCTTTATATGTAACCACCATCTTTTGCACAATCTTCTTAATGTTTTTGTTAGTTGCCTCAACAGCGCCATTCATCTTTGGCCTGTAAGGAGAAGAGTTGTGATGTTGGATTTTTAAGTCCCGACACAATTCTGCCATCATTTTGTTGTTCAAATTGGAACCATTGTCAGTAATGATTCGCTCGGGAACTCCGTATCGATAAATGATGTCTCTTTTCAGGAATCTGGCTACCACCTGTCTGGTGACGTTTGCATATGAAGCTGCTTCAACCCATTTGGTGAAGTAATCAATGGCTACCAGGATGAATCTGTGCCATTTGAAGCAGTCGGTTTAATCTTTCAAATCATGTCGATGCCCCACATGGAAAAGGGCCAAGGTGAAGACATTACATTCAAAGGATTCAGAGGCACATGCACTTTGTCTGCATAGATTTGACACTTGTGGCACTTCCTGGCATAGGCACAACAGTCTGCATCCATTGTGATTCAGTAGTGACCTGATCTTAACAATTTCTTAGCCATTTCATGTCCTCCATCATGGGTACCGAAAGATCCTTCATGCACCTCGTGCATCAACAAGTCTGCTTCTTTCTTATCAACACATCTGAGAAGAACCATGTCAAAGTTTCACTTGTATAATGAACCATCAGTATTAAGGAAGAAACTACTGGCCAGTCTTCTTAATGTCTTTTTATCATTGGAAGATGCCCCAGGTGGGTATGTTTGATCCTCTAAGAAGCATTTGATGTCACGGAACCAAGGCTTGTCATCTTTAGCAATGTCCACGGAGAATACGTATGTTGGTCGGTCAAGTCTGGATACCAAAATCCGAGGCACATAATTTGCAGTCTGAACCTTGATCATGGAGGAAATGGTAGCTAAAGCATCTACGAACTGATTTTCGTCTCGAGGGATGTACTCAAGTTTGACTGTTGTAAAGAAAGTCAATAATCTCCTCGTGTAGTCACGGTATCGAATCAGATGCTCTTGGTGAGTGTACCATTTGCCATTGGTTTGATTGATTACCAAAGTTGAATCTCCGAATACAGTTAATGTCTTGATCCTGAGGTTAATGGCTTCCTCAAGACCCATGATACAGGCATCGTATTCAGCTTCGTTGTTAGTGTATGCAAAGGTGAGTTTTGCCGAGAAAGGCATATGAACTCCTTTAGGTGTAATGAGCACTGCACCAACTCCACGACCATTCATATTGACAACCCCGTCAAACATCATTGTCCATTCTTCTTCTGGGTCAGGCCCTTCAGTGTGAATAGGCTCTTCATGATCTTTTGCTTTTAGGTACATGATGTCTTCATCAGGGAAGTCAAATCTCATTGGCTGGTAAACATCAATGGGTTGCTCGGCTAGATAGTCAGATAGTACACTGCCTTTGATGGCCTTTTGAGATGTGTACTGAATGTCATACTCTGTCAGAATCATTTGCCATCTTACAGCCCTTCCGGTAAATGTTGGCTTCTCAAATATGTACTTGACGGGGTCCATCTTTGAGATCAATAAGGTAGTGTGAGTCAACATATAAGGTCTTAGTCGGCGAGCAGCCCACGCTAAAGCACAACAAGTTTTCTCGAGCAGTGAATAACGTTGTTCACAGTCGGTAAAATTTTTGCTTAGGTAGTATATTGTATACTCTTTTCGACCAGACTCGTCATGCTGGCCCAGCACACACCCCATTGATCCTTCTAATACTGTCAGGTACATTATTAGAGGTCTTCCTTCAACTGGAGGCATAAGAATTGGAGGTTCTTGTAGGTACTCCTTGATTTTGTCAAAAGCCTTCTGACAATCTTCATTCCACCTGACCGTTTATTCCTTTCTTAACAATTTGAAGAGGGGCTCACAGGTTGCAGTGAGGTGAGATATGAACCTTGAAATGTAGTTCAATCTACCTAAGAACCCCCGAACTTCCTTTTCAGTCCTAGGTGAAGGCATCTCCTGAATGGCTTTGACTTTGTCAAGATCAACTTCAATTCCTTTTTCACTTACGATGAACCCCAGCAGTTTATCGGAGCGTACCCCGAAGGTGCATTTGTTGGGGTTTAGCTTCAGCTGATACTTTCTCAGACGCTTGAACAACTTCAGCAGATTTACCAGATGATCTTCTTCAGTGAGGGACTTGGCAATCATATCATCCACGTAGCATTCAATTTCTTTGTGGATCATATCGTGGAATAATGTCACCATAGCCCGTTGATAAGTCGCGCCAGCATTCTTCAGTCCAAAAGGCACTACCTTATAACAAAATGTGATCCAAGGTGTGATGAAGGTAGTCTTCTCCATGTCTTCGGGTGACATTCTGATCTGATTATATCCTGAAAAACCATCCATGAAGGAAAACACCGAGAACTGAGTTGTGTTATCGACCAATAAATCAATGTGAGGTAATGGGAAATCATATTTTGGGCTAGCTCTGTTCAGATCCCGGTAATCCACACACATACATACTTTGCCATCCTTTTTAGGCACTGGTACAATGTTAGCGACCCACGGCGGGTAACTAGTTACAGCAAGGAAACCAGCATCCCACTGTTTTTGTACTTCTTCCTTAATCTTCATGGCCATATCTGGGCGAGTACGACGTAGCTTTTGCTTCACTGGAGGGCAATCTTCCTTTAATGGAAGCTTGTGCATAACAATATCCGTATCTAGACCTGGCATGTCTTGATAGGACCAAGCAAAGACGTCGACGTATTCTCGAAGCATATCAATAAGCTGTTCTTTTACTGAAGCCTGCAGACTGGCCCCAATCTTCACTTCTTTCAAATCCTCTTCGGTACCAAGATTAACTGTTTCAACCTCCTCCTGATGGGGAGTAATCACTTTCTCTTCTTGCCTCAACAACCTGGCTAACTCTTCAGGCAACTCATAGTCTTCTTCAACCCCTTCATCAGCTTGATTAATTGGATTGTCGAAGTCGTACAAGGTCATAGCAGTGTTGTTGTCGGTGCAATCTGGAGGATAATCTATGCAAGGGTTGAGATTGGTTCGTTTTAGTGATCAATTTTAATCTTTGTTTAGAAAAAGTGAAAATGAAGTTATTTATTTTGAAAACATTGCCATTTTATTGTTTTGTACAAAAGTGAAAAATGAAAAGACAATGAGCAAAAAAGAGACTCGTTTGCAAAAGATGTCCGATATTCATTGATTAATCATTTGCACAAAATTACAATATGGCCATATTACAAAATGAGTCATGACACCTTGGGCAATATGCAGGACTTGATGCATGCTAAAAAGACAGGAAATAATAATTACTCTGCAAGAGTAACCCTTATAATTTCCTGGGAAGACCAGTTAACGACTTGGTGCCCCGGGATCCTTGGACGTATCCAGTTCTCCAGGTTGCGGTCGCTTTCCGCCTCGTCTTCCAGATTGTTAATAGCATCTGGGGTGAGCATCCCCCCACTGATGAATTTGGGCTCCTTTGCAGCCTCTGGTTGATCTTGTCGGAATGGTTTGTAACCCAAACTGAATCTATCCTCCTTCTTCTCCACTGGCAGCAGCTTGCCCAAGCCTTGGGCATTACCGTCTTCAACAACCTTCCGGGCTTGCTGATAGGAGACAATTGAAGTACCCATCTTGTCTTCCTGGGATGCAGTAAATACTTCAGTCGCCTCATTGACATTCAGGGCCTCGAACCCTTGGCTCATTGTCTCATGGATTTCACCATCCATTTCAATATATTTATATGTAGCCAGATGGCTAACAAATATGTCCTCCTCACCACAGATGGTGATAATCTGTCCTTCCCATTCATACTTCAGTTTCTGGTGAAGGGTCGACGTTACTGCGCCTGCAGCGTGAATCCAAGGTCGACCTAGCAAACAGCTGTATGTCGGCTGAATGTCCATCACATAGAAAATGGTCTTAAAGACTTGTGGACCGATTATCACTGGCAACTCCACCTCTCCAAGAACAGATCTTTTGGAGCCATCGAAAGCCCTGACCACAAGGTTACTTGGTCGGAGAGCTATTCCATCATATTCAAGCTTGACAAGAGCTTTCTTAGGTAAAACATTGAGTGAGGACCTAGTGTCTACAAGAACATGAGATAGTATAGCTCCTTTGCACTCTAGGGTTATGTGCAAAGCTTTGTTGTGGAGATGTCCTTCTGCAATTAAATTAGCATCAGTGAACCCTAGCCCATGGCTGGTGTTGACATTTGACACTACTGTTTCCAGCTGATTTACTATGATCTCTTCTGGCACATAGGCAGCGTGCAGAACTTTGAGTAGTGCATCCCGATGGGCTTCGGAACACAACAACAGAGATAAGATTGAGATCTTTGAAGGAGTTTGGTGGAGCTGGTCCACAACTTTATAGTCGCTTCTTTTAATAATTTTCATAAACTCATCCATATCTTGATCGAAGGATGATTTATGGGTTTCTTTCGGCGCCGATTCTTCCGGTATCGCACTCTTCCCTTTGGCTTTGGCAACAACCTCTGCCTCAGTGTTGGTTCTGGGATCTTGTGACGCGAAGAGACATCCGCTTCGAGTGAAGCCTCCGCCTCCCCCGACATTATCCACCTGGGGAGTGAAAACTAGAGAATCAAGAAGGACTTTCTCTCCATTGCAGTACAGATCAGCACCATAGTGCCTTGGTATAGCACTGTGTTTAGCATATGGGATTGGCCCGGGCACCGTGATAGTGACTGGGCTCACTGCAGCAGATGTTGGAACCGTAATAGTCTTTGGATCATAGAAAATAGTAACATGACCTCTGGTGGATGTTGGTGGAGGTGAATTGAAGTTTGGTTGAAACTGTTGAGACTGTTGAAAGTTGTTGGAATTCGGGACCGTTGTCGGGTCATAATAAATTGTGACAGTGGAAACATCATTGTTAGTGGTTGCTGAAGTTGTAGTAGCCGGTGCAAATGAATTGTTGTGTGTTGAAGTGATAGATGAAATGATTGCTGAAGTTGTAGCTGAATCAGTTGGAAAAATGGTTGCTGCAATTGTAGAAGAACCAGTAAGAAAGATGGTTGTTGCATTTGTAGAAGATTCGTTTGTTGTTGACAAAAGAGTTGTTGGTGTTGTAGAAGCGGTTGTTGTAATTTGCAGAATGTCTTCTCTGATCAGGCCATTAATTCCACTCCTCAAGCTAGCACACCCATTCTCAGAAAGTTTGCATAATTCACAACAGGCCTCACAGCCTGGAAACACTTGGCATCTTAAAAGTTGGGTTTTAACCTCTGCCAGAGGTGTCTGAATACATGCAATATCTTCAATCAAACTCAAGGGTGAGCCTTCCTCTATAGCATTAATCCTTGGCCCACTGTGGCTTGGCATAGAATTTTTCATTACATTGGGAGGAGGTGCAAAGTTCAGGGCTTTTGAATCTACCAGATCCTGAACCTTCATATGTAGAGCTCTGCATTTTTCCGTAGAGTGACCTGGTGCGTTAGAGTGAAAAGCATACCTAGCATTGACATCATAGTTTCTAGGAAGGTTTTGAGGATCGGGTGGAGCCAATGTCCTCAACTCAATAAGATTGAGCTTCAGGAGTTGTGGCAGCAATGTAGCATACAACATTGTAATAGAGTCAATCACCCGGGTGACCTGAGATGGTCGCTGTTGAAAAGGGCATTGTTGTTGATTGTTGTTATTATTGTTATAAGATCTTTGTTGAGGAAATTGTTGTTTTTGCGGAAAGTGTTGTGGTTGTTGAGCATACTGAGGAGGTGGAGCAGGGATAGTAACAACAACAACTGTTCTGGGAAAGTATTGGGGTCTCCCACTTCCCATGTACACAGAGTTTGTCTCACCAGATCTACGGGGCCCAGCAAATGGTTTTCTTGTACTGCTTGAACTGGCGCCGTTATCGGAGATCTTTCCCATCTTCAATAGGCTCTCTATTCTTTCCTCAGCTATCACCACATCTGCAAAGCTGGTAGAAGAAAATGCAGCCAATCTGTCAATGTAGGTTCCTTGGAGAGTATTCATGAACATGTCTGCCATCTCCCTTTCTGACATGGGGGTTGAACTGCATCAACAAGTTGCCTCCATCTTTGGGCATATTCCCTGAAGCTTTCACGGGAAGATTGAGACATTCCCATTAGGAGGGTCCTGTTTGGGGCCATGTCCAAGTTATACTAATACTAATGGATAAAAGCTTCAGCCAAGTCTTTCCAGTTCCTTACTGTGGCTCTAGTCAAGTGGGAATACCATTCTCGGGATGCCCCTGTTAGACTACCCTCGAAGTAAAACATCCATAGCTTTTCGTCCATGGTGTATGCTTTTAATCTTCCCAAGAATGATTGAAGGTGGGTGCGTGGGCAGGACGTGCCATTATACCTTTCAAAACACGGGGGTTTGAACTTGTGAGGAATTCTCACCCCTTCCACCAGTCCCATGTCCATGACATCAAAACCTAGGGAGTTTTGGGATTTAAGAGACCTCAGCTTCTCTGCAATTTCATCCAGCCTACGGTCGTAAAATTCGTCTCCAGCCCCAACAACTGTAAACTGCTCTTCTTGAGGATCCTCTTGCAAGACCCTTCCTCCAGCAGTGTTACCCTGAGTATTCCTTATGGCATTGATTTCCGGGTTTAGATGAGGCCCAAACTCTGGTGGATCAGTGCGAGGCTGCACGTGATCGTTGTTACTGGTACACCATGTACCTGGATGGTGTTCTTCAGGAGTCAGCCTTTCAACCAACTCCCTTAGTCTTTCCTGGCTTTGAGCTAAACCAGTCATCACAGTCATGAATTGGGTCATCTGATTTCTCATCTCAACCCTTTCATTGGCCATCTGGGCCCTTACTTCATTCAAGTCTTGCAGAACATGATCCATCTGGAGTCCCAGAAGGTTGTTTCTAGTCGTGTACCGGTGTATTCTGTTGATAGGGAACACTCTTCTGCAAGCAATGTTTCCTGAAACCACAACAAAGTGAGAAACATCAATAAAACAAAAAACCTACAAAACAAGGAAAATGTTAGTATGCAATGCAATATGCCTATTTGTCTTCCAAGGGTATTCGGTTTGGTTCTTTGGTTTTGACCTTTCCAGACCTCGAGGAAATGCTGATGATGTTGAGAGATTAAACCCACCAATAATACAAACTGATATATTACAAAGTGGTGAAAGTACATAGTTTGATTACAATACATCCCCATAGTGGGTCAAAATACAACAACAAAATCAAAAGTACAACAAAAGGAAAGTACAAGCAAAAGAGTCAAACATCTAATCCAAAGTCATCCTTTCTGACCTCCTTCAGGAGGGCCTCAGTCACTGGACCTACTGGGTGCTCTATGATAGTCCTGATGAGGAGGTTCCTGGTAGCAATGGCATTGGTCAACTTCTTATGCTTGTCCTGGTCCTTTGATCTCTTCAACCCCTTCCGGAGTTTCAACTCAGAGATTACTTTCTATGCTGCTAACAAGGCTTCCTGATTCTTCTTCTCATTAGCCTCCAGTTGCTCTATCTTAGCTTGAGTTCTCTGATCTTCCTGTGCACGGGCTTCAGTGATCCTGATCCACCTAGCCTGGCTCTCCTATAGATAATGCTTTGTCCTAGCCTTCTGAGTCTTTGCTTCCTTGCAAGCATTCTTCAGTACTAATTCCCCTGCCCTAGCCTTCCTGATGTAGTCATTCGTCTTATCAATTTTGGTCAAGTGCTCAATCCTGAGCCTTTCCAATCTCTCATTATCTAGACGACTGTCATTTCTCTCCCAGGGAGTCTTCTTCAAGGCTTCAGAGAGCTGAGTAATCCTTTCTTTCAGCTTCTCAAACTCTTTCAAACTGACAGTAGCTGTAGGTTGCACTGTTGAAGGTCCAGGTGTATCTTCCAAGATAAATGGCATTCGGGTGATTTGAGCTCTGGTACGAGACCAATCAGAATACTGTGCTGAAGCAATGTTGTTGCATTTGCCAAGGATGGTTGTTCCCTTGGTCTGAATGTTATCCCAAGCCCACGCAGCTTGTCTGACAACAGTAGAGTTGGGCTGGATTTCACAATAGAGGGTCTCAGTCAGATCTTGCCCTCTAGGAGGATGAACCAAAGCATACCCTAATTGTCTCTTAAACAATAAAGGGTTGTAGTTGATGCAACCTTTTACTCCTATCAAATGCACATTAGGATATTGCCCACAGCTAGTAATGATGTCCTTGCCTTTGGTGCTCTGAGTGCACCATCTGATGTCTTCTGATGTCAAGGTAATAAATCTCTTAGCCCAGTTCTTTTGCTGATGGGGGTTTAGGAAAGTATCTGACTTTGTCAAGTGTCTTAGCAACCAAGAGTAATAGAGGGGAGCACAACATCTGACCAGTCTTCCTCTTTGCTTCTCATTCCTCTGGTGTACTGAGTAGTAGAAGTCTCCAAGCAAGGTTGGAACTGGGTTCCTTAATAAGAACAGGTGAATGGCATTCTTGCTCACAAACTTTGGCTTATCTGCAAACAAGATAACCCCATATATACTGAGGGCTAGAAGTGC
The DNA here is from genome assembly GCA_963966055.1 of Lathyrus aphaca. Lineage (NCBI taxonomy): Eukaryota > Viridiplantae > Streptophyta > Magnoliopsida > Fabales > Fabaceae > Lathyrus > Lathyrus aphaca. The sequence continues at coordinate 86,098,312 of OZ014524.1, forward strand.
ATAGACAACCTTCCATTCCCCTACTGCAGCATGCAGGGTAGCCTGGGAGATCAAGAAGTCTAGGTGAAGGCCTGGAACCCCAGCCCTGGCTATGTCTTCATTTCTGTGAGCAACCATCTCAGGGTTGAAAGGAATCCCTCTCCTGATAGGAGCTCCTAACAACATGGAAAATTCTTCTAACAGAGGTCCCAACTGGAAATCAGGGAAAGTGAAACATCTGAGTGGAGGATCATAAAACTGCAAGCAAGTATGGATCATGCTCCTCTGAGATGCATCTAGATCCATGACCATGTCCAATATGCCTCCATAATGTTCTCTGAATAGTAGGACATGATCAGGAGTAATGAGGGACTAGATCTGCCTGATGCCAGTCAGGGTGGGCTCAAAGAAGTGGTAAGTGATGTTGCTCTTTCTTGAAGTGACCATGGATGCTGGGGAAGAAGTTGAGAGCAACTGCTGATGAAGGTCATTGAATGAGATGTTGGAGATGGGTCTCTGATGAAGATAGCTGGAGGAGAATCACTGACAAACTGATGAAGGTGCTGGAGAAGATGACTGAAGGAGTCTGAGCAGCAGAAGGGGTCAAAACCAAACCAAAGATAATAAGATGGATACCCTGTAAAACAAATAAGCAAATGTTAAATGATGCAAGAATGATGTATGCAAAATGATATGCAAAGGGTTTGTGATCAAGTGATGGATCTTTTTATCTGCCTTGGTAAAAGTCCATGTATGTTCATAAGTCCGGATGGAGGCTTAGAAATCCAGTAACCAGGTGGGGGACTCAAATAAAGAGTCACAAGTCCAGGGTAATCACAAGAACTGTCCAAATAATACAACCTTAACAAATCTAGTAACAAGGTATGATGAGGCCAAGGGTTCCTGCAAACCTGTAAACATCCCAACCCCCTCACATGTAATGTTCTAGAACAAGGATCCTCAGACTTGGATTAGTTATGAGAAGTGTAAACACTTCTAACCCGGAGGTACAATGTTTACAATAACCATAAAAGATCCTCCTTTAATTCACCTCAAATGCTGAAGGTCATAAAAAGGTCATCCAGACTTAGCAGGCTTCCCAGATAGCCCTAATACTACAGGAAATCCGTAGCACAGAGTTTTCACGAAGAAACCCATGTCTGAACTGTGTTTCATATTCCCGCACCAGACCGAAATGGAATGGGAAAGAATATGAAGCCACTTTAGCCTATGTGTCACTCAGGTCCCAGGTATAGGACCTTAATCACTCAATGAACCCCACCCACCAAGGAAAACACAGATCCAACACATGATAATGACAGTATGAAATGCATAAAACTGTAAAAGAAAGCAATAAATAAAGTTGTACATAAAGCAATAAATAAAGCAAATAAATAAGCACAAGTAGCACATAACACCCCCTTAAACATAAATCAAACAAGTGCTAGGAGGAACCCACAAAAATAACCAGAAGCCCTGGTTGCAATATAAAGGTCCCCAGCAGAGTCGCCAAGTTGTCGCTCCCCCGAAAAGACACCAGGTCAGATAAGGTACAGACGCGAACGGTCGGAGAAAGGAGAAATGATGGTAAACTGAATAGAGTCGCCAGCTAGGCATTTTTATCTCGAAGGAAAGGTAATGCTGCATGAACCTAGAAAGAGATGGATAAGACGGTTGCGAACCAGAGAAACTGAGAAAGGGGGTTGGTTATAACCTGGGAAGCTATTAGCACCCAGATTGTATGTCGTACTCGACGGGATCCACGCTTAAAAGATTGTGTTTAAAGGGGTAGTGTATGTGCTATCTGTGTGCAAAAGCTGGAAAAGAATGTACAAGTGTCAGTGTAAGAAAGTGAAGTGAGGTGCTCAGGAATGAGACTTAAAGGATAATGCAGGAAGAGGGGGAAAGAGATAGAGACATTTGTTCGATAACTGTTAAGTTATGCCTACGTATCCTCTTGTGCAATGAGGAAGTCAGAACACCGTAGTTCGACTCAAAGAGACTGAAAGATAAATTGACTGATGAACTGCTTGCTTGTCTATGCTCAAGTGTATGACTTGTCTGGCTCAAGTGCTAACTGTCTTGCATTAGACGGAAGTAGCAAGTTCTCGTTTGTGAGTGAAGAAGATGAGAAAAGAATCCCGAAGGAGACGATTAATGTTTTTTTTTGTGTTTTCAATCTTTTATTGCTTTTTGTGTTTGTCTTAAGTTAATGAGCTTAAGCCTAAACCAAGGGTTAGTAAACTCATCATATCCTCCCTTTGATTAGGGATAATGAGCCTACTTAAGTATGAGATAAGCATCTCAACTTAATTACCATGATGATGTAGGATTAAGATAATTAACCTACTTGTGATTATTTAGATGTTTTTGAGTTTTTGTTTAGTGTTAAGTAATGAGTTTAAGCCATAATCAAGGATTAGTGAACTCATTACACCATCCTAATAGAAGGATAATAGATGAGCACACTTAAGCTGAGGAAGATACCTCAACTTAATCCATGATTAGGGATTAAAGTCATTAGATGACAAGCCTTTATTAAAGTGGATTTTAATTAAAAGTGAGATTAAGAAGTGAGTTTTATGGTTTGTAAGACAACTTGAGGAGGACTTGTCCATTAAACACTAGGGTTAGTCCTTCTTAACCAATAAAGGAAGAATTAGAACCCTAATGCAAGGCCCAAGTTACAAGATGAAGTCTTAGTGATTATTAAGATGATTTGATTAAGAGGTTTAAACAAATTAAGGGTTTAACACTTAGGATTAAAGTTATACACTCCATCCTAAGAGAAGGATGCAGGCATAACCCTAATTCCAAAGTCTTAAAACCTTAAAGGTTTAGTCTCTAATGATGAGGTGAGAAGAGAGACACAAAGAAGACACAAAGGTGAAAACTAAAGGGGGACTAATCACAACCCTAATTATGGTCATGCTTGGATGTTCCTATGGTTTGTGAGGCTTAAAAGAGATCTTCAGAGAAGCCACCAATGGAAGAAGCAGATGGAAGGAGGAAGAAGCAGAAGAAATAAGTTACTTACTTCAATGAAGAAGATAAGCAACTTGGAGAAAGAAAGTGAGGGATGAACATGAATGAGCAAGCTCACTCTAAGGCAAAGAAAAAAAAATGCAGCAATGATTCATATGAAGAAGAAGAAGAGAAATGAGAAGTGGAGGCAAATTCATTTCTCAAGTTAACTTACCACCTGAAAATGTTAGCATAAGGAAAGAAATGAAATGAAATGAAGTATATGCAAAGGTAAAAACCAAAACCAGAAGCAAACACAAGATTCAAATGGTGCAATGACATGATGCAAAGGCATACCAAGTGCTATGAATGTTCATATGAGAGATTGGATGCAGATGAAGCATGCTCAGAAGTCTAAAAACACATGTATGTTTATGAAATAAAATGGATGCAAAGCATAACAAATGTATGAAGAAATGACCAAGCAATGTTCAAACAATGTCTTAAGATGTCTAAGATGGCATAAAAGTGCTTAGAATGTCATGACAAGTTCACATGTTCATGCAATGCAATGTAGGATGCAAGTATGGATGCAAAATTAGGGTTACATGAAAGGATGAGATGCAAATGATCAAAACAGAAACAATTCACATGATAAAAAATTGCAAATGAGCTCAAACAAACCCTAACCCTATATGATATCACACCCCAAAGGAGAAGGTCTAACTCTTAACCTAAAAGAAGTTATGATTTTTCTAAGTTAACTAGGGTGTTTGGGTACCTTAAGAGGAAAAATGCAAATCAAATTGAAAATGAAAGATAAATTCATGACAAAAATATCCTAGAAACTACATGATATATGGAGAATAATGAAAAAAGAATCATTGTCAAACCCTTCATGGTTAGGCAGAAAAGAATTTTTAAAGTTAGGGTTCCAAAAAGGGATTTTTATGAACCATAAATTCAAGAAAAATGTCAAAATTGAATCAAAGCCAAAAAGAAATTTGTATGAATGGTTTGACAATGTTTCTAAATGTCCTAAGATGCAATGTGAATTTTTTTGGAATTTTTAGAAACATAAATGGTATTTTAATTAATTAATTTCCATTAATTAATTAAAATAAACATTTAAATACTTTTAAAATGATTTTTTAATGCAAAAAATTAAAATAAAATTTTTTTTGGGTGAAGAAAAATATTTGAAATTTAAATACAAAAGGAAATATTTTTATAATTTTTCTAGGTATTTTAAATAAAATGGTAAAGAAAAATGCAATTTAAATGAAAATAAAATTAGAATAAATGAAAGTAATCCAATCCAATGGATCAGATTCAAACTGGGGGGGATGCATTGACTGCGCGCGCAGATAAAAGGCTGGGATGTGTTCTGGCATTTAATTAGGTTTTATAATTAATTAATCAGGTTTAATCCTAATGAACTAATCTGAGCCCTTCACTGCCTAACCCTAATCCTCATCTAACGACCAAGATTCAAACTTTCCTAATTACGTGGATTAAGCCCTAATCAGTTTCAGGTGGCCGGAGAAGACCTCTGGTCGTCTTCTCCGGCGAGACCAAACTGCAAACTTCTTCCCTAGGTCATTTCCATAGCTCTAAAGCTCCAGATCACATCCTCTAACAACCCTAAGCAAGATTCAACCCTCAAAATCCATTTCTCATGCATTAAACTCAAGATTCGGAGAAGAACATAAAAATGGAAAAACTTTCAGAAACACGATACAGGCTCAATACTCAATCATTTTCAAAACCAATAAGTGCAGTGTGATCAGTGAAGCATATAGATCCTTTCTATAACATAAAAAACAAGTTCTGGAAAAAAGTTTGAAGGTGGCTACCTGAGCTGAAGCTTTTACTTCTGGTCGACCGAGCAATTGTCTTATAGGTTGATCGGTTCTTACGATGATGGTGTGGGCCAATAAATAATGGCGTAACCTTCTGGCTGCGAAAAGGAGGGCCAGGGCCACCTTTTCTACCTGGAGGTACCAAATTTCCGGGCCATGGAGTGCCTTGCTCGTAAAATAAACAGGCTTCTGTCCCTCGGGTAAGTCGCGTATGAGGGCCGCGCTCACTGCTTCGTTTGCAACGGCAAGATAGAGATAAAGTATCTCCCCTTCTTCAGGTCTGGACAAAACTGGGGGTTCACTTAGTGCCTTCTTCAGGTGGGACAACGCTAGCTCGCACTCTTTTGTCCATTCGAAAGTGGCTTCTTTGCGAAGGAGCTTGTAAAAGGGGAGAGCGTGTTGAGCGGATTTTGCTACGAACCGAGCGAGGGAAGTGAGGACCCCATTTAGTGATTGTATGGATTTTTTTAGAAGTAGGAATTGGAAGTTCTGCGAATGCCCGACATTTGTCGGGATTGGCTTCGATGCCTCGTTCGGTCAGATAGAATCCGAGGAACTTCCCTGCCCGGACCCCAAATGTGCATTTCTTGGGATTGAAACGCATTTTGCATTTTTGTGCCTGATCGAACACTTTTCGTAAGTGGGACGCGTGGTCCGTTTCTTGTTGGGATTTGACGATCATGTCGTCCATATATACTTCGAGCATATCCCCAATTTCTGCCCGGAATACCTTATTCATCATACGCTGATAAGTCGCGCCTGCGTTTTTCAGACCGAAGGGCATGACGTTATAATAGTAGTTGCCCGATTCGGTCATGAAGGCCGTGTATTTTTTGTCGGACACGGCCATGGGTATTTGATTGTACCCTGAGTAGGCGTCCATGAAGGACAATAGTTTGAAGTCGGACGAATTGTCGACCAATTTATCAATGTTAGGTAAAGGGTATGCGTCTTTCGGGTACGCCCGGTTGAGATCAGTATAATCAACACACATTCTCCACTTTCCATTAGATTTCTTCACAAGTACAACATTTGAGAGCCAGGTTGTGTACCTGGCCTCGGTTACAAATTTTGCCTCTAGGAGGTCTTTTACAGCAGATTCAGCTGCTTCAGTTTTTTCGGTCAACTGCTTTCTCCTCCGCTGGGCGACCGCCTTATGTGTTGGTTCGATGGAGAGGTGATGGCAGGCTGTCTCAGGGTCGAGTCCTGGCATCTCTGCGGCGCTCCAGGAAAACAGATCTGCGTTCCCTTTGAGGCAAGCTTCCAACTGTCATTTTGCCAAGTCGGGCATATGTGCTCTGATCTTAACGCATTGGGTTGGGTTGTCTCCTAGGGGAATCAGCTCGAACTCTCCGTCTGGGACTAGTCGAGATAGTGGATCTGTTGGCTTCTGGATGCCCTCATTGTCGTCTGAGAACTTGCAGTCCAGGTCGATTGAGTCTACCTGAGGGAAGGCCATGGATGTTTGTGGAACATCCGGTGAAGTCAATGTTGAAGGGTTTGGTTGGTAAGATATCGAGCTAAGACCTTTAGATGCTGCTTCGAAGCACCGACGAGCAGCATCGACGTCCCCGTGCAGTGTGGGAACCTTGCTTGAAGTAGTGTAGTATTTCATCTTCAGGTGGACGGTGGATGGAACGACGATTAGCTCGGATAGTGTCGGTCGTCCCAGAATGCACTGGTATAGCGACGGGCAGTCCACGACTAGGAACTGGACTCGGACTGTCCTGGATGTTTCGGCTGCTCCGAAGGTGACGAACAGGTCGACGTAACCCCATGGTCGAGAGACTTCCCCGTTGAAACCTTTCAAGTCTGATCCGACATACGGAGTCAGGTGTGTTTCGTTTAACTAGAGTGTTGAGAACAGCTGGGAGTACATAATGTCGCAGGAGCTGCCTTGGTCCACCAAGATTCTTCTCACATCAAAATTCGCCATTCGCGTCCGGATGAGTAGCGGGATGCTGGCGTTTGGCGCCCCTCCCAAGAGTTCCTCTCGGTAAAAGGCAAGGGGTACCGAGCCCTCTCTTGGTGGGTCCAGGGTTGCGTTTTGCGCGGGCCCCTTCGCGATTAGCTGGTCGAATTTCCGCTTTACGGATCCGACGGTGATTTTATTGAACCCCCCCCCCCCTTTGAGATAACCATTGCGGATGGAAAGGCTTCCCATGGACTATGGGAGGAAAAGTATCCCGGGCTCCCGGTGTGCTCGGGTAGGAAGAAATCTTCTGGGCGATAGATGCTCAGGGCAACCTGCATGTTCGCATCTGCAGGAACGGGTACAACCTCCTCGACCTTTTGAGTCTCCTGCGCTTCTTGTCGAGGAGTGTCTCTTGATTTGGTGAATTGTTTAAGGTGTCCGTCCTTGATAAGAATTTCGATTGCGTCCTTGAGATGGATGCAGTCTTCTGTGTTGTGGCCATGACTTTTGTGGAATCTACAATATTTTGTTTTGTCCGTGCCTGGTTTGCTAGGTTGCTGCTTCGGAAAGCGTACCCCTGCTTGCCTGAATTCTGAGTTGGCACACTCGGACAAAATTTTCTCCCTGGAAGCCAGGAGTGGAGTATATTCGTGGAATCGGCCGACGGGTCCTCTGTGCTCCCGCGGTTCACGGGAGCGATTGTCCTTTCTTTTGTCTCCTCCCCGACGAGATGTCGAGGGTTCATCGACTCGGTGGGCCTTCGCATCTTCGCGACGTCGAGCGTCTCGTACGGAGCTGGCTGCCTGATTTTCTTCATACTGGATATAAGCTTGGGCTTTCAGCAAGAACGCGTCAAGGGTGGCGGGGGTCTCGACGCCGACCGCCTTATGAAAATCTGTTGACGGGCGCAGTCCTCGTTCCAACAAATACTTCTTCATATCGTCGGTTGTGGACACCTGGACTGCTTCTTTGTTGAACCTTTCGATGTAAGTTTGCAAAGGTTTGTCTTTCCCTTGGATGATCGCTTCGAGCGAAGCTTCTGTCTTTGGGTGCCGCCTTGAGCGGTGAAGTGCCTGGAAAACGTGCGTCCAAGTTGTTTCCAAGAAGTGATGGATTCAGCCTCAAGGCTTTTATACCACGTCATCGCTCCTTTCCTCAGCATTGTAGGAAAGAGGCGACATTTGATCGCTCTTCGTACTCCTCGGTAATCGAGTAGCACATCGATATTCTCGATATGCTCGTTCGGATCTGTGGTTCTGTCATACGAGCCTAACGGTGGGGGTTTCTCTAAACCTCTCGGAAGTTTAGCCGCCATGATTTCTGACGAGAGGGACCCCGAGCATCCTCGTCGTCGCTGGAGTTGAACAAAGGAGATCTGTGAGCGCGCTTCTTCGTTCACCGGGGAGATGCAGATCTTGATCTGCTCCTTCTTGATTTTCTTGGAGGGGGAGATCGTGGAGGGGACTGACGAGGTCGTTTATCGCCAATCAATTCGTCGACGTGTCCCTTCCTCTTTCTCTTGGGAGGAAAGGGACTGCGCCTTCTCTGGTGTCTCGCGGGAGACTGGGGTCGACAGTAATTGTCTTCGAGACGGGCGATTTTATCTCCATGGGCGAGGAGCAGCAGATTTGTCTGATTTAGGATTTCGGCCAGTGCGGCGAAGTCAGATCCTGAATGAGTCGAGGGAAAGAGGGCTTCCGGGCGACTCTCCAGAGGTTGATCGCGGTCGGGAGAAGGCGATGTTGTCTTCCCGTCTAGGTGATCTTGCACGATTTCTTCGTACGGAGGGTGATGAATGTTGCTCTCACGTTGCGTGAGGATCATGCCGTCGTTCAATCGGTTGTCCGGATTGTCTCGAGCAACCATGGATCTTGGTATAAACTTTGGTTCTTTGAAGACTTTGAGAGAGAAGAACGGGGAAATCAGTTTCCCACAGACGGCGCCACCTGATCGTACCTGGAGATCAGGATCTGATACGGCTGGCTTCGAGCGTTGTTGAAAGACGGTTGGTGAGGAGAGGAAGGGGTGTACCTGCAAGGCACTCCGATGCTGAAGTCAGACACTGAGCAAAGAGTGAGCAAGTACAAGAATTAAGGTCATAGAATTGAATACATGACCCTCTCAAATGAGAGGGTTAATATAAGGGACTACAAGGAAGATTATTGGTCCACACCGTTGGGCGCGGATCGTGGAATCCGTAAAACTAGGTAACGGTAAAAACTAGCCGTTGGAGGGCTTTGTCTTGGTCGGTACGCTCTTGGTCGACAAAGACCACTATACTTGATGTTGCCCGACGTCGAGCGCTTATGCCAAGTTGGTTTGCTTGGCCCAATTATGGGAATTGGGCCTGCCCAGAACAATTGTAAAGTAAAACTATATATAAAAACAATAAACTAAACACACAACAGCAAACATATAAACACCCAATGAAACAGAAACAAATAAGCGCTAGGATTGACTCACATAGGGAACCAAAGATTCTGAGTTCGATCCCCAGCAGAGTCACCAGTTGTCGCTCCCTGGATTTCCATCCTGGTACAAACGCGAAAGTGGCGCGGAAAAGGTAGAGTCACCAGCCAGACATTTTTATACTGATGGAACGAGAATGGTGTTGCACCCCAAAATTTTCCCTCCACAAGACAAGACATTGCGTACTAAGAGGTTCACAAGGTTCACAAGGGTCACAATTAGTCAGAAAGTTTGACAATTCCCTCAGACAATGCATCCTCCTAAGCAATGCATCTTAAACTAGGGTTTTGACTTTCATCAGGCTAAATAGACTTCCAAGACTTCAAGTGAGCTTCATAGCATCCTATATGTGTTCAATAATCCCCATGTCAAGTCTTAAGACTTTCCCAAAAGATTTGCTCAATCAGATGATCAGATAGGTTAAAATCAGTCAAAGCGGTTAAAAAGTCAAACTGAGGTCAACTGTGGTCAAACCAAAGTCAAACTTCATGATTTTTTGCCAACATCAAGTATATGAAGTAAAATTCATCATTTGATCAAGGGTTGATCATGATTCATCAAGTAGATTTCAAATCATCAAGAACCAGGAATTTCTAAATTAGGGTTTTCACAGGAAAAGTCAACTGAAAGTTGACCAGCCATAACTTTCACATGCTTCATCAAAAATTTTCCATCCAAAGCTCATTTTGAAGGAAATTGAATTCTCTACAACTTTGTGTCTCACAAGCCAAGCCCAAAAATGCTTCATTTGGAAGGTATGAGCTAAGACATTATAGGTCCTTTTAAAAGTCAACAAAAAGTCAACATCTTCCAAAGAGCATAACTTGAGAATGGTAAAAGATATGGACATGAGACCAAAGAGGTTGGTTATAGGACTCTTTAATCTTTCCAAAATCTCCAAGAACACCTTCATAGCTTTAAAATTGAAGGATTTGTGCCCTTGCAAAGTTGGGAAATTTTTGGGAAGTTTATGAAGCAAATAAGGCCTTAAAACCAATTTTTGCTATATGAGCCCACCAAATTACCATCCAATCTTTACAATATCACCAAGCACGACCCAACCCATACCTTTTCTGATTTTTTAAATTTTATTTAATATTTATTTGAATTTTATTCATTTAAATACAAATTAAATTAAAATAAAATATGAAAATCATATATTTGGAAGGGATTGTGGTTCTAGAAGGTCTTAATATTCATTTAAACTTGATTGATACCATATAATTTCAGATCATCCAAATATAGCAATGTTAGATCAAAATATTTCAAGTTTTAAAGACAAATCTTTTTCAATCTCATGAGGTCCAAAAATCCAAAGGAGTTATCAAATTCTTGACCTAATTTTGTTACATGGTATATAAACAACACATAGCAAGCAAGAACAAGGGAATTCTCAGCCTCCAAAAGTATTCTCAAACTTCCAAATTTCATCAAAAAAACTCATATTCGGATTCTTAGCTAGGGACACTTTCAAGGCAATTTAAAGGTTGATTTAGCTTTATTGAACCTCACTGGTCATGTTTCGATCATCAACAACACATAAAACACCACCATTCGCATAAACCGAATCCATGTTCATGCTCATCTTATGATTTTTCGTTTTTACATATTCACTCATGATAAATCGTATTTGACTGATGTTTTATGTTTGTTATGATATAAGGATCATGTCTGTATGATCAATTTGTTGAAATTTTACGTATTAAGAAAGATCCAAGTTTCGTAGGTTCTTGAAGGTGAGAAAACGCAGGAAAATTCGCAGGTATAATTGCAGGAAAATTCGCAGGTACGACGAAGAAGATGAAAACCCTTGGCGCCATCTGAAATTTGAATTTTAGATTTAATATTTTTAGAATTTATGTTTATTTTATTTCAACTAATGTTGTCTGGCTCAGTTGGTTAGTGTGCGTGTTTGAGATATAGATGGTCCTGGGTTCAAACCTCCCCCAGGCCATTTTGTTTTGTTTTTATTTTCAGTGTTTTTACAGGTTAATAATAAAACAGTTGTTGACCCAAACATCATCACATGCGTGCGTTGGCCTGGTGGTAGCAGTGTGAGTCCAAGGGAGCAGGGCCTAGGGCGTGGGTTCAATCCCTGCCCCAGGTAAGTTTTTTTATTTCATTTTTTCCAATTGTTTTGTTTTATTATTTTGTTTTACAATTAATTCTAATTATTTTTTTATAATAAAAATGTATTTAAATAATAATATGTAAATATATATATAGTTTCATATTTTCCAAAAGATTTCTAATTTATTTTCTATAAAAAAAATTAATTTGGTTTATATCTAGTTTAAAAAATATTTATATTATTATTGTATATATTTTTTTGTAAATAATTTAATTAAGTTTAGGTTAAATGATTAAAACCCTAATCCTGATTTTCTCAATTATAAGATTAACCCTAATTTCAAATACTAATTTATAACCCTAATTTTTTTTTAGTATTAAATTAATTAATTTTTCTAATATCTAATTAAATAATTAATCATACTTTGTAAATAATTATTATGTAGTTTATTATTATGCTCATCATCTTATTTCTTTTTTCTAAAAATTCTTTAAAATTGTTTATTTAATTTAAAAATATTATCTTAACTTGTATATATTTTATATTTGTGCTAACCTTTTCTTTCTTATAATTATTTTATCACTAACTTTTTATTTATTGCTTATATTTATTATTTAATTATTTTTATTATAATGTAACTGTAAAAGCTTTGTAATAGTCGTAGTTTTTTATCGTTTATTTGCTTATAAATATTCTTGCCATGGTTAGTAACTATAGGGAGTGATAACATGTTTGTGCTTTAAAATTGATTTAGAATCACTTATTTAATAAGATAAATATATGAATATGGACACACACACACGTAAGTCGATCTTTGATCGCCATCTCTCACTTTCTAAGGTTACTCCTCATGTTGCCTAACTATAAGGTCAAGTAAGGTGTCTTAAAGAAAAGTCCCTTCTCATAAAATATCATCAAGTCCCTTTTAAGATTATAAGATCAAGTCCCTTCGATGTTGCCTACGGTAAATGATCTTGTCCCTTCGAATAAAAGATGATAAGTCCCTTCGTATTGCTAAGACACCTTACAGTTGCCTAAACACAGATGTCCCTTCACATGTCCCTTATAACATCCAAGGTAATGACTACCTATTCCTTAATAATAGGGATAGTCTTACCATTGAAAGAACATTTAAGAACAGTAAATATTTAATTTAGGGTAGGTTCCTCTTAAGTACTTGCTCACTTTATTCAAAAAATACTTCATTACACTTCACATTTCAAACAAATTTTCAAAAACAAAGTCCTTATATACATCCATACAAGGATCATTATAAAGTACTTAAGAAAATTTTTAATCACACCCTATATTTTCTCAAAACAGTTTAAAGTGAGCTAAGTAACTAAGAGCCCATGGATAACCATGGATATAAAGGGTGCTAACACCTTCCCTTTATATAACCTACCCCCCGAACTCAAAATCTTTTAAGGTCTTTCCTGTTCTTTTATGCCCTTTCCTTTGGGTAAAATAAAAGTCGGTGGCGACTCTTGCTATCCGCAACATTTAACTAAAGTCAGTTCTCCCACCGTGTTACAGAACTGACGACTCTGTTGGGGACAATATTAAAGAGGGGTACCCTTAGGAATTAGATCACTTTAAACTTGTTTGCTTTGTTTGCTTTACTCTACTTGTTGGGTGCTCTTATGTGTGAAAGATCCTAACCCGGATCTAGTGTACCTTAGGTAAATGGCAATAGACCAAGGAAACTGTACGGTGTATACCGATATGGTTGATCTGGTGGCCATAGTTAGTGTGACTTCTTGGTGGGTGCTTATATTCCTTAAGTAAGTTAAGGATAATATGAGGCTGCCATATGTTGTCAATACACTAACTGACTTTTAGAACCCTAGTTATCCCATCTTGGCCTTTAGAAAGTAGTGAGATAACCGGCTTTGGTGAAGATTGAAGTTGGTTGATACTCGATGCTACACTCATTGAGATCTTAAACTTGGAGGGTTTTGGTTGGCAAGTAAGTTGCCTACTGAACAACCACCCTTGTGAAGGATCAATGATATTGAGATCCCTTAGAACCTGGTTACTTTATAGGACAGGATGAAGCAACTAAACTTCAGGGGAGGGTACTTACCTTTAAACCTCATGCAAGCCTTCAAACCTAGGGCTATTGTGTGACTTGTTTGTGTGTGCCACATGTTTGTGATTGAGCATAACATCATAACATCATCATGCATCATAAGTGTAAACACCCCAAATTTGCCCTCACCCGTTCACACCATGGCTTGTGATCATTTCATATGCATAAACTCAATCATAACATCTCATACCACAATTTTGATCCACTGCATAGGTTCTAAGTCATCTGCATCTAGGGTTTGTGATCTGAGCAATCTAAGAGCTTCTTGAGCCACTCCAAAGGCCATCAATCATTTCAAAGGGGTCTATATGTGCTCAAGTATCATATTATATCCTCTCAAAGTCAAAAATGTCAAAGAATCACAAGAACTGGAAATGGTGTGGATGCAGAGCCAGGTTTAACTGCACAGATGACCTAAAATTAGGGTTTTGGTTTCAGAGGCCATAACTCCAAATTTTTTGGTCATTCTTGTTTCTATTGGTCTCTATATGGTATAGGGAGTATGCATATCAATTTTTATGAATAAATTCCATGGGGAAGTCATCTGATCAAGAGTTGACTTTTCAAGCAAGTCAGTGCAAAATCAGGGCATCTGAAGCCCCCAATGACCCAACCAAAGGTTGTTCTTCATCATTTTGATTGTATATGATCTTTATTTGATCATAGAAGAGGTTGTAAGTTCACAAAATTCAATAATTTCAAGTCTTTTGCAAAGTTGACTTTTTGGACAAGGTTGACTTTTAATGGAAATGTCATTTTAGGCAACTTTTTCAACCCTTACTTTTTGATCCAAAAATGCTTCAAATGGAAAAACTTTGGTTATGAAAGTTGTAGAATAGATCTTTCCCTTTTCAAAAAGTACAAGAACATGACCTAATTCATTTTGGATCAAAAGTTATGGTTTGTCAAAGTTGGCAAAAATCACTAAATTTCAAGTCATGCACCAAAGAGGCAAAGTTGCAAATTCACTTCTCAAGGCCAATTAAGTCATCAAATGGGCTTCTAATCCACTCAACATGATCACACAACATTCAAAAGTCAGATTGCACTCAAAGAATCACATGTTTTATGGCCCATGGATCAAGTTTCTTTCATGAAAACCAAAGGCAAGGCAAGTTGCAAAAGTCATGATAACTTCTCATCCACTTGCTGGCTAGTTTGCTGATCAAACCTAGGCCTTTCCACACTACATGCTACGCAGCACACCTTTCTTGTACTTGGCTAGAACATGACCCATGCTTCTCTTACACAAAAGTTGACATTTTGCAAAAGCACCCATACCTATCACAAAAGGACATGTCACTTCATCTGACCAATAGCATTTGTTTATACAAAGAAAATGCAAGCCAAAGCACATAACAAGCAAGCCTGAAACCAGCCATAGCACAGCTCTCTCATTTTCACTCCATTGAGCAAAAGCATTCGAAACACTCTCCTCAAGCCACAAACTCATAAACAAACTTCACAAACCTTCTCACCATGCTTCACTGAACCCAAACCAACCTTCAAAGCAGCCTGAAACTCAAAGAATCAGAAATACGATCCTCACCTGAGCTTGAACAGAACTTCTGTAAACTCTCAAACCAGCCCAAATAAATTTGTTCCAAGCCTTTCAGAAGCATAAGGGAAGTCACAGGAGTGGTTTTGCACAAGAGAAAGGGTCAGAAAGTTCCAGACTGAAAAGCTTCAAACTCAGGTAGCTTCATGAACTTTTTTTCCAGAAGCATGATTTTAAGTTCTTAATAGCTTCTACATGCTTCCCTGATCATGAATATGTGATTGTTTTCGAAAATGAGTGAAAAATGAGTATGTATGCAGTCTCTGAAACTTTTTGCCCTAAAACTAGTTTGATTCGATTCTCTCTGTTTATGAATGATAAATGATGTTTGAGTGAGGGGTTTGATTCGTTTTTGGATGGGGATGATTTCTGGATAGTTAGTTTTCATTTTCATGGCGTATAGAGTGATTTAGCATTTGGGCTCGCCGAAGAAGATGACCGGAACCACTGTTCCGGTCATCTGAAAGTCATTAGGGCTGGGATTAGGGCTTAATCATTAATTAGTGGAATTTGAATTTGAGTCGTAGGATGTGGCGCCAGGTCAATTCGCGCGCGTGTATGTTTGAATCTGGACCATCAGATTGGATTACTTTTCTTTTTCAGCCTTAATTTCATTTTATTTTTCATATTATTTCATTTGTTTTCTATATTTTATTTAAAATAGCAAAACTTATTCAAAAATTCTGAAATTTTTTATACAAACTTTTATTAAATTTCAGAAACCAAAAATATTTTTATTTTTATTTTTAGCATTCAAAAAATATTTTTAAATATTTAAAAGTTTATTTTTAATTAATTAATGAGAATTAATTAATTAAAAATGCTTTTAGGTATTTAAAAATCACCAAAAAATTCATGAAACATTTAACATTTAGAAACATTGTCCAACCCTCAAACCAAATTTCTTTTTTGATCTTGATGTCTTTTGAGAATTTTCCATGGAATTAATTCATTTTCAAGGCATTATTTTGATCCAAACTTCCAAAAATCATTTCTGCCTAACCATTGAGAGTTGGACTTTGATTCTTTTTGCATTGTGTTTAGCATATAATGTAGTTTGTGAGATTAAATTGGCATGAATTGATCTTGCATTTTCCATTTGTTTGGCATTTTTCTTGTTAAGGAACCCTAAAACCCTAGAAAACTTAGGAAAATCATAACTTGAACTAGGTTAAGAGTTGGAACTTCTCCTTTGGGCAGTGAGTTAGTATAGGTTTAGGGATCCTTTAAGTGCATTTTCAATTTTTTATATTGATGTTTGCTTCTGATTTTGGTTTTTGTTTGATGCTTTGATCATAAACCCTAATTTGGGCTTCCATATGCATCCATCTTGCATAACATGACTTGCCATAGCATTTTTTGCATCCATTTGATTCATTGAACATCTTAAGACATATTGAAAGCATGTTTGATCATTGCATCTTGCATTTGCCATGTTGTATGCCATATGCATTTCATAACTTTCCATATGTGTTCATGGTTCTTAACTTGCTCCATTTGCATCCATAAGTTTGTATGATTAACCACATGCCTTGATTCATGTTTGAACCATGTCATAGCATCATTAACATCATGTATGTGCTTCTGATTTTGTTTCACATCATGCCATTTCATTCCATTTTGCATTGCATTGCATTCCTTTCACTAACTTTTCAGGTGGTAAGCAACTTTGAGAAGTGAATTTGCCTTCACTTCTCACAATTTCTTTTCATCTCTTTCATGCACCCTTGCTGCATTTTGTTATGTGTTTGAGTTTGAGCTTGCCCTTTCTTATTCTTCTTACTTTCTTTCTTCAAGTGACTTGACTTCTTAAATGAAGCAAGTTACTTTGCTTCTCCTGATCCTTTCATCTGCTTCCTGGTGGTTCCATTGAAGACTTCTCTTGTAAACCTCACAAACCTTAGGAACAACCGAGCATGACAATGATTAGGGTTTTGATTAGTCTCCCCACTTAGTTTTTACCTTTGTGTCTCATTGAGTCTTCTCTTCTCACCTCATAATCAGGGACTAAACCCTAAAGGCTTTAAGGCTTTGTGATTAAGCTTATGCCTGCATCCTTCTATTAGGATGGAGTGTATAACTTTAATCCTAAGTGTTAAACCCTTAATGTGTTTAAATCTCTTAATCAATTCACTTAATAATCATCAAGACATCAAGCTTGTAACTTGGGCCTTGCATTAGGGTTCTAATTCTTCCTTAATTGGTTAAGAAGGACTAACCCTAGTGTTAATGGACAAGTCCCCCTCAGGTTGTCTTACAAACCTTAAAAATCACTTCATCATCTTATCATTCAATAAAATCCACTTAATCAAAGGTTTGTTTGGTCATGAGTTTAATCCCTAATCATGGATTAAGTTGAGGAGTTTTCCTCAGCTTAAACAGTCTCATCTATTATCCTTCTATTAGGATGGTGTAATGAGTCTGTTTAATCCCTGATTATGGCTTAACCTCATTACTTAACACTAAACAAAAACTCCAAAAACATCTAAATAAGCACAAGTAGGTTAATGATCTTAATCCTGCATCAAAGGTGATTAAGTGTGAGAAACTGACTTCACACTTAAGGTATTCTCATTACCCCTAATCAGAGGGAAGATGTGGTGAGTTTACTAAATCCATTGGTTTAGGCTTAAGCTCATTAACTTATGACAAACTCTCAAAAGCAATAAAAGACTGAAAACTCAAAAACAAACAATAATCGTCTCCTCCGGGATTCTTTTCTCATCTCATTCACTCATAAGCGAGAACTTGCTTCTTCCGTCTAATGCAAGACAGTTTGCACCTGAGCCAGACAGGTCATACACTTGAGCATAGATAAGCAAGCAGTTCACAAGTCAATTCACCTTTCAGTCTCTTTGGGTCGAACTACGGTGTTCTGACTTCCTCATTGCACGAGAGGATACGTAGGCATAACTCAACAGTTATCGAACAAAAGTCTCTGTATATCCCCCCTCTTTCCACCTTTATTCTTTTAGCCTCATGATCTTGAGCATTTCACTCCTGCTCCTACACTGACACTGTATATATCACACTTTACACTTCTCTTACACTGACACCTGTACATCCTTTTCCAGCTCTTTTATACACAAATTGCACTGACACTACCCCTTTAAAACACAAATCTTTTAAGCGTGGATCCCGTCGAGTACGACGGACAATCTGGGTGCTAATACCTTCCCAGGTTGTAACCAACCCCCTTTCTCAGTCTCTCTGGTTCGCAACCGTCTTATCCATCTTTTTCTAGGTCTATGCAGCATTGCCTTTCCTCCGGGATAAAAATGCCTAGCTGGCGACTCTTTTCTTTTCCTGTGAGTTCACTCCTGTGTGTTCTCATTGTTCTCTTTCGCCGACCGTTCGCGTCTGTACCTTTATTTGGGCCATTCCCATTTATCGGGAGCGACAGCTTGGCGACTCTGCTGGGGACTCTTATATTGCAACCAGGGCTTCTGGTTCTTTTTGTGGGTTCCTCCTAGCGCTTGTTTGATTTGTGTTTATTGGGGTGTTAGGTGATATCTGTGTTTGTATATTTATCTTGTTTATTGCTTTATGTACAGTTGTTTTATTGCTTTTTATTGCTTTATATACATCATACTGTCATACTGTGTTGGCTGGATCTGTTTTGTTGCTTTGGTGGGTGGGTGTTCTATTGAGAGTTGAGGTCCTATACCGGGGACCTGAGTGACACCTAGGCTAGAGTGGTTCATATTCTTTCCCATTACATCTCGGTCTGATGCGGGAATATGAAACACGGTTCAGATATGGGTTTCTTCTTGAGAACTCTGTGTTGCAGATTTCCTGCAATACTAGGGCTATCTGGGAAGCCTGCTAAGTCTGGATGACCTTTAGTATTGACCTTCAGAAACTGAGGTGAATTAGAGGAGGAACTTTTATGGTTATTGTAAACACTGTACCTCCGGGTTAAAAGTGTTTACACTTCTCATAATTGATCCAAGTCTGAGGATCCTTGTTTTAGAACACCACCTGTGAGGGGGTTGGGGCTGTTTACAGGTTTGCAGGTACCCTTGACCTCAGCATACCCTGTTACTTTGTTTTGATTAAGAGTACCCCATGTTGGAATAGTTCTTGTGATTTTTAACCCTGGACATGTGACTCTTATTTTGAGTCCCCCACCTTGGTTACTGGACTTTTGGGCCTCCATCTGGATTTCTTGAACATACCTGGACTTATATCAGAGAACTTGATCAGATCCAGCTCAGTCACAAACCCTTGCATATCATTTGCATACATCATCATTGCATCATTTTAACATTTGCTTATTTGTTTTTCAGGGTATCCATCCTTTATTTTTGGCTTGGTTTTGACCCCATCATCAGCATAGACCTGTCTTCATCAGCACCTACTTCAGTTATCAGCTACCTGCTTCAGTCACCTGCACCAGCCAGTCAGTGGCCCATTTTCAGTGTTATCATCAGCACCTGTCTCAACTCTTCTTCAACAACATGGCACCTAAGAAGAGTAATATCTCCTATCACTTCTTTCAGCCTGAGCTAGCTGACATCAGGAGGATTCAGACCCTGATTACTCCAGACCATATACCACTATTCAGAGAGCACTATGGAGGCATACTTGATGTGGTTATGGATTTGGACCCTTCACAGAGGAGCCTGATTCATACTTGCCTGCAGTTCTATGATCCCCCTCTGAGGTGTTTTACTTTTCAGGATTTTCAGTTGGGCCCTTTATTAGAGGAGTATTCATCACTGGTTGGAATACCTATCAGGGGTGGAGTCCCCTTCAACCCTGAGATGGCTTTTCCAAGTAATGAGGAGATAGCAAAGGCATTATATTTGGAACCAGTACTGATCGGGCAAAATATGACTACTAAGGCTGGGATCTCTGGTCTCCATCTGGATTTCTTGATCTCTCAAGCTACCCTGAAGGCTTCTGTGGGAGAGTGGAAGGCAGTCTGTGCCTTATTAGCCCTGAGCATATATGGGATCATATTATTTGCAGATGAGCCTAAGTTTGTTAGTAAGAATGCAATCCATCTTTTCATCCTGAGGAACCCAGTGCCCACCTTACTGGGAGATCTCTACTACTCAGTACACCAGAGGAATGAAAAGCAGAGGGGAAGATTAGTAAGGTGCTGTGCTCCTTTGTTCCATACTTGGCTGCTCAGGCATTTGCCAAAGACTGATGCATTCTTGAACCCTCACCAGCAAAGAAATTGGGCTAGAAGACTCACTGCTTTGACCTCAGCTGATATCAGGTGGTGCACTCAAAGCACAAAAGGAAGGGACATCATTACCAGTTGTGGGCAGTTTCCCAATGTACCCCTGATAGGAGTTAAGGGTTGCATCAATTACAACCCTCTGCTATTCAAAAGACAACTGGGCTATGCATTGGTCCACACTCCTAAGGCACAAGACTTGGCTGAGACTCTTTACTGTGAGAACAAGCCTAATCTGGCTATTGTCAGGCAAGCAGCCTGGGCCTGGGACAATGTTCAGACTAAAGGAGTAACCATTCTGGGGAAGTGCAACAATGTGGCATCAGCACAGTACTATGAGTGGTCCCATGCCAGGGCTCAATTTTCCGGGATGCCCTTCACCATGGAGGATATGCCTGGGCCATCCTCAGCACCACCTCCTGTCACTGTCAGCTTAGAGGAGTTTGAGAATTTGAAAGAGAGAAATGAGAAGTTGACTCAGGCCCTACAGAAGACCCTCTGGGAGAGGAGTGATGGTAGGTTGGATATTGAAAGATTAGAGAAGCTGAAAGTGGAGCATCTGGCCAGAATTGAGAAGTCAGAGGATTATATCAAGAAGTCTAGGGCTAGAGAGCAGATCTTGAAGAATGCCTGCAAGGAAGCCCAGTTCCAGAAAGCCAGGACTGATTTGTATCTGAAGGAGAGTCAAGCTAGGTGGGTCAGGATCACCGAAGCTCGTACTCTGGAAGATAAGAGGACTCAGGACAAGATTGAGCAGCTGGAAGCTAGTGCAAGAGAGCAACAGGAAGCCCTGGCAGCAGCCCAGAGAGAGATCTCAGAGTTGAAAATTAGAGCTGGAGTGAAGAGGTCAAAGGACCAGAGTCAGCACAAGAAGCTAACTGCAGCTGTTACTACCAGGAATCTCCTTATCAGGAATCTTACAGAGCGTCCAGCTGATCCTGTGACTGGGGCACTTCTCAAGGAAGTTCAGGAGGATGAGTTTGGTCTTGGTGTTTGACTTTTGCTTGTTGTTGTTTTCATTTCATGTACTTTTATTTTCTTATGTTATATTTTGACCCCTCAGAGGGCTTGTATTTGTAAACAAACTATGTATCAGTTACTTTTTGTAATATATGTATCAGTTTGTTCCATCTGGGTTTCTTTCAAAGCAACATCAACAGTATCTTCAAGGGTCTGGGAGGGTCAAAACCAAGTGCCAAGCCGGATACCTTGGAAACAAATAAGCATACTGCATTGCATACTAACCTTTGTTTGTTTTGTAGGTTTGTTTTGTTTGTTGCTAACTCTGTTGTGATTTCAGGAACTATTGCTCGCCGACGGGTGTTCCCACTCAACCGTCCACACCGATATCCAACCCGTAACAACCTTCCGAGTATACAGATGGACCAGGTACAGCAGGACCTTACAGAGGTCAGGAACCAAATGGCCAATGAAAGATTGGAGATGAGGGCTCAGATGACACAATTTATGGAAGTGATGAACAATATGGCTCAGAGCCAAGAGAGATTAAGAGCAATGGTAGAGAGGCAGAATCAAGAAGATCCCCATCTAGGGAATGCTGGGACAAGCAACAATGAGAGGGTGCAGCCTCATATCAACCCCCCTGTATTTGGACCCCACCTTCATCCAGAGATCAACATTCCTGCTAATGTGCAAGGGACTGCCACTGCAGGCAGGGTACTGCAAGAAGACCCCCAGGAGGATCAGTTCACAGTAATGGGTGTTGGGGATGAGGCCTATGACAGAAGGCTGGACGAAATTGCTGAAAAATTAAGATCCTTGGAGTCTCAAAACTCTTTGGGTTTTGATGTTATGGACATGGGCTTAGTGGACGGGGTCAGGATTCCCCATAAGTTTAAGCCTCCTTGTTTTGAAAAGTACAACGGGACTTCCTGCCCGCGGACCCACTTGCAATCCTTTCTGGGGAGGTTGAAGGCATACACCATGGACGAGAAGCTATGGATGTTTTATTTTGAGGATAGCTTAACAGGAGCTTCGAGGGAATGGTATTCCCATCTGACCAGAGCCACCATCAGATGTTGGAAAGACTTGGCTGAGGCCTTTATCCGACAATACCAGTATAATTTGGATATGGCACCCAACAGGACCCTCCTGATGGGGATGTCACAGTCATCCAGGGAAAGCTTCCGCGATACGCCCAAAGATGGAGACAGCTGGATGCTGTTGTCCAGCCACCTATGTCAGAGAGGGAGATGGCAGATATGTTTATGAACACCCTCCAGGGGACATACATTGACAGGCTGGCTGCTTTCTCTTCTACCAGCTTTGCAGATGTCGTTATAGCTGGAGAGAGAATTGAGAGCCTGTTAAAGATGGGCAAAATTTCTGACAACGGTGCCAGCTCATCCAGCAACACAAGGAAGCCTTTTGCAGGCCCAAGAAGAACTGGTGAGACCAATGCTATCCATACCAACAGGGGCAGACCCCAATATGTTCACAGGTCTGTGGCAGCAGTCACCATTCCCGCTCCAATTCATCCACAACCAGCTTATCAACCACAGCAACAAAGTTATCAGCAACAAAATCAGTATCCTCTTCAGAGAAACTACAATAACACCAACAACAACAATCAGCAAAGACCGTTCCAACAGAGACCTTCTCAGGCCAATAGGGTGATCGATCTGATCCCTATGCCATATGCCACATTACTGCCACAACTCCTGAAACTCAACCTGGTTGAGCTAAGGACGTTGGCACCTCCAGATCCCACTAGTCTACCCAGAAACTACGACTCCAACGCCAGATGTGCTTTCCATTCAAATGCACCTGGCCATAGTACAGAGAAGTGCAGAGCTTTGCACATGAAGGTACAAGACCTGGTGGACTCTAAGGCTCTAAATTTTGCACCACCACCAAATGTTAACAAGAACCCTATGCCAAACCATGGTGGCCCCAGAATCAACGCTATTGAAGAAGACAAGCCGTCTTACTTGATAACCAGTGTGGGTCAGATTCGGACACCCTTGGTAGAGATCAAAGCTCAACTCCTCGAATGTCAAATGTTCCCGGGATGTGAGCTAGGGTGTGCTTATTGCAACATTTCAGTGAATGGATGTGATAACTTGAGAAATGGCATAGATAGTCTCATCCAGAGTGGCCTGCTTCAAATCACAACATCAATTCCTACCAATCCAGCAATCTCATCAACAACAACTCCCATGTCTTCTACAACTGCAACAACCATTGTTCCGAACAACTCCTCAGCTTCATCAACAAATGCTTCATCTGTTACTTCAACTGACCAGATATCAGCAAACATCCCTCCTACAACTTCAGCACCCCTTCATTCAATGTCTCCTACAACAACAACACCCATCCTTCCAACAATGTCTCCTACAACTTCAGCAGCAAATGTCTCAACAGTCACAATTTATTATGATCCTGAAAATGATTCTGCCTACAACTCACAAAATGCCACTCCTATCAGAGCACCAGTCACAATATACTATGATCCACAGACTATCATGGTCCCTTCTGCATCTGCCATCAGTCCAGTCACTATCACAGTGCCTGGACCAGTACCTTATGAAAGCAGTAATGCCATCCCTTGGCATTACGGCTCTGATCTATACTGCGAAGGACGGAAAATCACTCTTGAATCAACAACTTCTTCACCACAAATAGATAATGTGGGAGGAGGCGGAGGCTTCACTCGAAGCGGACGTATTTTCGCTCCACAAATTCAAAGATCCACTGCCGAAGCAGAAGCTGCTAAGGCAAAAGGGAAGAGCCTGGTGCAAGAAGAGCAGATTGTTAAAGAAGCTTTAAAAACACCTTTTGATCAAGAAGTTGATGAATTCATGAGAATCATCAAGAAAAGTGATTACAAAATAGTGGACCAGCTTCACCAGACGCCTTCCAAGATCTCTATTCTATCATTGCTTATGTGCTCCGAGGCTCATCGGAACGCACTACTAAAAGTCTTGCACGCAGCTTATGTGCCAGAAGAGATCACCGTCAATCAGTTGGAAGTTGTGGTTGGAAATGTTAACGCTAGTCATGGGCTAGGGTTCACCAACACTGATTTGACTACGGAAGGCCGCAATCATAACAAGGCTTTGCACATTACCATGGAATGTAAGGGTGCAGTTCTTTCCCATGTGCTGGTAGACACAGGATCATCCCTCAATGTCTTACCTAAAAAAGCCCTTGTGAAGCTAGAGTATGAAGGATTGGCATTACGTCCCAGTAACTTAGTAGTAAGAGCCTTTGACGGTTCTAAGAGATCATTTCTGGGAGAGATTGAGCTGCCTATAACGATTGGCCCACAAACTTTCAAAACGACCTTCTACGTGATGGATATACAGCCTGCCTACAGCTGTCTATTGGGTAGGCCATGGATTCACGCCGCTGGCGCCGTGACCTCAACCCTTCACCAGAAGTTAAAATTCGAGTGGGAGGGTCAAGTCGTTACTATCTGTGGAGAGGAGGATATTTTTGTTAGCCACCTGGCTACCTACAAATACATTGAGATGGACGGGGAGATCCACGAAACAATGAGTCAAGGGTTTGAGGCCTTAAACATAAATGAAACATTTTCTGTACCTGGAACCTCAATGACATCATACCAACAAGCCCGGAAGGTTGTTGAGGAAGGAAATGCCCAAGGCTGGGGAAAATTGCTACCTGTGGAGAAGAAAGAGGACAGATTTGGGTTGGGTTACAAACCAACTCAACAAGATCAAGCAGAGGCTGCCAAGGAGCCCAACTTTGTTAGTGGGGGAATGCTCACCCCTGATGCTGTCAACAACTTGGAAGACGAGGATGAAAGCGACCGCAACCTGGAGAGTTGGATCCGTCCAAAGATCCCGGGGAGCAGTATCTCAAACTGGTCTTCCCAGGAAATTATAAGAGTTACTCATGCAGAGTAATTATTATTTCCTGTATTTTTATAGCATGCATCAAAGTCTTGCATATTGCCCAAGATGACAAGACTCATTTTGTAATCGGGCCATCTGTAATTTTTGTGCAACAAGATTAATCAATGAAATATCAGACATCTTTTGCAAATGAGTCTTTTTTTTTTCTGCTCACTGTTTTTCCATTTTTCTTTTTGTACAAAAATAAATGGAAATGTTTTCAAAATGAAGACTTTGTTTCACTTTTCTAAACAAGATTAAAATCAATCACTAAAATGAACAAACTGAACCCTTGCAGAGAGTGCCTTCCAGACTGCACCGACAACAGTACGGCCATGACTTCGTATGACTTTGACAATCCAATCAATCAAGCTGATGAAGGGGTTGAAGAAGAGTATGAGCTTCCTGAAGAGCTAGCCAGATTGTTGAGACAGGAGGAGAAGGTTATCACCCCTCATCAGGAGGAGGTAGAGACGATCAATCTTGGTACAGATGAAGACGTGAGAGAAGTTAAAATCGGGGCCTGCTTACAAGACTCAGTGAAGAGACGACTGATTGACCTGCTTCAAGAGTATGTGGACGTGTTTGCTTGGTCTTATCAAGATATGCCAGGGTTGGACACCGACATTGTTATGCACAAGCTGCCTTTAAGAGAAGAATGCCCACCGGTTAAACAGAAGCTACGCCGCACTCGCCCAGACATGGCAATGAAAATCAAAGAAGAGGTACAGAAGCAATGGGACGCCGGGTTCCTTGCTGTAACTAGCTATCCACCATGGGTTGCTAATATTGTGCCTATGCCTAAGAAAGACGGCAAAGTAAGGATGTGTGTTGACTACCGGGATCTGAACAGAGCTAGCCCGAAAGATGACTTCCCATTACCTCACATAGATGTATTGGTGGATAATACGGCTCAGTTCTCGGTATTCTCCTTCATGGACGGATTTTCAGGATACAATCAGATCAAGATGTCACCTGAAGACATGGAGAAGACAACCTTCATCACACCTTGGGGCACGTTCTGTTACAAGGTAATGCCATTTGGACTGAAGAATGCTGGTGCAACGTATCAACGGGCTATGGTGACACTATTCCACGATATAATCCATAAAGAGATAGAATGTTATGTGGATGACATGATTGCCAAGTCCCTTACTGAAGAAGACCACCTGGTAAATCTGCTGAAGCTATTCAAGCGTCTGAGGAAGTACCAACTGAAGTTGAACCCCAACAAGTGCACGTTCGGGGTGCGATCTGGTAAGCTGCTGGGTTTTATTGTAAGCGAAAAAGGGATTGAAGTTGACCCTGATAAAGTCAAAGCTATTCAAGAAATGCCTGCACCGAAGACAGAAAAAGAAGTTTGAGGGTTCTTAGGTCGATTGAACTACATTTCAAGGTTCATATCTCACCTTACAGCAACTTGTGAGCCCTTGTTCAAGCTTTTGAGAAAAGAACAAACGGTCAGGTGGAACGAAGACTGCCAGAAGGCCTTTGACAGAATCAAGGAATACTTGCAAGAACCTCCCATCCTTATGCCTCCGGTTGAAGGAAGACCTCTGATAATGTACTTGACAGTATTAGAAGAGTCAATGGGGTGTGTGCTGGGCCAGCATGACGAGTCTGGTCGAAAAGAGTATGCAATATACTACCTGAGCAAAAAGTTTACCGACTGTGAACAACGTTATTCACTGCTCGAGAAAACTTGCTGTGCTTTAGCGTGGGCTGCTCGCCGACTGAGACAGTATATGTTGACCCACACTACTTTGTTGATCTCAAAGATGGACCCAGTTAAGTACATATTCGAGAAGCCAGCGCTTACCGGACGGGTTGCAAGATGGCAAATGATCCTCACGGAATATGACATCCAGTATACTTCTCAGAAAGCCATCAAGGGCAGTGTATTGTCTCAATATCTTGCTGAGTAACCCATTGATGATTACCAGCCTATAAGATTTGACTTCCCTGATGAAGACATCATGTTCATAAAAGCAAGAGATCATGAAGAGCCCATTCACACTGAAGGGCCTGACCCGGAAGAAGGATGGACTATGATGTTTGATGGGGCTGTTAATATGAATGGTCGTGGTGTTGGTGCAGTACTCATTACACCTAAGGGAGTTCACATGCCTTTCTCGGCAAAACTCACTTTCAACTGCACTAACAACGAAGCTGAATACAAAGCTTGCATTATGGGTCTTGAGGAAGCCATTGACCTCAGGATCAAGACATTGACTGTATTCGGGGATTCAGCTTTGGTAATCAATCAGACCAACGGCAAATGGTATACACACCAGGATCATCTGATACCTTACAGGGATTATACAAGGAGGTTATTGACTTTCTTTACAATAGTCAAGCTTGAGTATATCCCTCGAGACGAGAATCAGTTTGCAGATGCTCTTGCTACCATTTCATCTATGATCAAAGTTCAAGCTGCCAACTTTGTACCTCAGATTCCAGTGTCCAGACTCGACGGGCCGGCATATGTATTTGCCGCAGACATTGTCAAAGATGATAAGCCTTGGTTCCATGACATTAAGTGCTTCTTGGAGGATCAAACATACCCTTTTGGGGCATCTTCCAATGATAAGAAGACTCTGAGAAGGCTTGCTGGTAGTTTCTTTCTGAACACTGATGGTTCCCTGTACAAGAGAAACTTTGATATGGTACTCCTCAGATGCGTTGACAAGACGGAAGCAGACTTGTTAATGCATGAAGTGCACGAAGGATCCTTTGGTACCTATGTTGGAGGGCATACCATGGCTAAAAAGTTGCTAAGATCAGGTTATTATTGGATCACAATGGATGCAGACTGTTGTGCCTACGCCAGAAAATGCCATAAATGCCAGATCTATGCAGATAAGGTGCATGTGCCTCCCAATCCTTTGAATATAATGTCTTCACCCTGGCCCTTTGCCATGTGGGGCATTGACATGATTGGCAAGATTGAACCGACTGCTTCGAATGGCCACAGATTCATCCTGGTTGCCATTGACTACTTCACCAAGTGGGTCGAAGCAGCTTCCTATGCAAATGTTACAAGACAAGTGGTAGCCAGATTTCTGAAAAGAGATATCATCTGTCGGTACGGAGTTCCCGAGCGAATCATTACTGATAATGGTTCCAACTTGAACAACAAAATGATGGCAGAACTGTGCCGAGACTTCAAGATCCAACATCACAATTCTTCTCCTTACAGGCCAAAGATGAATGGCGCTGTTGAGGCAGCAAATAAAAATATCAAGAAGATTATGCAGAAGATGGTAGTCACTTACAAAGACTGGCATGAAATGCTACCGTTTGCCTTGCATGGGTACCGCACGTCAATTAGGACATCCACTGGGGCAACACCGTATCAACTTGTGTATGGTATGGAAGCAGTCCTACCAGTTGAGGTTGAATTACCCTCTCTACGGGTACTGATGGATGTTAAGCTGAGTGAAGCAGAATGGGTTCGGGCCCGATACGAACAACTGAGTCTGATTGAAGAGAAAAGATTGGCTGCAATCTGTCATGGGCAGCTATATCAGAAGAGAATGAAGAAAGCCTTCGATCAGAAAGTCAGGCACCGAGAGTACCAAGTAGGAGATCTTGTGCTGAAAAGAATCCTCCCTCCTCATACAGACCACAGGGGCAAGTGGACTCCAAATTATGAGGGACCATTTGTAGTAAAGAAAGTTTTCTCTGGTGGAGCACTGATGCTCAGCACCATGGATGGTGAATACTTCCCATCTCCTGTGAATTCAGATGCAGTTAAAAAATACTTCGCATAAAAAGACCCGTTGGACATAAAAACAGAATGTAAGTCCAGGCAAAAATAGGGCATCCCGGCGAGTCAGAAACAGAATAAAAGACTCGGGCAAAAATAAGGGAAATTAAACAAAAAAATGTGTACACCCGCTGAGTTGAAAAGCCGCATTGGACAACTCAGGCAAAAATGGGTATCCCGATGGATCGAAAACCCGAAAGGGCGATCCATGCAAAATAAGGGAATAAGCGAACAACTGCATTTTGAATTCGTCTGTATCACTCACAACTTGGTAAGCTTCAAAAGGATCAAGCTTCTTTCAGAATCAGCCTTCTTCAGAAAGCAAGACGAGAAGAACGTCAAATGTCATACAAGTCATAGCAAAGGGAAGCTCCTGAAAGCATCGTCAACATTGCCAACACATTTTGTTTCTCAATTTGTAACAATCTCCTCATTTTAGGAGATATGTTTCCTTGACTGTATCTTGCCAATTCAGGGCATTTGAATTAATAAGATCAGATTTTCAGTCATGTTTCGTCTTGTACCTTTTTATTTGCAAAATGTCTGATGTCTCTAAAAAACTGATTGCATAAATACAGATGCTTATTTTCAAAAATAATGAAAACACGCGCTTGCAGGAAATATACTTACTCTCAGAAGTGTCTAACTCCTATGACGGAATCCGGTAAGGGATACCTCGGGGTTATTTGTGCGTTTCTATATCTTTGCAGGATTGCGGGTATCCAGAATGCAACTTGGGGCATGTAAGCTTCATTCCAGCAAGCTGGCAAATCAGTACTCACTCAGTCTCAACACTCAAAGTGTTTTCTCCCCAGCTGAGTTGCCACTTGTGGATTCTCCCCATCAGAGTTGCCAGGCATCACTTCTCCAACAGGGCAGTACCAGAAGACGCCCATATCCCCGGCTGAGTCAAAGAACCCTCCTCAACAAAATCTCTAGGGAGATCTTTCAGTGATTCCCCTTTCTCCCCAGCCGAGTTGCCATCCTTAGCCAAATACAAGAGTCAGGGAACCATCTCCCCACAGAGCTCCAGCCTCTATCCAGAAGAGCAGCGCATGAAGGAATCACAACAGAGCGACAAAAGCATCTGCAAACCCTAGCTGGGTCCCCCATTGACTGGAATAGGTCTATCATTGACCTATATCCCCAAGCAGATATCATTTTATCAGATCTACCAATGATCTCATCCCCAGCTGGGATGTTCATTTCAGACAATTCAACCAAAGATCTTCACAGCATCGGGATCCGAGTCCCGGATTGGTATCCTCGCATAATCATAGCATTCGCATCATATTCACCCACAAAGCGTAGCATTCCGTCTAATACGGAGCATTACGGCAAAAATCAAACATATAGCATAATCATAAGCCGTGTTCTGAATCGAACACTTGTGAATAATGACAATCCGTCAATATACAGAATACCCCCCAAAATCCTCAGCGGAGATTCCCCAGCAAAAGCAGTTGCCTCACATTCACAAACACCAGCATATACCCTCTTTGGCACCCGTCCGTGTCAATACTCCCCAGTAAAGTCGCCAGTACCACTCGTATTACAGATACTTTTTGACACCCGTCCGTATCATATCCCCAGCAGAAAGCCAAAGACATCCTCTTTGCACTCACAAATACTCATATATATATACATTTCCTTGGCATCCGTCCATGTCACTTTCCCCAGCACAGTGACATAAACACTTTGTACATCAGATACTTGTTTATACTATACCCTTCTCCTTTTGACACTCGTCCGTGTCACTCTCCCCAACAGTTAATTACTCATCCACATACCACTCATACTTATGCAGATACTCGTCCGTATCTTGTATACACCATTTTGTATATCCCCACAGATTCGACACTCGTCCGTGTTCTTTGTTAACCAGTTGGTACTCGTCCGTATCATCATCTCAGAACATGTGTCAAGCGTTTGTTTCTACCTGATACTCGTCCGTATCATAGTCTTAAGGATGCTCGTCCGCATCTTTAATCCATACACTGTGTCAAACACTCTTGTGTCTTCCTGAATATAGATACTCGCCTGTGTCTACTATCCCCAGAAGGGTCCCCTCAGATTCAACACTCGTCCGTGTTCTCTGTTAACCAGTTGATACTCGTCTGTATCATCATCTCTGAGCACGTGGCGGTTTTTGCTTCTACCCGATACTCGTCCGTATCGTAGTTTTAAGGATGCTCGTCCGCATCTTTAATCTATACACAAACATCTAAACACTTATACCTTTATTTCTTGGATATAAACACTCGTCCGTGTTTACTATTCCCCAGTAGATCGCTACCAAAGCAATTTTCTTTTTATCTGACACTCGTCCTATGTCATGATAAACCCTGAGAGCAGCCGTACCCTGCTAGGTGGTCGTCCTCCACCTCTTGATGGTCGTCCTCCATCATGCATCCGATGGCCGTCCCCATCGTTGATTTTCCATCCGACATTCGTCCTATGTCGTGATATTTAGCAGCCGTCCCCTGCTAGGTGGTCGTCCTCCACCCCTTGATGATCTTCCTTCATCACTTTATCCAATGGCCGTCCCCATTGTTGATTTAGGTTATCTGGCATTCGTCCTATGTCATGATAAACCTTGAGAGCAGCCGTCCCCTGCTAGGTGGTCGTCCTCCACCTCTTGATGATCGTCCTTCATCATGCTCATCCGATGGCCGTCCCCATCGTTGACCTTTTATCCGGCATTCGTCCTATGTCGCGATATTTTCGGCAGCCGTACCCTGCCAGGTGGTCGTCCTCCACCTTAGATGACCGTCCCTCATCTTGTACCCAACAGAGCAGCCGTCCCCTGCTAGGTGATCGTCCTTCACCTTTGATGACCGTACCTCATCATCTGTTTATTTCATTTATTCTTTAACCCGATGGCCGTCCCCGTCGTGGTCCCTTTTCTTTTTAGCCCGATGGCCGTCCCCATCGTTGGTTACTTTACTTTATGAACTTGATGGCCGTCCCCGTCATGTTTCATTAATCCCCAGAGAATCTTGCAGCTTTACTTGATGGCCGTCCCCATCATAATACCCTTTATCCCCAGCATGTCGGCCGTCCCCGTCATTGCTTTATTTTCCGCACTTTCCCCAGCATGTCGGTCGTCCCCGTCATTGCTCTTTACCCAGCAGTCGTCCTCTGCTCGACGGTCGTCCTCCGTCGCCCGCACTTTACAATATACTTTATTTTCTTTTACAATCTATATCCCTTTTCTTCTTCATTCTGTGAGTGCAAATTTTGGACTGTCTTTGGTATTCAACCACAAGTTATCTTGCTTGCCTGATAAGCCGTCGCTTACATCCTGCACAGCTAACTCGTGTTTGAATAGGGGCAGCTGTAAACACCCCAAATTTGACCTCACCCGTTCACACCATTGCTTGTGATCATTTCATATGCATAAACTCAATCATAACATCTCATACCACAATTTTGATCCACTGCATAGGTTCTAAGTCATCTGCATCTAGGGTTTGTGATCTGAGCAATCTAAGAGCTTCTTGAGCCACTCCAAAGGCCATCAATCATTTCAAATGGGTCTATATGTGCTCAAGTATCATATTATATCCTCTCAAAGTCAAAAATGTCAAAGAATCACAAGAACTGGAAATGGTGTGGATGCAGAGCCAGGTTTAACTGCACAGATGACCTAAAATTAGGGTTTTGGTTTCAGAGGCCATAACTCCAAATTTTTTGGTCATTCTTGTTTCTATTGGTCTCTATATGGTATAGGGAGTATGCATATCAATTTTCATGAAGAAATTCCATGGGGAAGTCATCTGATCAAGAGTTGACTTTTCAAGCAAGTCAGTAAAAAATCAGGGCATCTGAGGCCCCCAATGACCCAACCAAAGGTTGTTCTTCATCATTTTGATTGTATATGATCTTTATTTGATCATAGAAGAGGTTGGAAGTTCACAAAATTCAAGAATTTCAAGTCTTTTGCAAAGTTGACTTTTTGGACAAGGTTGACTTTTAATGGAAATGTCATTTTAGGCAACTTTTTCAACCCTTACTTTTTGATCCAAAAATGCTTCAAATGGAAAAACTTTGGTCATGAAAGTTGTAGAATAGATCTTTCCCTTTTCAAAAAGTACAAGAATATGACCTAATTCATTTTGGATCAAAAGTTATGGTTTGTCAAAGTTGGCAAAAATCACTAAATTTCAAGCCATGCACCAAAGATGCAAAGTTGCAAATTCACTTCTCAAGGCCAATTAAGTCATCAAATGGGCTTCTAATCCACTCAACATGATCACACAACATTCAAAAGTCAGATTGCACTCAAAGAATCACATGTTTTATGGCCCATGGATCAAGTTTCTTTCATGAAAACCAAAGGCAAGGCAAGTTGCAAAAATCATGATAACTTCTCATCCACTTGCTGGCTAGTTTGCTGATCAAACCTAGGCCTTTCCACACTACATGCTGCGCAGCACACCTTCCTTGTACTTGGCTAGAACATGACCCATGCTTCTCTTACACAAAAGTTGACATTTTGCAAAAGCACCCATACCTATCACAAAAGGACATGTCACTTCATCTGACCAATAGCATTTGTTTATACAAAGAAAATGCAAGCCAAAGCACATAACAAGCAAGCCTGAAACCAGCCATAGCACAGCTCTCTCATTTTCACTCCATTGAGCAAAATCATTCGAAACACTCTCCTCAAGCCACAAACTCATAAACAAACTTCACAAACCTTCTCACCATGCTTCACTGAACCCAAACCGACCTTCAAAGCAGCCTGAAACTCAAAGAATCAGAAATACGATCCTCACCTGAGCTTGAACAGAACTTCTGTAAACTCTCAAACCAGCCCAAATAAATTTGTTCCAAGCCTTTCAGAAGCATAAGGGAAGTCACAGGAGTGGTTTTGCACAAGAGAAAGGGTCAGAAAGTTCCAGACTGAAAAGCTTCAAACTCAGGTAGCTTCATGAACTTTTTTTCCAGAAGCATGATTTTAAGTTCTTAATAGCTTCTACATGCTTCCCTGATCATGAATATGTGATTGTTTTCGAAAATGAGTGAAAAATGAGTATGTATGCAGTCTCTGAAACTTTTTGCCCTAAAACTAGTTTGATTCGATTCTCTCTGTTTATGAATGATAAATGATGTTTGAGTGAGGGGTTTGATTCGTTTTTGGATGGGGATGATTTCTGGATAGTTAGTTTTCATTTTCATGGCGTATAGAGTGATTTAGCATTTGGGCTCGCCGGAGAAGATGACCGGAACCACTGTTCCGGTCATCTGAAAGTCATTAGGGCTGGGATTAGGGCTTAATCATTAATTAGTGGAATTTGAATTTGAGCCGTAGGATGTGGCGCCAGGTCAATTCGCGTGCGTGTATGTTTGAATCTAGACCATCAGATTGGATTACTTTTCTTTTTCAGCCTTAATTTCATTTTATTTTTCATATTATTTCATTTGTTTTCTATATTTTATTTAAAATAGCAAAATTTATTCAAAAATTATGAAATTTTTTATACAAACTTTTATTAAATTTCAGAAACCAAAAATATTTTTATTTTTATTTTTAGCATTCAAAAAATATTTTTAAATATTTAAAAGTTTATTTTTAATTAATTAATGAGAATTAATTAATTAAAAATGCTTTTAGGTATTTAAAAATCACCAAAAAATTCATGAAACATTTAAAAACATTTAGAAACATTGTCCAACCCTCAAACCAAATTTCTTTTTTGATCTTGATGTCTTTTGAGAATTTTCCATGGAATTAATTCATTTTCAAGGCATTATTTTGATCCAAACTTCCAAAAATCATTCCTGCCTAACCATTGAGAGTTGGACTTTGATTCTTTTTGCATTGTGTTTAGCATATCATGTAGTTTGTGAGATTAAATTGGCATGAATTGATCTTGCATTTTCCATTTGTTTGGCATTTTTCTTGTTAAGGAACCCTAAAACCCTAGAAAACTTAGGAAAATCATAACTTGAACTAGGTTAAGAGTTGGAACTTCTCCTTTGGGCAGTGAGTTAGTATAGGTTTAGGGATCCTTTAAGTGCATTTTCAATTTTTTATATTGATGTTTGCTTCTGATTTTGGTTTTTGTTTGATGCTTTGATCATAAACCCTAATTTGGGCTTCCATATGCATCCATCTTGCATAACATGACTTGCCATAGCATTTTTTGCATCCATTTGATTCATTGAACATATTAAGACATATTGAAAGCATGTTTGATCATTGCATCTTGCATTTGCCATGTTGTATGCCATATGCATTTCATAACTTTCCATATGTGTTCATGGTTCTTAACTTGCTCCATTTGCATCCATAAGTTTGTATGATTAACCACATGCCTTGATTCATGTTTGCACCATGTCATAGCATCATTAACATCATGTATGTGCTTCTGGTTTTGTTTCACATCATGCCATTTCATTCCATTTTGCATTGCATTTCATTCCTTTCACTAACTTTTCAGGTGGTAAGCAACTTTGAGAAGTGAATTTGCCTTCACTTCTCACAATTTCTTTTCATCTCTTTCATGCACCCTTGCTGCATTTTGTTATGTGTTTGAGTTTGAGCTTGCCCTTTCTTCTTCTTCTTACTTTCTTTCTTCAAGTGACTTGACTTCTTGAATGAAGCAAGTTACTTTGCTTCTCCTGATCATTTCATCTGCTTCCTGGTGGTTCCATTGAAGACTTCTCTTGTAAACCTCACAAACCTTAGGAACAACCGAGCATGACAATGATTAGGGTTTTGATTAGTCTCCCCACTTATTTTTTACCTTTGTGTCTCATTGAGTCTTCTCTTCTCACCTCATAATCAGGGACTAAACCCTAAAGGCTTTAAGGCTTTGTGATTAAGCTTATGCTTGCATCCTTCTATTAGGATGGAGTGTATAACTTTAATCCTAAGTGTTAAACCCTTAATGTGTTTAAATCTCTTAATCAATTCACTTAATAATCATCAAGACATCAAGCTTGTAACTTGGGCCTTGCATTAGGGTTCTAATTCTTCCTTAATTGGTTAAGAAGGACTAACCCTAGTGTTAATGGACAAGTCCCCCTCAGGTTGTCTTACAAACCTTAAAAATAACTTCATCATCTTATCATTCAATAAAATCCACTTAATCAAAGGTTTGTTTGGTCATGAGTTTAATCTCTAATCATGGATTAAGTTGAGGAGTTTTCCTCATCTTAAACAGTCTCATCTATTATCCTTCTATTAGGATGGTGTAATGAGTCTGTTTAATCCCTGATTATGGCTTAACCTCATTACTTAACACTAAACAAAAACTCCAAAAACATCTAAATAAGCACAAGTAGGTTAATGATCTTAATCCTGCATCAAAGGTGATTAAGTGTGAGAAGCTGACTTCACACTTAAGGTATTCTCATTACCCCTAATCAGAGGGAAGATGTGGTGAGTTTACTAAATCCATTGGTTTAGGCTTAAGCTCATTAACTTATGACAAACTCTCAAAAGCAATAAAAGACTGAAAACTCAAAAACAAACAATAATCGTCTCCTCCGGGATTCTTTTCTCATCTCATTCACTCATAAGCGAGAACTTGCTTCTTCCGTCTAATGCAAGACAGTTTGCACCTGAGCCAGACAGGTCATACACTTGAGCATAGATAAGCAAGCAGTTCACAAGTCAATTCACCTTTCAGTCTCTTTGGGTCGAACTACGGTGTTCTGACTTCCTCATTACACGAGAGGATACGTAGGCATAACTCAACAGTTATCGAACAAAAGTCTCTGTATATCCCCCCTCTTTCCAGCTTTATTCTTTTAGCCTCATGATCTTGAGCATTTCACTCCTGCTCCTACACTGACATTGTATATATCACACTTTACACTTCTCTTACACTGACACCTGTACATCCTTTTCCAGCTCTTTTATACACAAATTGCACTGACACTACCCCTTTAAAACACAAATCTTTTAAGCGTGGATCCCGTCGAGTACGACGGACAATCTGGGTGCTAATACCTTCCCAGGTTGTAACCAACCCCCTTTCTCAGTCTCTCTGGTTCGCAACCGTCTTATCCATCTTTTTCTAGGTCTATGCAGCATTGCCTTTCCTCCGGGATAAAAATGCCTAGCTGGCGACTCTTTTCTTTTCCTGTGAGTTCACTCCTGTGTGTTCTCATTGTTCTCTTTCGCCGACCGTTCGCGTCTGTACCTTTATTTGGGCCATTCCCATTTATCGGGAGCGACAATAAGCATAGCATTTTCACTAAGCATTTCAAGGACCAAAGGATTTATCTTTGTTCTTTGCTGCAGGTCATGGCTTCTGCTCGTAGGAATACTATCCGGATCAACTTTGTAGGGATACCTCTTAAGCT
Organism: Lathyrus aphaca; assembly: GCA_963966055.1. Classification (NCBI taxonomy): domain Eukaryota; kingdom Viridiplantae; phylum Streptophyta; class Magnoliopsida; order Fabales; family Fabaceae; genus Lathyrus; species Lathyrus aphaca. The sequence continues at coordinate 86,135,387 of OZ014524.1, forward strand.
TAAGGAATTGGTCTCTCAAGTTTCTGAAAACTCCCAGTTCATCAAGAAGCATGGTCACCTACTGGATCTAGTCACTTCAGGGTTAAATGAAGACATGATGAGTGTTCTGTTTCAGTTCTTTGATCCTAAACATCATTGCTTCACATTCCCCGACTATCAGCTGGTTCCTACAATGGAAGAGTTCTTTAAACTTCTGGGTATACCTGTCCTTGATCAGAGACCTTTCACAGGCTTAGAGAAAGAGCCTAAACCTGAAGTCATTGCTGCAGCATTACATCTGAAGAAATCAGACATTGTCCTAGAAACAAGGAGTGGGGTTAAGGGTATTCTTGCTAAGGTATTGATGGAGAAAGCTCAAGTGTTCCTGAAGGCTATGAGTTATGATGCTTTTGAGGAGATCTTAGCTTTGTTGATTTATGGCTTAGTGTTGTTCCCCAATCCAGACCAGTTCATAGACGTACACGCCATCAACATATTTCTGACTCATAATCCAATGCCTACATTGCTTGGAGACATCTTACACTCTCTTCATACCCGTACTACGAAGGCACGAGGAACTCTGATGTGTTGCATACCTTTACTATCTAGGTGGTTTATTTCTCACCTTCCTCGATCGGTGATGAAGAATGAACAAGGGTTCAGGTGGTCTAAGAGGATTATGTCACTTTCACATTCAGATATTCATTGGTGCTCTAGATCTAGGGAGAATGTTACTATCATTGACCGTTGCGGAGAGTTCCCTAATGTGCCACTCCTTGGCATAAAAGGGGGAATTACTTACAACCCTTCTTTAGCTCTACGTCAGTTTGGTTATGCTCGGAGTGATGGTCCTCATGACATGCTTATTCAGGGTATTGTGTTTGACTACGACAACGATCTGCAAGGTTACCGTCAAAGGTTCATACGAGCATGGGGTAAAGTGAACAAGGTTGACAGCAAGACTCTTGAACCAAAGTACACTATTCCTATGGAAGCTTATCTCAGATGGTGCGATCTCGTGCTCAAACCCTTATGATGCCATATCCTGCTATCCTGCCAGTTACTATGTAATTTGTTGCTGAAGGAGATACTTCTTATATCATTCTTCATCCAGACATGCCCACTGACATGGAGGAGTTACAGAGGTCCTGGGTCCAGTTGAAGGAGCAAAGAGATACTTTTGAGACTCATTACAAAGCAAGTCAAGAAAGAATCTTGGAGCTAACAAAACAACTTCACGAGGAGCGGAATCTCAACTCATACCTCAACATAAAGAGGAAACATCCATGGGAGACTTAAAACCCCTTTTTTTTTGTATTTTATTTCATTTTTATTGTAAGCCCAAGGGGTAAACAAGTTTATTGATTACTAATAAAAGTTTACCTTTTTGATTGTTTAAACAAATTTAAATCCTGCGGTCCTTGAAAACATTGCATACGCATTTACATACCATATCATTGCATCACAGGTTTCTTATATACAGGTATCTTATCTTCTCGCTGTTTATTTCAGCAGAAATGGCTCTTGAACAGACTGTAAAAGATCTCCAGGCTCAGAATGCACAATTCCAAGAGTTGATTCTGAACTTGTCCAAGGGACAAGATGAGTTGAAGACACTGCTGGCTAAGAAGACTAAGAAGGCTAGAAGATCAGGAGGCCTTATCAATCTGGGAAGAAGATTCAAAGGTCCTGTCAAGATAAAGGAACAGGTTGAGGATTATGAGTCTGAGGATTCTGAGAAAGAGGGAGGAAGTCTTTATGATACTGTGGGAGATTCTGATTCTGAAGCAAATTATTATCATGATCCTAATGAAGATAAGTTCAAGATGTTGGTGGATAGAATGAATGCTATGGAGTTACAAAAATCTTCTGGGCTGGATTTTGAAGATCTGAGTTTAATATCTGGAGTGGTTATACCTATTGGTTTCAAAGTTCCTGCTTTTGTGGTGTATGACGGTGTCTCGTGTCCCAAGCTGCATCTAAGGTCCTATGTCCGGAGGATTCAACCACATACTGCTGATAAGAAATTATGGATTCATGTTTTCCAAGAAAACTTGTCTGGAGCTCAATTGGAATGGTACTATCAACTGGAGAGTGCCAATATTCGTGATTGGAATGATCTTGCTGAGGCCTTCTATAGGCAATACCAATACAATGCTGATTTAGCACCTACTCACATGCAGCTCCAAAGCATGTCAATGGGTGCTAAGGAAAATTTCAAGGAGTATGCCCAAAAATGGAGAGACCTGGCTGGCAGAGTTCAACCTCCTCTGACTGACAGGGAGCTAGTGGATATGTTTATGAGTACGCTGAATGGTCCTTTCTATAGTCACCTCATTGGAAGCTCATCATCTGGTTTCACTGAGCTGATAATGACTAGAGAGCGTGTGGAGAGTGGTATAAGAAGTGGAAAGATATAGGTGGGTGCCTATTCATCAAGCACTGCCAAGAAGCCTCCTAGTGGGAAGAAGGACTCTAATGATGTGTATGGCCAACCCAGCCATAACAGAAGTCACCAATCTGTGGGAGCAGTTCACATTTCTAATCCTACTCCTGCAGCACCAGAGCTACCACAGAGCAATCAACAGAAGCCTAGAAGACAGTTCACCAAGATCAACATGTCACTGGCCCAAGCCTTGCAACACATATTGAAAGGGGAACTCATTACTTTGAAGGACCCTCCTCAGAATCCTAATACTTCCTCTCCTCGGTACAACCCTAATGCACGATGTGCCTATCATTCTAATTGTCTGGGACATGATACCAACAACTGCTGGATATTGAAAAACAAGATTCAAGATATGATTGAAGCTGGAGAGATTGAATTTGACCCTCCTGGGACTCCAAATGTGATTATTGCTCCCATGCCAAATCATGAGAAGACTGTTAATGCTATTGATGAAGTTTCATATGTTTCCTCAATAGCAGATGTGACTACTCCCCTGTCTATTATTAAGAAGAAGCTGGTGCAGGCTGGATTCTTTCCAGGTTGCAATGAAGGCTGTTTTTATTGTGCTTACAAACCTGATAGCTGTTGGAAATTGAAAGATGGTATTCAACGCCTCATGGACAATTACACTATATTGTTTGAGAGGACACCTTCTGTGGAAGGTATGGTTGAACATCTAACACAAGGTACGAAGGTTGAATATGTGGACATGGTTGATAAAGTGCCAGTAAAGATTACCTCCAAAGGCCCTGTCAAGATCACTTCCAAGGGACCTATCAAGATTACTGCTGAAGGTCTGGTGAAGACTGTTGCTGAAGCTAGAGTGGCTCCCATGATTATTACCACTCCTGGCCCTATTCCGTATACTTCTGATAAAGTTATACCCTGGAATTACGGTTCCGATGTTTATATCCATGGTGTTAAGCAGGAACCTTTAGCTGATACATCTGTTACTGATAAAAACCTTGATGTTGACAATATTGCTGGATCTAGTAAGATCACCAGAAGTGGAAGAATTTTCTTTCCTCCGGCTACCTCAAAAAATACAGCTACTCCAGCTACTACCTCCACTTCTGAACCAAGTGCTGATGCTCGGGGCAAAGGTCCTGTGGTAGAACCTGTACAAGCTGAGGCACCGACTGCTGAGAGTCTTTCTAAACATATGGAAGAAGTGCTGAAGATCATTCGCAAGAGTGATTATGATATTGTTGACCAGTTGGGGCACACTCCCTCCCAAATTTCCATGTTGTCTTTGTTGCTGTGTTCTGAGGCTCATGCTAAAGCCTTGATCAAATTCTTGAGGACTGCTCATATACCAAATGAAATTTCTGTGGATCAATTTGAAAACTGTATTGCACATCTGACTTATGATAATGGGTTGGGCTTTTTTGATGCTGACTTAACTCCTGCCAAGAGAAACCATAATAGAGCTTTGCATATCTCCATTGAATGTAGGGGCACTACCTTGTCTCATGTGTTGATAGACAATGGCTCTTCATTGAATGTACTTCCCAAAGAGGTTCTGAACAAGCTCAGTCCTGAAGATGTTGTATTAAGACCAAGTAATATAGTGGTGAGGGCCTTCGATGGTTCAAGAAGGGTGGTGCATGGAGAAATAGATCTCCCGATCAAAGTAGGCTCTCAAATCTTCAATTCTACCTTTTATGTAATGGATATTCGTCCTACGTACTCCTGTTTTCTTGGGCGCCCCTGGATCCATGGGGCAGGTGCTGTGACCTCCACTCCACATCAGAAGTTGAGATATCCAATGAAGGGAAAAATCGTCACTGTTTACGGAGAGGAAGAATATATGATCAGTCATGTGAATACATTTAAGTATGTTGAAGTGGAAGGTGAATATGTTGACACTCCTTGCCAGACATTTGAAGTAGTTCCTTGGGTTGTTCCTGCTACTGAAGTTCCTCCTGTTGTTAAAAGAGTTCCTGTGGTTACTAGAGTACCTCCTACAATGGCCTCCCTCAAAGATGCCAGAGCTGTGGTTGAAGAAGGTGGTTGTACTATTTAGGGTCAGCTTCCCGACATTCCTTACAAGTCTGACAAGTTTGGTTTGGGTTTCACTGCAGAGTCCCAGAAGGTTGTTCGTCGTGCTCGTGCTGTTCGTATCACCAATCAAGGGATCATGAAAGATCAAATCAATGCTGTGGGTGACTATAATGAAGACTACAATCTGGATGACTGGATCTTTCCTACTGTGGGTGATGGGCTCAACAATTGGAAGGCTGAAGACGTTATTCCTATCTCCTTTAGTCAGGAGTAAATACTATTACTGTGTTGTTATTTTTAAGTTTGTAATTTTTGAACAATTAAACTTTTAAGACTTGTGCTTTACCCGGGGCACAATGGTATGCTTGTTACGGGATGTCATTTCATTTGCATACTTCATTCAATAAAAATCAATGGACGTTTCATTTTCGTAAATATTGTGCTCTTTGTCTTTCTTTTATTTTAGTTTTTGTTTTATCAACTATGTGTTCTTACACACACCCACATCACTAAAATGCAGATCCTCATCCACTCTGGATCCTGTTGATAACAGTTTTACTATTGCCAATTATAATTTCGAGAATCCGATCTATCAAGCTGAAGATGGAAAGGAGGAAGATTGTGAAGTACCTGTAGAGCTTGCTAGGTTGTTACAACAAGAAGAGAAAGCTATACAGCCACATGAAGAGCCAATCGAAGTTGTGAATCTGGGAACTGAAGAAAAACGGAAAGAGGTCAAGATAGGGGCTGAATTAGAGGATGGTGTTAAGAGCAGATTAATTCAGATGTTACGTGATTATGTGGAGATCTTTGCTTGGTCCTATGAAGATATGCCAGGGTTGGATACAGACATTGTGGTTCACCGTTTACCAGTAAAAGAAGACTGTCGTTCAAAGAAGCAGAAGGTGCGTCGCATGCGTCCTGAAATGTCAGAAAAGATTAAAGCAGAGGTGATGAAACAATTTGATGCAGGGTTCTTAGTTGTGACTTCTTATCCTCATTGGGTTGCAAATGTGGTACCGGTACCTAATAAAGATGGTAAGGTACGCATGTGTGTAGATTATAGGGATTTGAACAAGGCCAGCCCCAAAGATGACTTTCCACTTCCTCATATTGATGTTCTGGTAGACAACATTGCTCAGCATAAAGTATTCTCTTTCATGGATGGTTTCTCTGGTTATAATCAAATCAAGATGGCACCTGAAGATATGGAGAAGACTACATTTGTTACACAGTGGGGCACTTTTTGTTATAAAGTGATGCCATTTGGTTTGAAGAATGCCGGGGCAACATATCAACGTGCTATGGTGGCTTTGTTTCACGATATGATTCATCATGAAATAGAGGTATATGTGGATGATATGATAGCCAGGTCCCAGAATGAAGAGCAACACCTTGATCATCTGCATAAATTGTTTGAAAGGTTGAAGAAATACAAGCTGAGATTGAACCCAAACAAGTGTACTTTTGGAGTTAGATCTGGTAAACTCCTGGGTTTCATTGTCAGTGGAAAAGGTATTGAAGTGGATCCTGCAAAAGTGAAAGCTATACAAGAGATGCCAGCTCCACGTACTGAGAAGGAAGTTAGAAGTTTCTTGGGACGATTGAATTACATTGCAAGATTTATTTCCCAATTAACTGCTACCTGTGAGCCAATCTTCAAGTTGTTGAAGAAAGATCAGGTAATGGAGTGGAATGATGAATGTCAGACAGCCTTTGATGAAATTAAGAGATATCTTCTAGAACCTCCAATCTTGATGCCACCAGTTGATGGAAGACCCTTGATTATGTACTTAACAGTATTAGACAACTCAATGGGGTGTGTATTGGGGCAACATGACAAGTCTGGTCGAAAAGAGCAGGCAATATACTACCTTAGCAAAAAGTTTACCGACTGTGAAACAAGATACTCACTGCTTGAGAAAACTTGCTGCGCTTTGGCATGGGCAGCTCGCCGACTAAGACAGTATATGTTGACTTATACTACCTTGTTCATTTCAAAGATGGATCCAATCAAGTACATATTCGAGAAACCTGCTCTCTCCGGACGAATAGCGAGATGGCAAATGATCTTAACAGAATATGATATACAATACACTACTCAGAAGGCCATTAAAGGAAGTGTTGTAGCTGATCATTTGGCTCATCAAGCAGTGGATGATTATCAGTCAATGAGTTTTGAGTTCCCTGATGAAGACATTATGATTATTACCAAGGAACCTGGACAATATGACGGACCTGAACAAGGATCCCGATGGACTATGGTTTTTGACGGAGCTTCTAATGCACTTGGTAATGGTGTTGGTGTTGTGATCATTTCCCCCGAAGTTTGTCATACCCCGATTACTACAAGACTTTGTTTCTATTGTACCAATAACATGGCTGAGTATGAGGCATGTATCATGGGTATCAAAGCTGCCATTGAAATGAAGATTCAGTTCCTGGACGTATATGGAGATTCAGCCCTGGTAGTGAGTCAGATCAAAGGAGAATGGGATACCAAGCATGAAAATCTTATTCCATACAGAGAGCATATGTTGTCTTTGATCCCATATTTTGAAGAGATTACTTTTGGACACATTCCACGAGGAGAGAATCAGTTGGCAGATGCATTAGCCACCATGGCATCTATGTTTGAGATTAGCTGGGATGATGAAGCTCCCAAAATTACCATTTATAGATTTGAGAAGCCTGCATACTGCAATGAGATTGACACTGAAGAAGCAGAAGGGAAGCCTTGGTTCTATGAAGTGAAAAGATATCTTGAAGCTCAGGAGTTCCCTGAAGGGGCATCTGTCAAAGATAGGAAGTTTCTGAGGAGGTTTTCTGCTAAGTTCTTCTTGAGTAATGGAATTTTGTACAAGCGCAATCATGATTCAACTTTGCTTCGTTGTGTGGATAAGAAGGAAGCAACAGAGATTATGGAAGACATGCATGATGGGATCTTTGGCACTCATTCTAGTGGTCATACCATGGTAAAAAAGATATTGAGAGCATGTTATTATTGGTCTACCATGGAAGCTGATTGCTATCAACATTCCAGAACATGTCACAAGTGTCAAATCTATGCTGATAAAGTACATATACCTCCAGCTCCATTGAATGTGTTGACTGCTCCTTGGCCTTTTGCCATGTGGGGCATTGATATGATTGGTGAGATCAAGCCTACTGCTTCTAATGGGCATCGTTTCATCTTGGTTGCTATGGATTACTTTACAAAGTGGGTAGAGGCAGCTTCATTTGCATCTGTTACTAAGAATGTGGTGGCTCGATTCATTAAGAATAATCTCATATGTAGGTATGGCATCCCTGAAAGGATTATTACTGACAATGGCTCTAATCTGAACAACACCATGATTACTGATCTCTGCAAGCAGTTCAAGATTAAGAATCACAACTCTTCTCCGTATCGTCCGAAGATGAATGGGGCAGTAGAAGCTGCTAATAAGAACATTAAGAAGATTCTACAGAAGATGACTGTTACGTATAAGGATTGGCATGAGATGTTACCATTTGCTCTTCATGGTTATCGTACTACAATACGTACTTCAACAGGGGTAACCCCATTCTCCTTAGTCTATGGTATGGAAGCAGTTCTACCCATTGAAGTTCAGATCCCTTCCTTAAGAATCATGAAGGATGCAGGCTTGGATGAAGATGAGTGGATTCAGACTCGACTTGACCAGATAAATTTGATTGATGAGAAGAGGCTGGCAGCTGTTTGTCATGGCCAAATGTACCAGAAGCGGATGATCAAAGCTTTTAATAAAAAGGTGAAGCAAAAGGTATATCAGACTGGTGATTTGGTAATCAAGCGTATCATATTACCACAGGGTGATCCTAGGGGCAAATGGACTCCTACATATGAAGGACCATTTGTAGTCAAAACAGTATTCTCAGGAGGTGCCATGATGCTTACTACTATGGATGGTGAAGACTTTCCACAACCTGTAAACGCAGACATAGTTAAAAAATACTACGCACAAAAAAAGACCCGATAGGTTGACTGGCCTAGGCAAAATTAAGGGCATCCCGGCGAACCAAAAGGGTTCGGGCAAAAATTAGGGATATATATAAAAAATGTACACCCGGCAAGTCGAAAACCTGAAAAGGAGGCTTGGGCAAAAAAGGGTATCCCGATAGATTGAAACCCTGAAAGGGAAACCCAGGAAAAAGTTAGGGATTAAAGCGTATGACTATGTCTCGTTTGGATCACCCATGTAACTCCAACCAGTTGTGCTACTTAACCCAGATTCGAACAGATAAAGATCAATCCAATCGTTTCCGTCTCAACAGCAGAAGATGAGATACTTGAAGATAATGGCAATAGTAAAATTGAAACTCAATAGGATTATTTCTCACATAGCTGATTTTCTTTGTTTTGTAAAAAAAATTACGACGAATTCCTCTTACTAGGATTTTTGTCTCCTTGTACAAACTTGCCTATGTATAGGTCACTTTGTGACATGAATAAAATTTCATCTTTGAATCCAGATTTACTTTTACCCTATTTACATAAGCGGAACGTCCATTGGTTGTGTTTGAATGTATGTATGCTTTTGAATATGATTGATGTTTACCAGAAATGCATAAAATGCAGTGATAGTATTTACTAAGGACGAACGAAGGTAGGAATTCAACGAAGCTTCGCCGGTTCATCCTCACAAGACAACTACCAATCCCCAGTAAAGCAAATCTATCTTCATAGATACTTCGAATTACATCTCCCCTTGAATTTATGTCCATCTCTTTTATCCTCAGTCGAGATATTCAGGAACTTACTCCTTCAATAGAAATACTATCAAACGAAGACGGGAGGTTATAAATACTGTACTATCAAACAAGACGGGAACGAGTTCCTCATATTCTTCAGCAACGAAGCCGAGATTTATTTTCCCTAGCCAGCAGTTGTTATGCAAAGATATCCAGACGCTTCAGGCTGCATACATACATCATTTACATCATACCATAGCATATCCATAAATGCATAATACATTTACTTAGATGCACCATGCCATACATGCATGCATACATCTTGCATAAACTAACCTTTTCCTTGCAGGATAGTTATATGCAGATAAAACAACATCAACAATTCACAACAGGTCAGAAATGATCTATACATTACTCAAGATGTCCTCGGAGAGTAGGCAAACGGTCTGTACAAAGATCCATTCCCTAATCCAGGATATCTTCAGGAGATTTAATCCTGACACTCTTTTGTCCTCGGAGAGTAGGCAAACGGTCTGTACAAAGATCCATTCCCTAATCCAGGATATCTTCAGGAGATTTAATCCTGACACTCTTTTGTCCTCGGAGAGTAGGCAAACGGTCTGTACAAAGATCCATTCCCTAATCCAGGATATTTTCAGGAGATTTAATCCTGACACTCTTTTGTCCTCGGAGAGTAGGCAAACGGTCTGTACAAAGATCCATTCCCTAATCCAGGATATTTTCAGGAAATTTGATCCTGACACTCTATTTATTCTTGGATATTAGGCAAACGGTCTATACAAGATCCATTCACTAGTCCAGGATACTTCCAGAAGATTTCATCTATTTGGTCTTGAATAATAGGCAAACGGTCTGTACAAAGATCCATTCCCTAGTTCAAGATATTTTCAGAAGAATTAATCCTGATATTCTTTTGTCCTTGGAGAGTAGGCAAACGGTCTGTACAAAGACCCATTCCCTAATCCAAGATATTTCCAGAAGATATAATCGTCACAAAGATTTATTTCTACTAGTCTATTCAACAATTCAAACCATGTTGCATAAAAAATTCAGAAACGGCCTATACGAAGACCTAGTACTGATATCCAGTATCAACATCAAGATATTATCACCTCCTGATATTATGAATGGCATCTATAAGCCCATTTCCAGTTCTTCCAAGTGGCATCTTCAAGCCCACTCAAGCATATACAATTAATCATTAGTGTTACTTTACGCACTGGCGAGTGCAAATTTTTGGGCTTTTGTGTTCAATCCCCTTCAACCTTCCAGGTCACGACTGGCACATATACCAATCTAACCCCTCAGGTTTCAGAAAATTGAAAAGGGGCAGCTGTTGCACCCCAAAATTTGCCCTCCACAAGACAAGACAATGTGTACTAAGAGGTTCACAAGGGTCACAATTAGTCAGAAAGTTTGACAATTCCCTCAGACAATGCATCCTCCTAAGCAATGCATCTTAAACTAGGGTTTTGACTTTCATCAGGCTAAATAGACTTCCAAGACTTCAAGTGAGCTTCATAGCATCCTATATGTGTTCAAGAATCCCCATGTCAAGTCTCAAGACTTTCCCAAAAGATTTTCTCAGTCAGATGATCAGATAGGTTAAAATCAGTCAAAGCAGTTAAAAAGTCAAACTGAGGTCAACTGTGGTCAAACCAAAGTCAAACTTCATGATTTTTTGCCAACATCAAGTATATGAAGTAAAATTCATCATTTGATCAAGGGTTGATCATGATTCATCAAGGATATTTCATATCATCAGGAATCAGGAATTTCTAAATTAGGGTTTTCACAGGAAAAGTCAACTGAAAGTTGACCAGCATTAACTTTCACATGCTTCATCAAAAAATTTCCATCCAAATCTCATTTTGAAGTAAATTGAATTCTCTACAACTTTGTGTCTCACAAGCCAAGCCCAAAAATGCTTCATTTGGAAGGTATGAGCTAAGACATTATAGGTCCTTTTAAAAGTCAACAAAAAGTCAACATCTTCCAAAGAGCATAACTTGATAATGGTAAAAGATATGGACATGAGACCAAAGAGGTTGGTTAGAGGACTCTTTAAGCTTTCCAAAATCTCCAAGAACACCTTCATAGCATTAAAATTGAAGGATTTGTGCCCTTGCAAAGTTGGGAAATTTTTGGGAAGTTTATGAAGCAAATAAGGCCTTAAAACCAATTTTTGCTAAATGAGTCCACCAAATTGCCATCCAATCTTTACAATATCACCAAGCACGACCCAACCCACACCTTTTCTGATTTTTTACATTTTATTTAATATTTATTTGAATTTTATTCATTAAAATACAAATTAAATTAAAATAAAATATGAAAATCATATATTTGGAAGGGATTGTGGTTCTAGAAGGTCTTAATATTCATTTAAACTTGATTGATACCATATAATTTCAGATCATCCAAATATAGCAATGTTAGATCAAAATATTTCAAGTTTTAAAGACAAATCTTTTTCAATCTCATGAGGTCCAAAAATCCAAAGGAGTTATCAAATTTTTGACCTAATTTTGTTACATGGTATATAAACAACACATAGCAAGCAAGAACAAGGGAATTCTCAGCCTCCAAAAGTATTCTCAAACTTCCAAATTTCATCAAAAAAACTCATATTCGGATTCTTAGCTAGGGACACTTTCAAAGCAATTTAAAGGTTGCTTTAGCTTTATTGAACCTCACTGGTCATGTTTCGATCATCAACAACACATAAAACACCACCATTCGCATAAACCGAATCCATGTTCATGCTCATCTTATTATTTTTCGTTTTTACATATTCACTCATGATAAATCGTATTTGACTGATGTTTTGTGTTTGTTATGATACAAGGAATGTTTCTGGATGATTTAATTTGAATTTAGATGCAGGATCAAAGATTCACCATTGCTAGGGTTTGAGGTAGCCGTTTAGGGTTTCTCAATTGAACTAATATAAATGAATTTTAAGAACGTCAATAAATTGTGTATGATGTAAGGATCATGTTTGTATGATCAATTTGTTGAAATTTTACGTATTAAGAAAGATCCAAGTTTCGTAGGTTCTTGAAGGTGAGAAAACGCAGGAAAATTCGCAGGTATAATTGCAGGAAAATTCGCAGGTACGACGAAGAAGATGAAGACCCTTGGCGCCATCTGAAATTTGAATTTTAGATTTAATATTTTTAGAATTTATGTTTATTTTATTTCAACTAATGTTGTCTGGCTCAGTTGGTTAGTGTGCGTGTTTGAGATATAGATGGTCCTGGGTTCAAACCTCCTCCAGGCCATTTTGTTTTGTTTTTATTTTCAGTGTTTTTACAGGTTAATAATAAAACAGTTGTTGACCCAAACATCATCACATGCGCGCGTTGGCCTGGTGGTAGCAGTGTGAGTCCAAGGGAGCAGGGCCTAGGGCGTGGGTTCAATCCCTGCCCCAGGTAAGTTTTTTTATTTCATTTTTTCCAATTGTTTTGTTTTATTATTTTGTTTTACAATTAATTATAATTTTTTTTTATAATAAAAATGTATTTAAATAATAATATGTAAATATATATATAGTTTCATATTTTCCAAAAGATTTCTAATTTATTTTCTAAAAAAAAATTAATTTGGTTTATATCTAGTTTAAAAAATATTTATATTATTATTGTATATATTTTTTTGTAAATAATTTAATTAAGTTTAGGTTAAATGATTAAAACCCTAATCCTGATTTTCTCAATTATAAGATTAACCCTAATTTCAAATACTAATTTATAACCCTAATTTTTTTTTTTAATATTAACTTAATTAATTTTTCTAATATCTAATTAAATAATTAATCATACTTTGTAAATAATTATTATATAGTTTATTATTATGCTCATCATCTTATTTCTTTTTCTAAAAATTCTTTAAAATTGTTTATTTAATTTAAAAATATTATCTTAACTTGTATATATTTTATATTTGTGCTAACCTTTTCTTTCTTATAATTATTTTATCATTAACTTTTTATTTATTACTTATATTTATTATTTAATTATTTTTATTATAATGTAACTGCAAAAGCTTTGTAATAGTCGTAGTTTTTTATCGTTTATTTGTTTATAAATATTCTTGCCATGGTTAGTAACTATAGGGAGTGATAACATGTTTGTGCTTTAAAATTGATTTAGAATCACTTATTTAATAAGATAAATATATGAATATGGACACGCACACACGTAAGTCGATCTTTGATCGCCATCTCTCACTTTCTAAGGTTACTCCTCATGTTGCCTAACTATAAGGTCAAGTAAGGTGTCTTAAAGCAAAGTCCATTCTCATAAAATATCATCAAGTCCCTTTTAAGATTATAAGATCAAGTCCCTTCGATGTTGCCTATGGTAAATGATCTTGTCCCTTCGAATAAAAGATGATAAGTCCCTTCGTATTGCTAAGACACCTTACAGTTGCCTAAACACAGATGTCCCTTCACATGTCCCTTATAACATCCAAGGTAATGACTACCTATTCCTTAATAATAGGGATAGTCTTACCATTGAAAGAACATTTAAGAACAGTAAAGATTTAATTTAGGGTAGGTTCCTCTTAAGTACTTGCTCACTTTATTCAAAAATACTTCATTACACTTCACATTTCAAACAAATTTTCAAAAACAAAGTCCTTATATACATCCATACAAGGATCATTATAAAGTACTTAAGAAAATTTTTAATCACACCCTATATTTTCTCAAAACAGTTTAAAGTGAGCTAAGTAACTAAGAGCCCATGGATAACCATGGATATAAAGGGTGCTAACACCTTCCCTTTATATAACCTACCCCCCGAACTCAAAATCTTTTAAGGTCTTTCCTGTTCTTTTATGCCCTTTCCTTTGGATAAAATAAAAGTCGGTGGCAACTCTTGCTATCCGCAACATTTAACTAAAGTCAGTTCTCCCACCGTGTTACAAATGGTAATGCTGCACAAACCAGGGGAAGTAAGGAAAGGACAAGGTCATGCGAACCAAAGAAACTGGGTTCGGGAGCCGGTTACGACCTGGGAAGGTATTGACACCCCAGATCATCTGTTATACCCAACGGGATCCACGCTTGCAAAGAAACTATTTCAAAGGGTAAAAGAATGATGTTGCTGCGAAAAAAATGAACTGGATCTGGAGAAAAGAAAAGAAAGGGGGAAAATAAAAGAGTGCTCAAATGGACCCTACCCCACTGCCTACGTATCTCACCAGGAAATGAGAATCAGAGTCGATGTAGTTCCCCTAACTAGGGAGGAAAATTGCTTGTGTTTTTTAAAGCGTGAACTACTTATGCCTATGCTCAGGTATTGCATGCTCGTCTGGCACGAGTGTGTTACCGTCTTACAAAGTGACAAGTAGGAGCAAGTTCTTACATTATGAGTGAGTGAGATGAGAAAAGAATTCCTGAAGGATAGACGATTATTCTTTGTTCAGTGTATTTTAGGAGTTTTTCTTTGAGGTTTGCATTGGGGAGTGTACCTAAGTCTTGCTCAATAGGATGTGTACTTCTTACATCATCCCGAAATGGAATGGATAAGAGGTACACCTAGCTATGAGGGGGAATCCCCAAATCTAGTCCCACAAGCTATGGCTCAGATACACTAGCCTATTGAACTTTATTAAGTGTTTTTGTAGTTTTTTGATTAAGAAGTGTTTTTTAGTTTTTGTTTGTAAAGTGATCTCATTCTAAGACCTATTCATCATGATAGATACCCTACATCTCACCCCGAAATGGGATGTGTGCAAGTAACCCATGGCAAAGTCTCATGCCACATGATAAAACTTGTCATTTATTAGGTGACTTGAAGTTGTTGTTTTGAGATGAGAAGAGAAAGAGAAAAGGGAACCAAAGGTAAAAGTCTAAGGGGGACTAATAATCCTAAGTGTTATCATACATGGGAATCCTAGGTTAGCGTGGTTTGATTTCTATCCTAATGAAGAAGAAGGAAAAAAGAAAGAAGAAGAAAAAGAAGAAAGAAACGGACAAAGGATTAAACTTACTTCTTAGGAGAAGATAAGTTGATCCAAAAGGGGACGAAGAAGAATTAAGGATAGATGGCCTAAGCACATCACAAACACAAGTATGAAAACTTAAAAGAGATGAAAGAAGAAGTTGAGATGTGGAAGCATCATCCACACCTCTCAAACTTATCAAAGCCCTTGCAAGGTTAGAAACATTCACATAAAGGAAAATGGAACTCAAACAAGCACAAGCCATGAGAGAACAAAGGTATAAGCCCTAAAACTCCCACAAGTCAGAACCTATAAGTTACAAATGACCTCTAAGTTTAGTCATGCAAACTCAAACAAAAAGAAGTGGGACAAATTCCTCAAACATTCAACAATGCACCTAAGAAAGAGTAGGATGGAAATAAATGATCAAGTAAGGCAAACAAGTCAAAATGCAACAAGTAATGTAAAAGTCAGAAGTTAAAGACCCTAAACATGTGCCTAAACAAAGGATTCAAACATCATTTAAAGCATACAAGCACACACCCAAGCAATTAGAGAAGATAGGAGAAGAAGTGAAATGAAGTGAACATGATTCATACATGTGAAAGAAATGACTTGTCATAAAAGGTAAGCACAATTAATTGTTGTGATGTTATGCATAATTATGGTGATTATATGATGATAATTTTGGTGATATTGCATTGTTATAAATCATGCATTCTTGGTGTACGGACTTTGGTCCAGTTTTAGTGTGTTATGTTAAGATGGTGTGAATTCGGGAGCGAGTAGCTGTTTCTAGATGAAAATCGATGAAGCGTTACTAATTATGACAATAGCGAATTGGTGTGCTATTTTTCTAAGGTGGGAATTCGGGAGCGAGATGGGTCTGTGTTGTACATAATGGTACCACAATCATGTAAAGTCTTCGTGTTTAGTACATTTTATCCATTGTTTGCATATGTAATTGAATAACTTTGTTGATATTGGTGTATGATAATACTTACGTGGCTTATAACACTACATTCATTGTTTGTATATGTAATTGAATGACTATTGTTGATGTTTGTTTAGGCTAACCTTACATACTTTTGCACCATTATATATTATGAGCATATTCACACTCCTATGTTGTTTGTGTAGTTTTGTGTTCCCTCTTGAGGTACAGACGAGTAGGTAAATAACTAGATACTTAGAAGCTGAAGGATGTCATTGAGGCTATACTTTTTTTCATGTTTTATGTGATATTTAGATTTTTTTCCTCTAACATTGGGCGGGCGAACATTTTGTTTTATTACTTGTTATTATTTTTGAAGTTATGTGTTGTTGATTTGAAGGCATTATGCAATAACTAAGTCTTTTGGTTAAAAGAAAGTGTTGTGAGAATTAATCGTTTGTTGAGTCATTTTATTTGAATTTTTCTGCTGCGATGAGCCTATGTAAAGGCGAGTATGTGATGTCATATGTTGAAGTTATTGCATGTTTTATCTAGCCTGTATTACATAGCATGTTTATGTAGTGTTTGAGTGACACACTATGTATATAGCTGTTTTAATTTTGTAATTAATTCGCGTTGGGGTTGTTTGGGTGTTACATAGTGGTATTAAAGCGTGTCGGTCCATCCGTCCAGGTTTTTGACATGTTATATGTTCCCTAGTACAAGACATGTGTGTGAAACACTATCAATGCTCATTTGTTTTTCTAATTGCTTTCCTGTAAAATCAGGATTGAAACTAGTGAGGGAGAAACTTATACTTCTCTAAGAGGTTTTCAGTGTGGACGAATGGTTCAGCGTGCCGTTGATTGCAAGAGTGAAAGTTTTAGGATGAGACTGTGTTATTTCTTGAACCCGAAGAAAATGTGGTTCAATGACTACTTCGTGGGTCTGTTTGAATTTTTCACTGGTTATTTATGGTAAGATTTTTGGGATGTACTTAGTTTTCCTATCGTTGTATCGAATTGATGTTATCCTTAGGATGAGCTGTTTGAATTTCAACCCTGTTCACATCAATTGTCCACCAAGCAAGCAGGTGAGTTCACGAAGGATGATGTTGAGGTGTTTATGATATTAACATCTATGAAGGCTGAAAGAAACGTTGTGGTGTGTGACTTTCCAGAAGGGTTTCCAAATGATATTAGTGATTTGCCACTGGAGCACGAGGGTGAATTTTTCATAGACTTTGTACCTGGTACTAGTCCTGTGTCGATGGCGCCATATAGAATGTTTGATTCATTGTTGAGTGAGTTGAAGAAAAAATTATAATATTTGATTGAGAAGAAGTTTGTCCGATCGAGTGTTTCACCATGGGGAGTGTCAATGTTGTTGGTCAAGAAGAAAGGTGGGAGCATGAGGTTGTATGTTGACTATCGACGGCTTAATAAAGTGACAATCAAGAATTAGTATCTACTTACGAGAATAGATGATTTGATGGATCAGTTGGTTGGTGCTTTTGTATTTAGTAAGATTGATTTGTGATTAGATTATCATTAGATTTGTGTAAAGTCAAAAGATATTTCGAAGACTGCATTCATGACGATATATGGTTACTAGGAATATTCTGTAATACCTTTTGGGGTGTCTAATGTGCCTGAAGTGTTCATGGAATATGTGAATAGAATATTTCATTTGTAGTTAGATAAGTTTGTGGTTGTATTCATTAACGATATCTTGATATATTATAAGTCTGATGACGAGCATGCCGAGCATATGAGGGATGTGTTGCAGACTTTGCTAGAGAAGAAGTTGTATGTGAAGTTGTTTAAGTGTGAGTTATAGTTGCGAGAAGTGATTTTCCTTTTTCATGTGATTCCTAATGGTGGTATTGTTGTTAATTCCTCGAAGATAAATACATGTTGCAGTGGGAGACTCTGAAGTCTATTACATAGATCATAAGTTTTCTTGGTTTGTCTGGTTGTAACGAGAGGTTTATTGACGAATTTTTGAAGTTAGCATTGCCTTTAACTTAATTGACTCAAAATGGTCAATCTTATGTTTAGGACATGCATTGTGAAGAGAGTTCTCCAGAACCCAAGAGGAAGTTATCATCTGCACCAATTTTGATTTTTCCAAATCCAAGTGAATCCTTTGTTATCTATTGGAATGCTTCGATGATGGATTTAGGTGGTGTGTTAATGTGAAATGGTAAGTATTGACTTATGCTTCTAGACAATTCAAGATTCATGAGAATAGTTTTATATGTTTGATTGAAAATTGTTTTTGTCAAGTTTATACAGTGAAGTGATGTCTTGTGGTGTTGGGTGGCCTTTGTATCTAGGAGTGTGACCCACCTTAGATGCATTGTATTCACTAGGCAAATGATTATTAAACTGCAATCGGAAATATCTTTTGTAAGCTTTTTCTGCCTAAAGATCATTGGTGATGTTCCTTCATCAGTCTTTTGACTGAGAAGTGAGAACTAAAAAAGCACTTATTTATGCGTGTTAAAGGTTGCAACAAACAAGAGCGTTGGAATCACTCATTATTTTATGCTTTTTATATTGATTGCTCTATCTATATCGACAATGTTGTTTCAACACATTGATATATGACGTGAGGTTTATACGTCGTTTTCTTCCTAGTTTCAGAATCAAAACAACTTCATTTTCTTGTTTTCTTCTTCTATTGGATATGCATTAACCTAATTATCAACGATAGTATTAAGAATCAGTAAACATAAAATATGACTTCTTATATCTCAAACAAACAAAGATTATTATCCATATTATTTATATTTGCTGCATTCTCAACACCTCTTAACACTCACGTGTAAATTTATGGAGGTTATGAGTTTTTTCTTGACTAAGGAGAAGAAATGAATTCAGGCTATTAAATTCATATTTAATTTACAAAACATTGCCTTGATAACATGTATCCATTATTTGGTCCACTTAATATAATATAAAAAGATGAAATATAAATTATTTTTACGCTTTAAATTTAGGAAATAAATTACGTTTTTATTTTTAAAATACTAATATAATTTGATAACTTTACAGATTTTAATATAATTGAATGTATGTAATACTTTTATATCCACGATGAATTATTTTTAAACTCTTTTAATATCTCATACCTATAAATATTAAATATATAGTCTAAATTAGTTTAGTAAAAGTCATAATATATATATATATATATATATATATATATATATATATATATATATATATATATATACTGATCATAATGAATCTTTAGTGACGAGTACAAATTTCGGCGATGGATCGAGAGAAATGATGTATCTGCTAGGTACTTCGATACTAAATGAGAATTAGAATAAAAGAATGACAAGTACACAAGATAAGAAGGAATAGTTCAGAATATCTGATTCTTTAATAAAAGAGGGTATTTATAGAGAATTCCCGATGTTGGGTCAAGGTCTCCAATGTGGGATGGATTCTTAGACCCACAATGCGAGACTGTCAGGATCTACGTAGAAGCAAATGAAGATCTAACTCGTGATCTTCGTCCTGGTCCAACTATCCAATGATCTTCGGAATAGTGGAAGACCAACTCTTCACGTAACGGTTGACCACGTATCCATGAGGAGCACGTGAGTGAAATGTCCCCAACAGTTACTTTGGTTTGGACCACTTTAATGGACTTTCTAGAACAACAAAGAATTGGATCGTGCTCGACAATTGGACAACTCAATGCACAGTCCTATATATATATATATATATATATATATATATATATATATATATATATATATATATATATATATATATATATATATATATATATATATATATATATATATATTCTTGATCTCCAATTTTGTCTTATTCAAGATATTAATTTTTCTATTTTAAATTCAAATATTTTAATTTCTTAATTTTAAATTTAAAAAGTTTCTGACTCCTTAAAAATTTGCATTGATTATCGATGAAATGTCATTTTTTAACTTATATTTTTATTAATTAATTATATTTTTTATTGAAGGTTATTAAAAATTAAATTTAATCATTAATGTTGTTTACTTTAATGCAGTTTATGAATCAGGAAGACCCTTACTACATATAATTGGCACAAGATGCAATCACATGTAAATAAAAGTATCTCAATTTATAGGCATATGTTATAAAAAAAGTTGTTTAAATTAAAAGGAAAAAATACGATTATATTTTAAACAATACGTGGGTAAGACGACAAACTAAGGGGATACATAACTAATCTCCCTGCCACCCTTAATCGTACATGATATCCTTCTATTTGTAACAAAATATCATATTTATCTCTTAAAAATAATGAATTTTGAAAGGATGTATCAGATATTTTAAAAAATATCAAAAATTTCGAAATTTACGGTAAGAAATACCGGAGATTTCGAAATCTCAGATAAGAAATACTGTAGGTTTCGAAATCCCCGGTAAACCCTCAGGATTTACAAAAAAATGAAAATTTTTATACTACTGATAATTTCAAATTCCCTGAAATTTCACTAAATACCGGAAATTTGAAATTCCTAGTAGAAAAAATTTGTTCACGTTCACTCAAAATTTTCAGGACAATGTTAAAATTATAGTAATTTGAGGGGTATTAGGTAAGATTGGAGATTGGAGATCGGAGATGTCAGATAGATTTCTCCGGAACTACATATACAGAACAATCCAAAGGAGCTCAGGCGAAATGAAACCAAAAGTTTGGGTTAACTTCAAAGTCTATAAGATTTAATCTGCCATCCTCAGTTATTTTATTAATTCTGAAATTGTCTCTAGACAAAAATGTCCGAACTTAATTTTTTATAATTAATTGAAATTTTTCTATAACATTCCAAAATTCCGGTAGTTAACTTTAGAATTGGCATAAAATTTTACCTTTTTTTTATGATTGGTATCTTTGAAAGATAAAGTTGGTTTTAAGAAATATCATGTGATACCAGAAAATTTAAGAAAACAAAATTTTCCCTAGTTTAAATTCTCAACGATTACGATTTTATCGACAGTTTTATACGGTTGTGATTGCACAACTATTTTGTGCGGTCTAGAATGAATCCAAAATTGTATAAATAGGAGTCATGTGTTATTAAAAAAACATTTTACGATGTCTCAATTTTTGTTTAAGACAGAAGTGCACTTCAATATGGTGAAATCACATGTAGAGTTTCGGCTTCCGGAGGGTACGACATGTCTCGCTGTCTTGAGTTTCAAGTTGAATGATATGTTTCCCGACACCGAGAATAAATATATGAGTAAGATCGAGTTTTGTGCATACTAGATTGATGTTGTTGGAAAGGTGAATTACATCCTTATCGAGTTGAAGACCGATGAAGATTTGAAAGTTATGTGGAGAACATTTCACTGTAGGCTAACTAAGGGACCAATATAGTTTGAAGCGAAAATGTCTAGATCTATCGAGGACGTAATCAAGATGTTAAAATGCCTAGAATCATCTGGTAGTGTTTATGTTTTTCTATTTATTATTGTTAATTTATGTTAGTTGTAATATGTTAAATTATGTTCATATTTCATACATGTAATCGACAAAAATATTATGTAATAAAAGTACGATGTTAAATAGTCTGAATCACAAAATATACAAATAATGCAAATGTAAAATCAAATATCTAAATGAGTCCCCCTATGTGTTATGTGTGCTACCTGCAATAATATGATAAATAAACCTTATCATATAGGTTTACCAAACCCATAAGATTATCCATAATAACAGCGATCATTTGTAGATGCTATTGATCATTAACACCAGGTGGGGGGGGGGGTGGCGGCAGGTTCCCCACCATCAAAAGACACACCATCATCTATATGTTTAACAAGTGGAATGATGTGATGGTGTGATACAATAAGGTACAACTCCAAGTAACCATCCTCACATTGTGTAGGGCGTTGCACTCCCACTGCATTATCTATAATGGCACAAACATAGCTGATGAGGTTACCCTGAAAACATTTGTCAATGCCATCAGCTGAAACAATAGGAATTGGTTGTGGGACGACTTTGACATATCTATAATGGCGTAGACACTTCTCAAGTAAGTCTCTAGCCACTTAGGTCTCCCACAGTAGATAACCAGAAAATAGAGAAGATTCATCAAACTCACGATGGACTTTGTAATCTTCGTAAGGGTGGGATACACCCTGTAACACCCGTTTATTTAATTAATTATTTAATTAAATATAAGTGTATTATGTTGTGTTGATTTGCGGTGATTTGCGTATTTAAGTTGATTTCCAAAATATCGAAATATTGTGTTGATAATTATAAGTTGGTTTAGGTCAAATTTAATTAATTAAGTTGATATAAGTTATGGAAGAAGATATGAAGTATTTTCGTTTATTGTTGGATATGTCGATCGGGTTGTTTGGACCATTTGGTTAATAATCGTAAGATAATCTAATTAAGTCTAGAGAAAATAATTAGTAGTGATTTATTAAATTAAAGTTTGGTGTTGTGGTGAATTTAAGTCGTTAAGTCGGGAAAATAAGTCGGAAGCCGTAGAAATATTATCGGAGTAAATATTATAGTTGTTGTAGTAGATTAATTAGTGGGCTTGAAACCGTGTTGAAATAGCAAATTAAGGGGGTGTTCCAGTTAGGCTCATTAGTTATAATTGGATTATTATTATTATTATTATTATAATAAAAAGAAAAAAGAAAGAGGAGAATTAGTCAATAGTAGAATTAGTCAAGAGGAGAAGTTGGAAACAAGAGAAGTTGAGAAAAGTAGAACGAGTAAAATTGGATAACGAGGAAAATGGAGAAAACGGTTACGAGAAGTCACCTTCGGAAGCCCAATCGGAAAGTCGATAGAAGATTCGAAACGACCATCAATTAAGGTAAGGGTGGGGTTCGAACTCTATAATCGGGAATACGAGGATTAATATGTGGGATTGGGATTTTATAATTTCTATACTGTCGGATGTTGATTTCGTGTTGATCGAGTTGTGATGATTTATCGTAAAGAACATAATTTTATGATAATTGAATAATAGAATTTTCATTATTGTGGTTGGATAAGTTGTCAAGAAATTGTTGTTAATTTGTGGATTCTGGAAAATAATGAAATTTGGGGACGGAACTCCCTAGGCAGAGGGTGGCACAGGCCACCCAATACCAAAGGCAAGGT
Source organism: Lathyrus aphaca (assembly GCA_963966055.1). Classification (NCBI taxonomy): domain Eukaryota; kingdom Viridiplantae; phylum Streptophyta; class Magnoliopsida; order Fabales; family Fabaceae; genus Lathyrus; species Lathyrus aphaca. Next base: position 86,158,591 of record OZ014524.1, read on the forward strand.
GGCGCAGGCCACCCAAGGAAAGAGAAAACATGGCGCAGGCCATGGCATGGGTGTGGCGCAGACCACCCCTTGTTCCCATGGAGCATGGCGCAGGCCATGTATGGGGCATGGTGGGGATGGCGCAAGCCATCCCTTAATTGTGGGGACCACTTCTTTGTTTTGTGTTGCAAATTCTCACATTTTATAATGCATAATTATAATAAGTATTATTTTATAATAATTTATGAAATTCCTAGATCAAGTAACTAGTATTTATGTGGTTAGAAGAATTACCAGTTAATGGGTGATGAAGTTAGACAAGTAAATTAGGCCTCAACATTGTTCACGGAGTTAATAATTTATAGGAATAATAATAATATTGAAGGATTAGACATAGTAGCAGTAGCCAGTTTAGTATCAGTGCAGGAGGTTATAAATGATGATATTGTTATAAGAAAATATGTGTTGGTATCAGTAAACTAATTTAATGAAAGTCAACATATCTGGTGAAACTTATTGATAGTGATAATAGAGCATAACACAATACCAGTATAAGTCTTTAGCAGAGAATGAATTAACAGGCAGAGGTGGTTTGCAGCAAGATTAAATTTATAGATATTATAAATTAAAAGTAGAAAGAGGTGAATATCAGTAAGTTGAATGTCACAGATGCAGTGAGAATGATTAGCATAAATTATAAGGTGCAAAACAGTGATAGTTAGTCGACCGGGTGAATTTAAGCAGAGAATTTAGTTGCCCGAAATTTAATGAAAATTGACGAAGTAGTTCATGATATTTAGTAGGTAATGTTAGTCGGTCTATTTTGTCGAATATGTAATGACTGTGTAGATTTTTCTTGTATGTTGAATGTGTCGTGTTGTCCCGGTATTTGGGTATTCGTTGAAGGTCGAAGGACCAATATTGATTATTTGAGTTGTAGGTCGTAAGACCAATGTTGATGTTAAAGTTGTAGGTCGTATGACCAACGTTGAAAGTTGTAGGCCTATGGCCAATGTTGAATCATGTTGGATTTAAGTTGTTACGTTGTTGTGGTATGTTGTTTGAGTTGTTCTTTGTTTATGCGTTGCGTTGTTGGTCTCATGGCATCTATTGCATATCTAAGTTGGAGCGGATGCTCACCACGTTGGCCTGGATTGGCAAAATTATCAATTTGAAGGCTTATGCATTGCAGATACCTCGATAACCTGGTATATTTTAAGTTGGGAGTTTAACTCCAATGGTACCACATGCATATGCACAGTCGAGTCACATTCTGTGTCGCATTAATTATGTTGTTTGTATTGTTTATGTTGCCGATTTGATAAAGTTGTTCTTGTTGTGAAGTTGATTATATTATTATGTTGGACAAGTTGATTATGTTGCTAAGTTGATTATATTATTATGTTGGACAAGTTGATTGTGTTGCTAAGTTGATTATATTATTATGTTGGACAAGTTGATTATGTTACTAAGTTGATTATATTATTATGTTGGACAAGTTGATTATGTTGCTAAGTTGATTATATTATTATGTTGGACAAGTTGATTATGTTGCTAAGTTGATTATATTATTATGTTGGACAAGTTGATTATGTTACTAAGTTGATTATATTATTATGTTGGACAAGTTAATTATGTTGCTAAGTTGATTATATTATTATGTTGGGCAAGTTGATTATGTTGCGAAGTTGATTATATTATTATTATGGATGAGTTGATTATAGGATTATGTTGCCTGAGTTGTTTATATATTTATGTTTGTAATGTCGATTATGCTGATATTGAAGGAGTTGAATATGTTGTAAACGTTCGTCGAAGTTGATGAAGGTGTGTATGCTAAGGTTATAGTTGGAATTGATTATGTTGACGTGTGAATTAAGATGATAAAATGTGTTGGTTGTTTGGGGTGTGTAGTAAGACGTTGTTGTGGATAGTGTGAAAATTGTATGATTCTATCGAGCATATTAATTATCATACTCTTGTTTATATGGTTCGATATCTCACCCCTTTCTGTTGTTGAATGTTACCTTGATTGGTAACGTGCAGGTATTCCAGTTTAGAGTTGCTTACCTTCGTAATCAAGTCGGTGTCATCGCTCTGATACGTAACACTCGGGGGGGATGAACGCTTAATTGTTTTGTTGTTATATTTAGTTGTTGTTATTTTAAGTTGTCTCAATGAAAAACATGTTATTACTAAGTTGTTAGGTTGAAAAAGTTGTTAACTGATGCAAAGTTGAATATTTGTGGATCCGCTGCCTATTTGTAAAAGTTGTTTTGTCTCAAGGAATTGAATAAGAGTTGACATTATAGTTTCATCCTATTTGAAAGTGTTATGTATTGATGTTCATGAAATTAAACGAACTTGTTAGAGTTGAAAAATGTAGCATCCTGTTTTATTGTTGAATTTTGAAACTCTGATTTATGATTTTCCGCCGGGTAGATTTTGGTGTTACACACCCTCCAATCACAAATGGTAAGGAAATGCTCGTATATCCAGCACTAATAAAAGAACATACACAAATCAAGAAATGTCATACATAACAATTAAATAAGATTTAAATTATATATATAAAAAATTTAATATACCTATAGTAGACTCATATAGCTAGTAAGATGTTTGATCTTAAAGGTACTCCAATATCCAAGTGATGCAGATATGACAATCAATGCAGCACACCCTAAAGCCTAGTTGGGATGCTCAAGGTTACCAAACAACCACATGTATCGAACATCAATATAAACATGAGACTTATTTGCAAAGATAGTATATGCTATTAGATGTGGCATGTATACTTTTGAGGCTGCCTCATACATCTTCTGCTCCATAAGCTCGATATACTTGTCCCAAAGCTAAGACATGCAAAAGTGATCTCCCCTATTAAATGATAACTCCTTTATCACGACTCCTCAGTAACTCACAAATTTGGTGTAGTTGTGATACATGCAATCTTCTGGTGTTAATAACATGAGCGATGAAGAATTTACTAGGGATAGATAGATGGAATAGTGAGGAGACATCATCTAAAGTCATTGTCATCTCCCCCAAATGGAAGATGAAAGGAAGGCGTATTCTTGTGCTATCACTCAACAAAGACAGTTATGAGTGAAGCGTCAAGCATGGTGAATGAGAAGTCGGCCAATTAAAAGAGATTGCAATCATCAACAATCTTCATAACCTACTCAGGGATCAGAACATCTGAAAAACTCTTCATCTTTGACTCATGTGTTCCACATATAACGTGAGATGGTCATGTAACAAACAAAGTTAACAAAATCATCAGTTAGTTTCAACTCATCAAGTATCAATAATAAATAAATTAAAGTTATACGAAAAAATATATAGCTCTCCCTGCAATAATCAGTATGCCACATGGTTGACATATCTTGTAAGCATTGAACAATCACTAAACCCTCTAGAGAACTCTCTGTCAATGTGAAAATATGACTTCGTCGAAGCATGAGCAATAACCTCTGTGTCACCAGTAGCAATAGTCTCAACGTCACCTATCTCGGCCTCAATGGTATTAGGGACCACATCTATCTCGACCTCAATAGTAATATGGGTCGCATTTGTCTCAACCCCCTTATTTGGATCAATAACAATGTGACCCTACACCTTCTCAGCATGAACAACCTCATCAACATACTCATTTGTATCATCTATAAGATGCTCATCACCTCTAGTAGCTCAACGTCGGTTGCTACAGGGTGCGCAGAAGAACTATGTAGCCAACTGTTTCCGGTGAGAATCGGTTGGAGCTATTCTCCCGGCCTGTAGCTAGAAAAACTCTGCCTCAACTGCCCTAGCATAAGCCATCACTACCTCTCTATTTGTGGTCCTGGAATCAATAGACCAGTCCTTTCACATGTCCTCACTAAAAAATGAAAAAAAAAATATTAAAAAAAATTAGTTAACTACCGATAATTTCACAATTTTTGGTATTTTATATCTAATATCGATAATTTCAAAATACTCGATACTATATTAAAAATTTAAACTACCGGCATTTTCAAAACTCATGGTATAAGTGCATGAATAAATACCGACAATGTTAAAATCTCTGTTAAAAACACATATATTTTATATCGGTGTTTTCAGAATTCACGGTATATATTCATAAGTTTTTATTAAAAATTTCGAAATTTCCAATAAAAATTCATGAATGTCATATTTTTTACTGAGTATTTTTACATTACCGATAAAAAAAAAGCTTGAAAGTTGAAAAAAGTTTATTTTTGATAAAATTGACGGTATGAGCTTCATGTTTTACGATATCGCCGAGAAAATTTTGTGAAATACGTGAGTTTTGAAAATATTTAAAATAATAATTTTAAAATTATGAAGTATAATATAGTCAATTCAGTGGAGGTGTCAGGTATAACCTGGGGTGGGATGTTAAATTCTTTCAAGTTTAGTAATGTTCTTTCTTTCTAATGAAAATTCATTGGGCCTGAACATTCATTCTGCATATTTTTATTCACACCCGAAGTAACTTAAGAGAGAAAATAAACAGGGTTTCAATAACAATAAAAAGTAATAAACGCAAGTGTTAAAAAATATTAGATTATCCGCATTTATTCTTAGATGCCATTTACTCTGAAAATATTTTTCATTTTCATTTTATAAAACTTGTGTTAATTCTAGTTGTTAAGAAGAGACACCGCTCTTAAAATATACAACTATATGTATTTCTTTGAAAACAATAAATTAAAAATAAAGTATTTAAGTTATTTCCAAAGATACACAATTTTTAACTAGTTTTTCATATGCTCTTCAACATAATTGTTTATTTTAAGAGTCTCACGTTTTTCATTGACAAGTATAAATGAAAATATAGTGTTTTCACAAAGTTTAAAACCTAGAAACAAAGTGCCGCCCTATAAAAAATTACGCAATAAGTTGCACCCCTTTTAATATTATTTACACTTATTGGTCAAAGTGAGAATTTTTTTTTAATATAACATACTTTATAAAATTATTTTTCAAAATAACATATATTTGAAAAAAATTACCAAACTAACATAGTTTGGTAATGTATTCGCCAATCCATTTGAAGAAGATGTGTAATTTTGGTGCAATTCGCCAATTGGATTGAAGAACATGTGAAGATTTGCATGGATTCGCCATACCATTTGGCGAATGAGTGTACTTTCATGTACCAATTCGCCAAATGGATTGATGCATGTGTATATGTTGATTTTTGAATTTTTAGATTTAAGGTTTTTGATATTTTTGTGTTATATATATATATATATATATATATATATATATATATATATATATATATATATATATATATATATATATATATATATATATATATATATATATATATATATATATATATATGTATATATATAAAAGTAAATATATATAAGTATATATATTTACTTATACATACATACATATATATATATATATATATATATATATATATATATATATATATATATATATATATATATATATATATATATATATATATATATATATATATATATATATACTTATATATATATACTTATACTTATATATTTTTTTTTTCTTTTATAAATATATATATAAAGGAAAATTATAATATGAAATAAAATTATATCTAAAGAAAATTATTGATATAAAAGAAAATTAGAGAATATGAGAAAACGAAATATAAAGTAAAAGAAAATTCTTATTAATAATTCAAGAACGACATTACAAAAACTAATGTCCCGCCCGATCTAACTGCCCCCCAGTACCACATCCACGGGGATGACCCCGTCTTCGAACTCTACCACCAGGTGGTCGAGGTTCCGCTTGTATTTGTGTGTTTGGTGGAGGCGGTTGTTGTTGAGTCCATGATTCAGCCTGTCCCCAATTACCTGGAAGGTTGCTGCCAAAGGCGCTGCCGTAACTGAGTTGTGTGCCCATGTTTTCAAAGCTGGGTCGGATAGGTTGGGCTGGGTTGGATTGGGTTGGGTGAGGACGATAGGCTTGACCAAACGAGGATATTGCCTCGTTTTGAGAACGAAACAAAGGTGGGGGGCTATAGGTTGGTGTGGACATGAAGGGGTTGTCGGGGGTATAGTGGTGTTGGTAAGGCTCTTGATGTTGTGATTGGGTTTGTGGCATGAAGGGGTTATGTGTTTGGATGAATGGCCTATGGGTGTGTGAAGTCGATGGCTGGAATTGGGTGGGGCAGTCATGTTGTGGAGTTGGTGGTTGGGCGTATGCTGCGGCCTGGGCGCGGGGGTCGATCAAGTATGGGTTATCAGACACCCATTGTTGCATAGTAACCGACCTAAACCAAACTAAATATTCTCTAGTTGGTCTGACGTTTTGCAGCACTTGGTCAGTTAGGACATGTTGGCGTCGATCCCTCCATTGTTGACGTAACTCCCTTGCAAAGTCTCTCCAATCTTCCATGTTCCACATGTCACTCACTCTTTTCAAATGCCAATTTCCCAAACATGTCGGAGGGCCCGGAATATTCTGTTGCATTCCGAACTGCATTTTCACCCGATCTGTTTGGTGCATTTCAATTGTAGTGAAGCGGATGATTGGAGTTTTTG